>WAAD01037522.1:282-35755 GCA_013389945.1 Fregata magnificens
CCACTTGCTTAACAATGAACTTGATGGGTTAAACTCAGGCCAGTTTTAAAAGGCTTTCCTTTGTTTGCTTAAACACTTGATAGGATATTTTTGCACACCTGTTTTCCTAGTAATTTTCCAGTAGAAATGCTGGGCCATTTTACACTCATTTGATTCCTCTGAGGTTTTCTAACTTGGTTTGTATACAGTGCTCAATAGCAATAAAAGGGTTAACTGTCTTGCTGTTTTAGGCTTGCACTGTATACAGGGACTTGACATTTTCACACTAATTAAAACAGACTGCCTCAGTCCCTATGTACATGTAACTCATATTTAATTCAATGGAAACATTGAGTGTGCATTGATGGAAAGTTGGGTCCATACTTTTACTATTGTGACAATCAGGAAATGTCTTATCCAGTCATATATTTAATTTACCCACAGCCCGAATACTGAAATATTCAGGCTTTGGAAATATTTCATTTAAACGAAGTATTCATATCAATGAGGGAAATCTTAAAGACTTTCCTTAAGCAAAACTTCCACCAGTGAGCACCACCTTCAGTACACTAATATTATTGTAGAAGTTTTTGTTGCTGCCATGCAGTATGAATCATACTCATCTGCTCAAGGTGTAGGAATTTATGATACATAATTTTTCATGGATTTCATTCCCTATTTAAGCACACATTTACTGGAATCCCATGCGGAAGTGCAGCCTTTTCCTTTTAGTTACAGAAGGTATGAAGATTTCTGGTGTCTCTGAGGTACTTTTTATTGGTTTGCAAAATGAAAACCAGATGCTCTGGTTACATCTAGACTTGAAGGTGAGTTTACAACATAGTAATCATGACCTGAGGGTGTTGGTCTCTTGGTAGCCCAAATCAAAGATTTGTTAGGAGTATGTCTTATTGCTTCCTGCCCATGAAAGTAGGTTTCCTTTCCCTCAGAACCAAGCCATAGGGAGAGGCTTTGTACCCCAAAGTATTCTAATACATTGCTGAGATGCAGTACTCCAGTGTCCAATAGTTGAGATGTATAATGGAGTTGCGTTTTTGTCCTCTGTGAAGCTGGGCCATATCTGTGTACCCTCATTAGGGTCCACACCCTTACCTCTGCAAATACTCCATTCTCCTGAGAAGATGCATAATGCATAGAGAGGGGGAGGAAGCAGGTTATTAGGTAACCTTTGCCTGGCAGAATAATGCTTCAATTCAAGCTGATTTTCAAGATCTATTAGTGCCATTTTTGCCCTGATCAATGGAAGAAAATAAAAACTAAAGAGGAACAAAAGAACCTTCTGCTGATTTCCATTTAAATATAAAAAGATTTAACAGCTAAATAATCATAGGATGTTGCCTCTCTTCCGTCTTGAGACTGCTGTGAACACTCATAAGTTTATACAGTTTCTTCCTTAAAATCCCTGGAAATGTCGAACTATGTGTCTTAATATAGTTTCTTATATTTTAGTGAAAAGGCAGCTGTAGATGTCTTCATGACTATGGACTTTTATAGTGCTGTAAAAATTCAGTGTCATCGTAAATCCATGCTGCTGAAAATGTCGACATTTATGGCAACTTCTACAAGGACGTATTTTAAAATGATATTAAAACTTTATGCAGCAACTTTTATTTAGTTAAAAAAGTAAGATTACAAAGCAAAACATTTACTCTCATTTTAGAACAAAGAGGTGTGACAAATAGTCTACAAAAAAAGGGAGAAAATGAAAAGGTTTTGTAAAACAGATCAGTCAGACCTCCAAAACACAAGACACTTGAATCCTGTTTATGTGAAACCAGTAACTGAAGCAAATAATTAATACTCACATCTATTGTCCTTAACACAAATTGTTTATCCTTTGGTCGTGTGTCAGTGGCACAGATATATTACAATGTTGCTTTGAGGGCTCAGCATCTCTTTACGTGATTTACAGTGAAATATCCTTATTTCTACCAGGCTTTAAAGTAAGTGAGCTTGACGAATACTATTAAGATTAAGAAATAATGGAAATCTGGGTTCTTGTATCTACTAAAATTCGAGCTGCAATGCTGCAGTCCTTTGGGAATCTTACTAAAAGGGACTGAATGGACCCAGAAATAGCATAACCCTGCACATCATTGAAACTTCCAACATAGGGACAGTTGCTTGTGAAGCACCTGATCCAAATGTCTTACACTCAGTTAAACCATTGATTTCAGACAGCTGTGCAGTAAGCATAGCATATATTTCACAGAAACTAGCCAAAAGACAATATGTGACAGAAGTGGGGGAAGCTAAAATGCTACTTGTTTTTTCTCCTTGAAGATATTCAGGAAGTATCAACTAACTTCTCCTGAGTTTCCATCAACTTTCATTGAAGCAGCTTCAGACACTGATGTACCTCAGAGAACAAAATATATTGAGTATTCCCTCAAAACAGTGACATTTATGTTTCAGCAGAGCTTTAGGGACTGAGTTTAGGGACTGAGCCCATTCCTACTGAAGTCAGTGAGATAGCCCTATTAATTTCCTTGCAGCAATATCAGGCACTAACACTGAAAAGAGCTGAATCAAAGACTTTAACTTTATACTAATGCATAAAGATATGGAATGAATTTTCTGAGCCCTATGCTCAGGTTTGCCTAATTTTTATATATAAGGGCAGTCTTCTCTAAGTTTAATGGCAGTTTTACTTATGTATCTCTACAGTTTTCCATACAGTTCTCTAACATGTGTGATTCTGTTTTCAGATTAATGAAAAAACAAAATTGGAGTCTCTCTGAAAGAACAGCTGTACAGCTGTGGTAAGTGAATATAAAGAGATGACACATATCTAGCAAATGGTCTTCTTTCTCACAGGGTTATCCACAAAGTTGCCTTGTTAATCATTTCAAAGGCTGTTGGTATAGATAGGTATTTATTACGTCCAGAAAGAATACTCAGTGCTTCAGCCCATTTCACTTAGGGTACCAAACAGGCTTCATAAAATAAATTTAAATAATGACACACCTAGGCTGAATTTGGACCTGAGGCCTCTGCACAAAAACAAACAAACAAAAAACCACATAATCCTGTGTCCTATTGTCAGGGCTCCCTCTTCTGCTGTTTCTTTTTTTTTTTTTTTTTTCTTATAATATTATTACTAGGCATTATCCTCTATAAATATCTCTGAGGCTACTGAAGGAAGGCAATCAATAACATCTTTTTTTTTTATTCTCAGATACATTTTGTTGAGTCTTGTCAGTTCGACAACACTTCTACAAGCCTATGGGGCTAATGTAAGAAGTCTCTCCAAGTCTCAGTTTTCGTATGCTGTGCTCTGAATTACTAACTCTTTTGCTTCAAAGACAGACCTACAGATGCATATGACCATTAAACAGTACCACTAGTCTAAGACCATTTTATTTCAGACAGAGAATCTAAAAAAGACTGGGGATGTGGAACAATACTCAATGGGTTTAATATCTTCAGATATTTTTTATGTGATGTGGAGAAGTAAAATACAATGGAGAGGATTTTTTTGCCTTACAGTTGTCATAATTTTAGATATTTTCTAAGTAAAGGAAAAAAAATACAGGTATACTTGATACAGAAGAAATGTCTGTTTGCACCTAATATATTACAGAAAAGTTCAAAGACAGCTTAACCTTGTAAAAATGTTACCTCTGTAATGCTGCCAAGATCAGTAGCTGTACAAATTATTACTTTGACTTGCATACATGACTTTTTTCAGTATTTATCTAACTTACGCATTCATTAATTGGTGATTTTCATCTGCTGGTTATTTCATAAATTCATGATTCATTTCCTCTTTCATTCAAACTCCCACCTGCCCTCAGACTCATAATATTCAGCTCAGGCATTATTTGGTGAATATTCCAGGTTCAATGCATTCCAAAACAGAATTCATTGGAAAACAATAGCAATTGTTTTATGTTCAATATCTAACATCAAACATAGGACTATTGTAATGGCCCTGTGTTAAGGTTGTCCCTCCATTGTATGATATAGAAGGAAAGTATTTGCAGAAACAGACCTGGGGTCCACATAGATCAAAATTTCCTTTGCAAGAGTGGGCAATATGCTTTGATGTTAAATTTCTAGACTAGGTAATTATGATAAAAGCCATTCTTCTCATACCTAGTAGAAAGAGATTGTTTAAACCATAAATATGTTTAAAATTCCACCTGATATTCTTTGTATTAGTGTGATCTGTAGATTCTACATACCCTGGTTACCTTGTCCATTGATCCATGTGAATATTTGGCCTCATGTGACAGTGGGTTTTTAAAGAAACTTTTGCCATTCATTGAATATCCCACCTGCCTGGTTTTGAAAATCCATCTCTTCTGCATTTTGAAAATATGTTTCAATTGGGCAAATGTACTACTCTTGCAGAAAGAGAAAAGCTTCTCAGATGTATGGTCAGGCACATAAGGAATCATTCTTATTTTTGCAAAAGCTTCTCTCTTTATTAGTTATGTGAAATGCAAAGATATAGCAGCATGTAAACCAATAATAGCTATTCAGCCTAAACTCTAAGGATAACTTACTATGGGCACTGGAGGCTGAGATAGGATATTGTATTTGCATACATACAGTATATGGAGAACTGTTCTGTTTTATGGAGCAGCAATCATATTTAGTTTAATGTCTTATAAGTCCCATAAAATGACATTAAGAAATTTTGCTATTTGGCTGGTGAACAATCTAAGCAGTGGTGTTAACTCATCATAACACCACTACTCTGAAAGCTCAAGCATCATAAAATTTGGGGTATAAATATGCCAGCTCAACTAAACAAGATGAGAGATCTTGCATACGTCCTTTCGTAGGGTGGCATCCAAAAATCTAGTGTTCACCTAAATCTTTTAAGAATTTCTACCATTTGTAGGCTACTGGGGAGTCCTAATCTCAGAAAAATCACACAGTAGCCCTTTTGTTTCTAAACACATCCAGTCATCTGTAAACCTAGCAGACAACTTAGCGGATTTAGGACATCATCACAGTGCTAGTAGATGTGACATGACACCTCTGAGAGTCGTTCACTCTTATGAAATGGCACATAGGCAACAGGAAGCATTCCTAGGTCATCTAAAATGGTATTAGATGATTTCTGGAGTAGAGGAGCTAAAACACAAGGCAATGACAAGAATACAATTGCAACAGCACATTAACCTTTTTTCTTTTCTTTAATGTGAATAATTAATGTTTGAAATTTCCTTTAATTTTTAGTTGAAGATTTAAGGCTGGCCTGACATAAGTCTGAATAGCATCTGATGATGCTAATCATGAGCTCTGCCAACCCCAAATAACAGCAACTTCAGTGTAGGATTCTTTTGTATACTCATTGTTCATCTCTGTTTTGATTTGTGTCCTTCTTTTGATGTATTAGGAACTTCCAGGTGGTAGCAGGCGGAGTTACAAATGTTAGATAGCAAGGACACAGATTTTGCTCCTGGCTAGACTGGTAACCTATATATTTTGCAATGTGAAAACAAGCTCGCTAAGCCTGAATGCACTGGCCTTTCAGTTCTGTACCAAAATTCCATCTGGACTGTACTTTCTTGTCAAACTCCTCCCATCCTCTTTATGGTGGATGTTAACTCCATATGGGTGTTCTCTGTTTCTTCTGCAGTTTCACAGAACATGAGTAGAGATGGTATCCAAGAAATCATCTGCCCATGGTGACAATTTGCCAGCAGCTGATACTAACCTTGTGGCAAATTTGTGATTTGCTGCAAGTAGGACTCCTCACTTGGGGACACATACTTAGTTCACCCAAAATATCTTCTTTATGTTTAATGGATGGTAAAGAAAAGAGATGCAGAAAAGTCAGCTGGGTCTGCTGTGCATCATTTTGTGGTCAGTAGGATGAATTCCTTAATGACATTCTCATTAAAAGTTCCTGCTGCCGAATACTGTTTGCTTTTGCCTTTAGAACTGTCTGCATTAACAATGAGAGACTCATCTTGAAAGTTATTTACATAAAGTTTTATTCTCATGTCACTGCCACAGACAGCAGCTCCATGTTGGTTGTGAGCAAAGCGAATACCTTGTGAATGAATTCACAGCAGTGTGTTACCCTAGGGGCCACAGGCTGCCTTATCCCTCTGCCCCCTCTGCACAAAGAAAAATCTAACTCTGTCCTTAGACAGTAACGATACTACAGCTTTTTTATTAAAGGAAATGTCTTCTTGTCTCTTTGACATCTGGTTCTGAGGTGACTCGCCCCACTCTGACCAGGTTATTGATCTGGCTAGCTAGTGGACACAGTCTGCCCATCTAGAGAGCAGATGAAAAGGTCCTGTAAGGCATCTCATGTCAAATGGGGTTGTGGATCACTTCCTGGCTCCACTCATCATAGGAGTGATGGTGCTGCATGATAGCAAAGGTTCAGATGTTTCCCAGTGGAAGACACACAGAGATATTTCCTTAAAATACTCTTTTAATGGCCCTCAATCTGCAGTTCAGGAAAGCCCTGAGCCACAGGTTGCGCCTTTGTGCCTGATGGGCCTTGAAGTTGCACCTAGGATTTGTTCCCTTAAATTATTTTTAAGTATTTAAGATCACAACAATTATTTTGGATTGAAATTTTCAATCTGCAAAACAAGTTTTCTTTTGGTGATGATTAAAAAAACCCCATCTGGTTTCTATAAGCTTCATTTATTTAATTTATCAACAAATCATATTACTTTTACTGTTAAAATTAGATGTATGCAGACTGATTTAGATTATTTTTTTTTTAAATTAGCTGAAAGTTCATGGCTTTTCTGGAGATTTTAAGAGGCTGAGTAACTTTATTCATGTGTCTTCTCTAGTGCTTTTAATTGGAATGGATGGAAGAACCAAAAGTCTTATTACCGAAGTGTGGCGTTTTAGATAATGACCTTTTTTTCTCAAGACAGCTGCACTAAGTTAGTCTCAACTCTACAGTGTTTAGACATTCAGATAAAGTTGAAGTAAGTATCTATGCTTCTGGTGATTATTCAAACAGTCTCCCAACCTTTTATGGTTCACCCATCACCAGTTAATATCACGTTAAAAACTGACAAATAATGTTGCATTTTATTGTGACTTGTACAAGCTGGGTAACTTGCCCATTAATTCTCTGCTGCTTCTCACTTAGCATCATTCTCTTTTTGTATAACAATAAAAGGACTAAAGATTGTACGCAGCTAAAATTAATGTTTTATTAGTAGGCAACTGAGTCCTTTGCATACTTTGTAATATTGAACCTGGAGGGAAAAAAAACCATTTGATTATGTGAAAAATTTATTTAATTTATGGAAACAAAATACTTTTATAAGGCATCTAAATTCATCCAGAGTGAGTCAATTTTGTTTCCTCAAAAAATAACCTTTCCCACAACAAGTACACTTTATAGAATTTTCTTTCTTACTTCACTAGAAATTATCTAATATGTTTGCAGAAGAAAGTGATTTTTTTTTTCTTCTCTGTTCCAAAAGCATAAACTTTTTTGGCTTCCAACGGCCAACAATACTGGATATTGTTTTTCTCCAGGAAAGAAAAATATTTTCACCAAATTACCAAAGTATTTCCCTTGCTAATAAGCTCTACATTCACTCTAAAGAAGATGGTGAGGTTTTGGCTTCAGTAATGGCACTGCACAAGGAAGATGGAATCCCAATCTGTACGCCATGAAACGCTCCATCTTCAAAGTAAGTGTTTTTCATATTTTTATCAAAGACAAAGGCACTTGAGATGAAAGACCTAATTCTCTGTTGCTCTGGAGTGTCACTGGCATAAGAACAAAGCAGTTGTAACATGATACTAAACGTGAATTGTATCATTTACACTCATTTTGCATTTCTGATGAAGGGCAATCTGAGGAAAATTAACCTAGGCTTTTTTAAGGCACAAATACAATTCCTATTTTGTAGGTGGGAAATAATTGTATCTTATGGATAGTTTTATACACACACAGTCATGCAAGGAAATTAATAGTTTTTAAGATGCATTTCTAAAAACTGAACAAAAGCCTTTAAACAGCTTTGATTCCCTTATGTCCTCATTACGTCACTTTGAGGTTGATGTAACTGGAAGGGAGGGTTGATGATCACGAGGTTAAGGCTCAGGGGGCCACAGTCTCTCCTCTGACAGAGCTGTGCACAGTGCAGAACCACAGGGTAAGCCAAAGGTAGCTTTCTGTCTCCCCTAATATCCCTGTAGACCATAGGACTACATCCCAGCTCCCTTAACATTGCCCCAGATGGCAGTGCTCATGGGGAAGCTTGACCCCTGTGGCCGGTGAGGGGCTGTGTGCCATCCAGGAGGTCCCCGCAGGGTTGATGCTAGCTCCAGATCTGGCCCAGAAAGCAGTGTGACCACCAGACCATCACCCACAACGGAGTCGGGACTTCCAGGTTCAGTTCCTCTGCCTCATGGCTCCTGTTGGCCTCAACCTCCCTGTCTCTGAGAGTGTTTATCTTCTTTGTCCTGGTGGTGGGAGGCTGAGTTCATCCCTGCTTGGAGGTGGTCTGAGGGAAGATAGCCCAGAAGCTCCTACTTTGTTCCAAGGGATCTAGTTATAACATCTTCTCGACCAAACATCCTAAGACTCTCTCTGGGAACAATTTCTTGTTATTGTTGGCATTTATTGCCTGATACTTTCAGTCTTTTACCATCTTGCTGTTTACAAATGGATCAAAAGGCAGTGCAAATCATTAGAACTAGCAGTGCAAAGTTACTCTTTTTGGCAAAATCCCGCCTGCTGTCATTTTCTATAGTTAAGACTTTTGCCTGAAGCCTTGAATGTCTCACCCTGACACCAGCCTGCAGTAATTAATCATTAAACAGTGATTGAGGCAGTGGACCCCAGAAAATATCTTCATATTCTACCATATGCTGAAGCCAGCTGCAGCGAGCACTCGGAGAGAAGCCACACAGAGGAAAACACTCTGCCTGACAGTCCCCTGCTGTGAAGTCCAAGCACAGAAAGCCTCTAACGAAGGGCCATAGACAGACTGTTTGCTTGTATTGACCTTCATTACCTGAGATTGTTTAGAAGGCAAAATGTCAGTGTTAATGTGCTAGAATTTTAACCATTATCGCATTTTAATGACTATTTCCAGCCTCTCGCATACTCACAATGTGGAACAAAAATGTGGATTACTGTAATGAAAGGTTATAACAACAATAACAACAACAATAATGAGGGATGGGCAGATGTGTTTTGCTTAATTTCAAACTCCCCTGGAGCATCTTGGGCTTGGAATTAAGAGCTGTTTCCACCCACCCGAGGTTCATGTTTTATTTGGGGCTGGCCCAGCGCCACATCTGGGCTGTCACAGGCCACAGCCATCATCCAGAGCTGAGCATGAGCCTGCCTCCAGCTCTGATGAGTGCAACTGAGTTGACAGATCCCCACAGAAACACTGGGATCAAGAGCAGCGTAGGGGAAAGGCAATGTGCATCTTCTGGGTTATGGAGTTGCCAGAGCTGGGGCAATTTGCAGGCTGCACACCAATATTATGGTTTCAGAAGTCCCACTAAGACCCAGTTGACTTCCTAAAACTCACAGGCATCCTGGATTTACCTTGCATGCCACCCACATGCTGTCTCCATTGTATGGTCTGCCTTGCACAGGCACACAAATAAACAGCAAGCTATTGAGAGACACATTTTAAGGGATGTTCCCTTCAAAACATACAGGCTTTGATATTCTGCTCTTCGTTAGCAGACACAGAATACTTGTCATTTGTGCTACTGGCATTTCTGCAGAGACATTAAGAATGGCTTGAAGGCTAAGAGAGAGTCGTAGCACATCTTTCACAAAAGTGGTTCCCACTCTGCCTGATGGAACTTTCTTTTGTCAGAGTGCTAGAAACTGCCTTTCTCTGTCATTCCCATAACTGACCTCTTTGAATGCCTCTGTTTGTTTATACAACCATAAGTCTCCATCTGAAACCTTCCGTAAAAACAGAAAAGAACTTTTACACAAATGTTAGTTTTATGGGGATCCCACAGATCTCACATTTCCATTAGAAATCCACCAAGCATTTTTGCTTGTGTTGCCCCTTCCCTACCCTATTCTTGCTTTGCAAAATGAATTAATCATATCTACATGGCATAAAAGATATTTGTTTCCAGTGTACCTTTACATACAGAGATAACAAAGAGATTTAACACTGAAGGAAATAATTTTCCATGCAAATCATAGCTATACTGTGATTTTTTTTTTTTTTCCCCATGATGTTGTAGCATTCAAAAATGTAAATGGCTTCAAAATAAAGTCTGGGAAACTGATGAAAGAAAAGTTCAACTGAAACTATTATAGAGTCATGAGGAAACAGTCTCTGGCTTAGAACTATAGTTGCACTGCAGTTTTTTGTAATCTGGGAGGAAAAGCATCACTCTGCACCTGCCCTGCTCCTGTACTCTATCTCTAAGCATTAGCTACAGGCCCCTTTCACAGAGAAGAACTTGAGATAAGCACATCTTTCCTCCACCTCATTCATGCATGCTGTAATGCAGGACAGATCAAGACCATAGCTAAATACAGAGTACAGAAGCTGTATCAGAGGACTGGACAGTCCTATGTCTGCCAATCCTATTTGTGCAGGGTTACATCTCAGTCCCCCAATACTGACATTCAGGAAAATCTGCTGGACAATGTACATGTGGCATAACAAGTACTGAAGTGCTTTTGTTTCGCTGAAATATGTTAAACTATTTTATTTTGAAATTGTTCAATAAATCATTAAACAGCATTTCTCTGTGAATACTCAAGGGAGTGGTGGTTCAACCTTCCACTTTTTTCCAAAGGCCAGGTTCCTTGGAGAATTTTCCATAATGCAATGTCAACTTCTCTCAGACCAACCTTTGCCCAGGGCATAAAGTGAGTCATGACTCTGGGGGAGCATAAGAGATGTAGCTGCACCAGGGTCTCACTGGGGACATGATTATGAGGACCCCAAAGCCTCCTGCCTTTTTTTAAATTTAAAAAAAAAAAAAAAAAGTTATTCAAGGTGCTCTGAGAGGTGTCATTTGTCAAACAAGGAAAATTTTATAAATAGTTCTGTTCTGCTACCAGATATGTTTTAATCAGAGATTAATAGCAGCTTTATTGGGCAGACACTGGTACTTTGGCTGACCTGTATATATGTATGATCTCATATGACATAGAACGGATTTAACAGAAATTCCTTTGTCACTAAAATGACCTACACCATCAGAAGTGCTGTCCATCCATTTTTTCTACTGTTTTCAAATTACTGACACTAAGAGTATGATTTGTGTTCTTTTTTAGACTGAGAAAAATATGCTTGTTCTCAGCCTGTTCAGCTAAGAATATTTCAACATTAAAAAAAAAACCTGAAAGGATATATACATACTTAAACACACAGGATTGACCTCCTTGTCTTCAAGTATTTCCAGAAAATAATCAATGATATACTAACTCTATTTTTCAGTTGAATAAAATAAGGCAGAGGCTCACAGCTACACAAGATTGTAGTACAGTAGAAAAAGATTTATGAGAATTAAATCTTCTCATTGTTTCACGTCTAGTATCCGACGTTATTTGCATAGTGGGAGGTCTGTTAATGGCGTGTCTTTGTTTTTAAGTTTGTTACATTTGAGATTAGGTTTATAAGAACTGGTGGCTTGGGCTCTTTTTGCATCATTTCAGTGTTTATTATTATTGAATTTATATTCATTTTTATATAAATGTGAAATACATGTATACCTATATTTAAATATACACATATAAATACATGATATTTTATAAAAATATATTATTATATAGTTATTTTTGCGGAAGACAATATATAAATATGTATTTATATATTTATTTTAAATAATTTGTTTTGGGACTTCTTTCAATTACTAGTATTATTATTATTACTACTATAACACCACTATGTACTGTAATCATGGACCAGCCCACTATCATATGAAATACAAAAATGGTCTTTGCCTCCAAGTAGTTACAGTATGAGAGATAATAGAAGTGAACTGGCTAATGGTAGAAAGCAAGAGGACAGCAAGCTACTATACAGGGCTACAGCTGGGTGACAGCCTCAGTACATCTGCAGCGTATTGTGGAGTTTTTCGTAGGGAATGTGACAATTCAGTTTTATGGAGAAATCTGAAAGAAGACACTGAGGTAACTCTGCGGATGTTTTCAGGTGACTTCTCCTGAGGACAAGGAGCAGCTTTGAGAGGAAGCTCAGAGCTCCTTTTCTAAAACGTACTTGTTGAAAAGTGAACACTTACAGACCTGGGGAGTTACTAATTGAGTATTCAGCGAAAGACTACAGGTAAGATAAGGTTAGCTATGAAACACCTGACAATAAAGATGCATACGTTATGGACAGAACAGGAGATTGGCAGAGTGCTCTTTGCAGCAGCACGCTGCGTGGATATGATCATGTTTGCTAAGGTAACAAAAATGCAATAATCAAAACAAGGGATAATGAGCACCCAAGAAAGACATTAAACTGTCTGGTGGAAGGCAGGTTGTATCTTAAAGATATAAGAAGTATCCAACTGGCTTAGATTTATCCTATAACTGAGGAGATTAGAATGATACTGACCATACTGAAATAACTATCCACTTATTATTTTACTTTAGTGGAGCAGAGAACAACTAGCTTTGGCCCAGGCCCCTTCTTCTAATGTGTAAGAATTAATAGTCCTGACAATAGAGTTTAATATTTATACTAGGTAGACTGAACATGGGAGGGAGAAAATAATATTGTCAACCATGATTTTCAGGTAGAATACAAAGGCAGAAAGACTTGTCCAAGGAAGTATTTGGGAGGACAGGGAATTATAGCTCTTTTTCTCTTTCTTACCCTACTTTCCATCACCCTTCTGCACACACGAGGCTGAATAACAATGCACTTTAAGCATGGGCTTAAATTTAGTATATGTATGATGTGCTGGGTCTCAGTTATGTGCAATAAACGGAACCATCAGATACCAGAAAGAAATGAGTGATAGGGCTGATTAAAAATTTGTAGTGGCCTCCCTTTATTTTTTTTACATAGAAAATACTTAATTCAAGGTTTGTTCATCTGGTAATTAAATAGAGAAAAATTACTAAGCGGCTTGAGAGCTACAATGAAGTTGGCTTGGGTAACTAGTCATGAATGTATTGAGGTATGAAGAGGCTACAGAATTTGAAAAAAGTGCATTTGTAGATTTAAGTGGCAGCTTCAACACATCTCACCAATATATGATAAGACAAATGAAGGAGACTACAATGGAAATACAATGATTTTTTTTCAGATCTCCGAGACAAAACCCTTTTCAACCTTACACAAGGGATAAGTAATTTAGAGGCGTGGGTGTCACTCTTAGAGGCCATCATGCACTTAAGGCCTGAGCTGAAGGGGCAGAGAGGAACAATCAGGTTTTCTTCCTAGGTCCTTGTTCTCTGCAACTTAGGGCAGAACATACCTGGACAATGTAATTTTCTGTCATCAGCAAGGGAGGACAATGTGAAGAACATGTTGTAACAGTCCAACCCATGTGGGGTGGTTGGAGGAGTGAATTACTGTACCAGGTTCTCCTCTACAAAATAGTTCCACTACCAGCCAATGTACCTGTTTCATTCAAAACATTTCCCTATGGCTAGAAATACTGGATAATTTCAGACTAGCCAGATACCCCATTACCAAGAAAACAATAACACAATTCTGGAGCATCACTGTTATGATACACTGATGAATACCAAGATGACCAGCACTAAACTGTTGAGTCTTCCCAAAATGAGATTCAGAGTCTGCATCAATGTACCCATATGCTACAATGTACTTTGGAAAAGGATAATGGCACACTCCTAAAAGATCATATGCAACATAATATGAGGGAGGATATAAAATATCTTTGCCTGAAAGAAGAAGAAATATATTATTTTACATCACTCCCAAAAATGGGCTTGATAGGACTCATCAGGAAAGTAGATCAATTTTTACTGGTACCTGGCTTGTGAGAGACACACTGATACACAGCTCTTGTCCAGGGAATCAAGTATGAGAAATGCATTGTAATCAACCAGCTATAAGCATATGAAAATATATTTGATTATGGAGGACCCATATCAACTAAATTCATTGAAACACCTAAGGGGTGAGTAGGACTTAGCAAAACATTTAAACAATTTTTTTAGTGTAGGACAAGGAAGTAGAAAGTATGAAGCTATAAAGAAGATGTGAAGGTGCCTGTGGAGTCCTATTTTATTGCCTAGCACCTGCATCCCTTGAAAAAAGTAGGCTGCATCATACTCTTTTCCATTCTTTTTAACAAATCTAAACATAGAGTTTATGCTCACTACAAGTAGAGACATATTGGGAAGTACTCTGTATAGAAACTGCCTAGTGGGTGGGGTGGGGTGTTTTGCCCTTTGTCCTGGGGAAGTTACTAATGTTTTCTGGTAAGCCATCTAAATTTATGGTGCCTGAAGATATTTTATATATGCTTTCCCAAAGTACAATTTACAGCAGCCTTGTACTTTTTTTCCTGAGGTCTTTTTCACAACTATATATGCAGATGATCTCTAATAAGTTGATTTATACTTCTCTGTTTCATAACATAATTACTTATTGTAAAAAATACCTCTTTTCTTATGACCACCTGATTTTATAAACAATGAATCAGTAAACGTGAATAGTTAACAGGGTAGACTCTGCACTTCCAAACAGCAGTGCAGGTAAACACTCTTTTAATGGAACCTAGTTTACAAATTTTTTAATACAAAATATAATGAGTTCCTTTGCCTGTTAATAACTATCTTACTGTTCTCTTCTTGATTTTGGAAAAGTTTTGAGCTTCCCATGGGATCTTTTTACGACTGCAGTTTACTGACCAAATAAGACTCTGAATGAGCTAATAAAAAAAACCCCACAACTTTCTTTTTGCATGATAGTACATATTTTGTCTGAGGGAAAAATGGGGTGAAAACTAGTGGTTACATATTCCCCACAATTCTTCATTTTTAAAATAAATTTAGCTGCTCTCAGTGGACCCTCATTTAAGTAATGTTCTTCTTGTCATTTCAAAGTTACCCATATACCATATGTATTTCTTGTCTTTTAATTGTAAATAATCTCTCCCAGAGGAAAAAAAAAAAAAAGAACAGCCTGAAAGAAAGTCATAGAAAGAAAGTCATAGAAAGAAATGCTTACCTAAATTTGATGAATCCTATATCACAGGGACAGCCAAGAACCTTGACACTATGAACCCCATAGGAGTTGTATTACTCATCTGTATAAGCCTTTGAAGGACACAAGCCTGTAATATCTATCTACCTACAAAAAGAGACTGTTATTGTAATATTTATTGTAGGACCCAATGCAGTGAGGCACCTAAACGCATAAACTTTCCAATGGAAATCAACTGGCTATTCATGAACATAAGTGCTTTACTAGATCAAGGTCTGGACTGGCACTGAAAAATTTTCCAGCTGCAGGAAGCAGCTGTTTCTAGCTGTCTCTTGGGAGCTGGCTCCTCTGACTGATTTTGAGAATTTGCGCTTTAGCAATCCAGAAGAAATGGGTTTTTCAGAGGTTGGAGCCTGAGAAGGCAAATAATGTAGTGGCTTGCAAAAAGCAACCTAAACTAGATGTATGTGTTTGGAAAGGGGAGTAAGTGTGTAGATGTGTCTTCCACACAACAGCAAAGGCTGGGCACCTTGGCTGCCTTTGGCCTTTGAGTTCAGAGTTATACACTTCTGCAGCCAAAGATATACATCAAAAATATTGTGTGCTGCACACAGTTCCCAATTTTACCTCCCCTCCTCCCTCATATAGGCCTATGGAGAAAAACTGTGCAAAGCTTTCAACCAGGCATCCCTGGCATGCTCTAGTGGTTCCTGGTGTACTCTCCAAGGGGCGAGAGGCAGCCTTTCCATCACAAACCTGAAAAGAAAAAAATACCAAAAAGAAGGCTTCAAAGTCCCATGGGATTTTTGCCATGGGAGTAATTAACACTGTCCTCAATATTAACAAGCAATTGGAGTGCAGTCCACTTGTCTTGAAGGTCAAATGGCAAAGGTCCTGAGACTTCCCTGAAGCAAGCCCAGGTCTGTATTACAGCCTTGCTGTGTCGAGGAGAACGCTGTCTCCTCCCTCCACAGAAGACCTTCAGTCTCCTTATGGTGCAGAAGTTAGAGGGATCCAAAGTGTAGTGTTCCCACTAATGGTATTTTGCAGAGAGGAAAAATAAAAAATACACAGATTTATTTCAATTTACTTTTCAATCATTTAGGCAGGCTGGGTGGGATTTTCAAGTGCAAGAGATGCACAAACCTTCCTAACTTACTGCAATAATTTTGAAAATGTGTTCCATTATGGAAATTAACCTGCAAGGTTATTGGTGAAGTAATGGCCTAATATTGTAAACACCTATACTGTTATGTGCCTTAATTATCTTGTGATCTCATAAGGAACAAGAATTTTTGTTCTGTTGAAAACTGACTTTTTTTTTTTTTTCCTGATTTGAGCCAAAAAAAAAAAAAGAGTTGTAGTTTAAAACTTTGTACCAGAAGGGAAAGGAAAGAAAAAGGATTTGAGATCTAAAAATAGTCTTTAAATGCATCGTTTTAATTTGTTTAAAGTTCATTGTTGCATTTCATTAAAACATTAAATAATATTTTATAGATGATTATGATTTTGAAAAAACCCTATAACTTTTGACAAGAACAGTTCGGCCAAAATATATGTTATCAATTCTATCATTTGGATTGACATTCCTTTGGCACCTGCAGATGGATAATTACTTTCCTATTTAATTAATAAAAAGTTTACATATTCTGTTGATGTGGTTTAACCCCAGCCAGCAACTAAGCACCACACAGCTGCTCGCTCACTCCCCCTCGGTGGGATAGGGGAGAGAATCGGAAGAGTAAAAGTGAGAAAACTCATGGGCTGAGATAAAGACAGTTTAACAAGTAAAACAAACACCATGCACGCAAGCAAAGCAAAACGAGGAATTCATTCACTACTTCCCATCAGCAGGCAGGTGTTCAGCCATCTCCAGGAAAGCAGGGCTCCATCACGCGTAATGGTTACTTGGGAAGACAAATGCCATCCCTCTGAATTTCCCCCCCCTTCCTTCTTCTTCCCCCAGCTTTAGATGCTGAGCATGGTGCCATATGGTGTGGAATATCCCTTTGGTCAGCTGGGGTCAGCTGTCCCGGCTGTGTCCCCTCCCAGCTTCTTGTGCACCCCCAGGCTACTCGCTGGTGGGGTGGTGTGAGAAGCAGAAAAGTCCTTGACTCTGTGTAAGCACTGCTCAGCAATAGCTAAAACATCCCTGTGTTATCATCAACACTGTTTCCAGCACAAATCCAAAAGATATCCCCATACCAGCTACTCTGAAGAAAATTAACTCTATCCCAGCGAAAACCAGCACATCAGTGAAGAAAAAAAGTGTGCTTATTTAATACCCATTATGGCGTCAAATTCCAGACTAGTAAATACACAGCTGAGGCCTACTATATTCTGATATGGCCTACAGAATTCTAGTTATATACAGACAGGGACAGGAAAGAACAGGTGAATACATGCAATTTTTTAAAATCATATTTGTTCCTGTTTAGAAGAACAGAGAAGAAAAATTTTCTCACACCAAGTGTTAGCAAAATACACTTGAGATGCTATGGTAAAACTCTTTACTCTAAAGTGATGGAAGTTCGCAATTAGATTATATTATTATGCCTACCGTGAGATGAGAAAGGAAAAAAAATCCATCTAAAACCAGTTGAATCAACTCAACTCTGCTGGATCTATCCTGGGTAAGATATATTCCTTCATGTTATTTATTTATATGATGCCAGTCTACAGGGAAACCAGAGAAGTGCTTCAATTCTTCCTGGTAGTCTCAAGAGAAATGTTGAAGGTTAGCTCCCTCACTCTGTTGCATGAAACATCCCGAGGCTGCCAAATTTACACATTATAGTTTTGTGTCCGGTGGAAACGAACAGATTTGAAGAAGCTGCATCTCATACAATATGCATGTACAGGTGTTTTAACAGTGAAGTTGACCAGAGACAGTTAAATTTTTAACTTAGAATTAGTGTTTTAGGTAAAACAAAAACTTTACTGAAAAAATATATTTCATTTGCAGATTTTCAGTTATTCTACAAATTTCTTCACATTTCTACTCTCTTTTTTAAATGGCCTTTTCTTTGTTTTTGCTTTTCCCCCTTTATTCTATTAAAATCAAAGAGAAAAAGAAGAGAGAGAGAGAAAGGGGCATGAAGCCTTTAAAACGTCTTGTATTATTTTCCAAAACAAATCTTATTTGTTAAAGGGCAGAATAAATCCATTTGGAATAGCTGAAATATTTCATTTTTTTGTTCCTTGCAGACTTTTAATCAGGCAGTGCATCCATGATTTGCCCAGCCTTGCCAGCGAGTATGAAAAAATTGACATCTTGGTGCTATGGCTGCAGCATTCAAGGCAATGTTGGTCAGCTCTTAAACGTAGGGATCAGGCTTGAAAAGAAGGAAATTGTAGCAAATTTACTGACAATGCAAATCTTAGAAGATGGCAAAAATCTGTTTTCTTGACAACATGACTGCCCTAGAGGATGCTGAATTTTTTTTTTTTATTTTGGTGAGGAGGGGCTGGGAGATAGAGGATTTTGACAAATGAGGCTTGAAAAACAGCATGCTGAAATCAGTACAAATATATATTTTTGTATGTGCTCTCTCTTCTTTTTGGTGCCTGACACTGGAGTCTGAAATGGAGCACTCCCAGCAGTTGTGTTTTATGTGGTTAAATATGTTCATGGAAATATATTTTGATATGTGAGTTACATTTCCTCCTTGCCAATAGAAGCCAGCTACTAAGCCGAGGCTGCCCACTGTTAATTAAACCATGTTCCAATAAAAACCTGCAGCACAAATACATGGCAGCAGAGCATGTTCTGTGTGCTCTTCCTCTTCATGTGATAAGCAGTGCATTTCCTCAATGGATGCACATTGCTTACATTTTTAGAGCTATTAAGCCAGGATAATTATGGAACAATCTAGGCAATGTTCAATAGCCCATGCAGATGCCTGACAGGGCATGTTGTCTCTTAATTAGGAATTTGAATGCCTAATGCTTGTATATTAACTGAAATAATTGGATAGATGTTTTACATTTTCTTCACTTTTACTGACAACCAAGCAAGGGACCACAGGACTCAACATATCTTCCTAAACCAGCTCATTTCATTTGCACTTTCTAGGTGATCTAATCTGTTGTTTAAGTGGGATTTTTAAGAGAATTTATACTGGCTACTCTGTAAATATATTGTAAGGTGTTCCTCAGTGAGTCTAGCAGTTTTAAACTGGTATCTTGTTCCTTCCCGTACTATCATAACCTACACAGTGTAATTACCTGGCTGTATCTTTTTTGTTCCTCAGAAGTCAGGTAAAATTACAATAGTTGTTATCACTTTTTTATTGTTTCTAAGTGCTGATAATGGGATATGTATTGTTTCAAACCCAGTTCTGATACCGTGCTAGCACAATTTGCTACCATCGGTGTGAAAATCTGCTTTGCGCTGTATAAGGCTGCTTTCCACAGATTGAGGATGCCTTTCAGGGCCTGGGCTTGCTGGACCGGAGTCTGTAGCTCTGACTGCAGAGGAGAAGTCTACTTGGACATGCGCACCCTTGCTCTCACTTTCACTAAACACAGGGAGAGCCTTATTGGCTCTGGCCAAGCTGTGTGGAAGCAGGTAAGACTCGAGGCATTGCATGCAGTGGTACCATCCATTAGCCCATTTCCACAGCTGAAACACCATTCATCTCCTATCAACATGACAAACACAGTCAAAAAATTCCTCTGGGCTCCATGTTAGCAAAACTGGGCCCCGAATGAGCAACTTCTTTAATCCATGTCTATTGCGTATGTGAGGAATACTATGCTCGCCCGTATATACATTGTTTATATTTAGGATGTCTGATAAATGTGTTTATTCACAACTATTAGTATAAAAGCTCCTTTAAAAGCAACAAATTGCTCTCTATTAGTAATGTGCATAATGACCTATTTCCATAAACATTTTTTGTAGGAGAAATTTTAATGTGCAAAACCCTGCAGACATTTTATGGAAATTTGACTGTATTCTGCAGAAGTGCATCACAGTCATATTTTGTTCTTTAATATTTTGTTTTGAGAGGTGAATTACTTTCATTCCAATATATGGTACAAAAGAAGCAACCTGGCACAGGAAAAAGGAAAATGAGTCTTAATGTGTTTACTTCTTGCTAATGTATATTTGCTTGATTGATGTAAGGATGTTTTTTGCAGAAAATATACAGCCCCTGTTGGGTTTAGGTTTTTTGGGGTTGGTGGGGGGTTTTTTTGTATATTTATTTAAAAAGGGTGATGGAGGTTTTAAAAAAAGCTCCTTAAATCCAGTCATAAGGGAAAAGAATAATAAAGGAATGTCTTTATGGTCAAAAGGATAAATAGAGCTTCTAAGTCTATATCTGTTGTACTGCACTTGATTTCTATACCTAAACGCAGGTCAAGTGTGCAAAGCTGTATTCACAAAATATTGTGATGCAGTTTTAGAGGCATGGCTAAAAAAAATAACCTGAGTGAGTTAAACGTGTTAACTTTACTTTTTTGTTTGAAAAGCATGCCAGCAAATCATTGGTATGCTATGGAGTCTTAACAGCATTTCTGTATGTTATGTACTAAATGCAGCTTGAACAGCAGCAGAACTTTTCATATTAATTTACTATAACTTTGGAGCAAATAATGCTTTTTCCTTCCATGCAGAGCTTAAAGCTTCTCAACCTCCAACAATTCCAACAGAAGTCTGTAAAAATAACCTAACTCATGTCAGGTGCAAACTGTCTCATTTGTAGTTCCACCAAAATTATATGTGGAAAGAAAGCAAGGTTTTATTTTAAATTAAGCTAATTGAACAGCCATGCAAAGGAGGTGGAAATGGAAAAAACATCCATAGATCTAATACTAAAAAAAAGGTGCATTATTTCAACTCTGCTTTGAAGGCACTCTAGGCAGCCTTTTTTTTAAGGAAACGTTGGTCCGTGTTAAAACACAGGGAGAGCACAACTCTGAGTTCAGGTCTGCCTTTGACACTAACTGTGTGAATTTGGGCAAACCACCCGAGTGACACTTTTAAGCTGGACTTAAAAGATATTCACCTCTAGCATGGTTACCCCATCCCTACTACATACAGAGAATGCTTGCAAAGTGCTCTGCAGATGTATGGGAAAAAAGCATCATGAAAGATGTCAAAGAAGTGAAAAAGGTTAAAACATGAACACCTTTAGAGACATCTATGAGAAAAGCAGGTTCCTATATTTCCGATTTTGTCTTAAAAATGTTGATATGCTTTGCAACACCTATATATTCCATTCAAAAACTTAAGGATATATCCCGGCTGGAAAGAAAGTCTAAATTAAAACCTACACTGATGAGGAGGTACATGGAGTAGAAACATAGCCTTGGAGCACCATATTAGTTAAGTAGTTGCTTAACTTTTAGCATGTGCTGTTGGCTTCTATGATCTTTAAAAGAGAAGTGGATATAAATGTGATTAAGACCTTGACTAAATATCCGACCAAATATGAGGCTACACTCTCTTGTTTCAGTGGAAGGTCAGCTGTAGCACATCAGTGTTGCAGCTGTAGTAATACAGTTGCTTTAAGATCTTTTTTTTCAAAGTGCTGAGCAGCTCTTAGTAGCTCCTGCACATATGATGAGAACTGAGAGCACATAGATGTACCAAGACCTATACACAGCCCTTGTCTTATCTCACTGAAGTAAATGGCTAGCTGTAATTAATTTCAGTGGGATCAGGAATGTGATACATAAAGCTTCCAAAGGAAACCTTCTTCCTTCTCCCAATCATTTTATATGATCTTTCCCGTCATTACCACTGCGGTACATTCATGTAATAGACAGTTGTAAAATGTTAAATGAGAATGAATGAAATTTGAAGTGTTGAATTAGTCAAATGAATTAATGACCATGATTTAGTGGTATTTTTACTGTAGGAAGTGTAAAGAATCAGTCAAGATTTTCTCCTGTGAGGGCTGTATTGTATTGATTTCTTTTTCAAATGACCAAGCAATTAGCATAGCAGAAACCTAGGTGCTCAGCACCTTCTCCATTAAACAGAACAAATGTCAAGTCCTATTAATATAGTCAGCTGTTCCATAGTGGTTGATCAGATGTTATCTATCATTATATGTTTATTATCTTGTTGAAATAGTATTATGAGGTTTTGCTGACAATAACTTTGGATGATGTGCTCTTTTTCATTTTAATCCTTCTTTGTAGTTCAGGCACAAACAATTTCATTGCATCCAGGCTGGTAAACCATTAATTGTGAGAGTCCAGATTTTCAGCAGTTCATGCTGGTACAGTAAGTCTTCTTTCCCCAACTCCTCTCCCAAGTGAAAAGAATCTGTGTTTTTAATAATAATAAAAAGAGATAATCACTTAATGCAGAAATGTCCATTGCACCCGAACAGCAAATCCAGCTTAAGTGGAAATTTACACAAAGAATTATTTATAGGAATCAATCATAATTACATTTAATGCATGCTGCAGCTGTTTATAATTGTGGTTTTCCCAAGGTTATTCTCCTCCTACCGTCCGCCCACACACACATGAAATTTGTTTCTGTGGAAATGCTTAGGAAGCATTATAATTTTCCTGTAACTCGTTACAACAGCAGCTGACTGTTGTGAGGCAGACTAGATCCTGATTAGTGAGTGCAATAAAAAAGAAGAGAAGACTATTTTGTTGACCAGTAAAAGAGTCTTGAGAAGCTGGTTGGTAATAACAATCAGGACAAACATTTTCCATGTCATCCTGTTTACTCTTTATTATAAGAAGCAAATCTGACTGCTAAATTAGAAAGTTAATTTTTGGTAATCATAAATTCAAGATAGAATGGGCCAAACTGAGAAGCCATGCATAAAGTGGTATAACTGGGACTTTCTCACACTCAATTAGAAATTTTCTTCCCCAAAAACTCATCGCTATAGAACTGATTGTAAGATAGATTTCTTTTTTTAGCTACTGAAAAAGCTGATTTTTCATAGAGAAAGAAAAAAGAGATTTAATTTGGAGTACTTCTTAACTCCAGTTATTTGATAAAAAACATGAAGGCTTTATAGGAAAGAAAATACATGGCATACACATTTTTTAGTGTGTTGAAGGCCCACATGTCCAACCAGAAAGTCTAGAAGCGAAGACATCGGGCAGCCATTTGATGTAAGATATACGGCTACCCATAAAGGGCTCTGGGTTGTTTTTTCTTACATAGTATGAGTGAGGAGAAGTTGTAAATTTAAAACAACCATTCTTTTTGGTACATATTCCTCTGTCCCCATCAGTCAGCAAGTTTTAAATTTTGAATTTCATTGCATATTGATAGATGTCCTATAATGGTGATTAGCTCTAAGGTAGTTCAGTGGAAAGTGTGACCTATGTTATACTATTGTATTCATCCCTCTGAAGTACGCTATGTGTCTGTGGTACTCATAGCAGGGTTAGACCATCTCAATCAGCCCAAACACTGCTGAGGGAAAAATCTATGAAGCTTGAAATGTAAAATCCTCTGAGCTTTAGGGACAGTGGTATTCATACTGTTGTCTCAGGTTTTTGTTTTCTTAATTTTAGTCCATCTTTACAAATTATTTCTTTGACACATGAACATTTGGTTTTAGATGGTCAGTTAGGCACTTGAGTTCAGAAGTGATGTACGTTTCTGTTATGAACATCTTTGGGTCATATGATGGAGAATTCCCGTAGTAGTAGTAGTAGTATTGGGTTCATACACTACAAAAAATTTCTGAGGGTGGAAATAGTACATAATTAGGTATAATGTTATTTTCTCAATTCTGTCTTAACTTCTGGAGCACGACTGAGGGAATCTGTAATGAAAGGCCAGTTACATATAACACTAGATTATTAAATTTGTGATTAGATGTGAAAATCTTGAGTCAAAAGTTTGATAATTTAGGATGGAGCCCTTCTTCTGACACAGTTAACTGAAATGTGACCAAGATTTGCCCCTTCAGAAACACATTACCAGTGGTGCTGAAGGAATCAGAGCTGTTGGTGTTGATTTGGCGAAGATGCCCAAGTGACTGAGGAAGTGCCTGTCCCTCTGAAGAGCTTCATCAGTGAGTGAGGCACAGCAGGGAGTGCAGCAGAGGTCCCAGTGCCCACCCCAGCCTCTGACACCAAGAAAGTTGAGCCCCTTATGTATCAGCAGCTGAGCAGCTTCTTAGGACAACTCAAACCCCCAAATCTTAAGTCGCTTTGCAGGGAGCCTTGAAAAACTCTCCACTTCTGCAGTGTCCTGGGGCATAAAAATAGGTTCAAACCCATTCCAAATCAATTCACTCACTTGCTATTTGTGCTTTTATTTCTCCCCACATACCTTGTAGCATAGAATTTAACGGTACCTGAGATACAGCATAAGTAAATAACCAATGGGGACCAATAATAATTGCAATAAACCTATAACTTTGATGCTCCAGTATTTAACATTCTGGATCAAACTCTGCCCAGCCTTACACTGTGTGGAACACCCTTGAGGGCAATAGGATTTCATGGGGTATAAATCAGGGCAGAATGAGGTGATTTCAGAGCAGGTGAAATTGCTGATATAACTTCCCCATCTTAAAGAGACTTCAGCCAAAAACTAGGGTGGTGTGGGCAATAAGGAAGAAGGTCACAGTAAGACATTTAAAAATAAACTGGAAAAATGTTTAAACAGTTTATTGTTCTATGGCTACTGATCTATTATTTGTAGTGATTGGGCCAGTTTGGCAAGAAAAAAAGGATTAACTATATCAGTTGCTGTACAAAATGTGTCTTCCAAAACAGGTGCTTGAATTTTTCTCTTGCTGGTGGCACTCCACCTGAATGAAAAAATAGTCTGTCCAGTGCGTCTCTAGATAGCTGCTGTTTGATGCATTATTTCTTAGCATCTATGACTGACGTGTTTCAGAGCATTGTAGCAATTTAGCATTGACTCTAGAAAAACTAACTACATTTTTACTGTTACAGACAAGAGGCCTTGAAAATCTACAAGTGAAATGAACATTAGAGTTTAAAGTGGGAGTGTGGTTCCATGGAATGACAGCTTCTTCTGCAGAGGACTAAATTGAAATCCCATTTATTCCAAGTGAATTTTTAACACTAAACATGTTAAAAAAAAATCTTGTTTGCCTTTGAAATAACCTTCTACTTCATAAGATTATTTTTTTAAATTGTAGAATATTTTCATATTCTAAATTGATATCTTTTCTATTTTCAAGAAAAAAAAGTGGGTATGAATATTTTTGTTCTCATTTGATTTCTTTAAAAACACTGAAAGATTTCATCAGATGGAAGCTTCTCCTTAAAAAAAAAAAAAAAAAAGATCAATAGAAAAATGAATTTGGTAGAAAATATTTAACTGAACTAAAAGAACAGATGTATTTGGTCCCTAACAGAATCAGAGCCATGGAGAAACTTGGAGCCAAAAGATGACATTGCTATAACATCTGCAGAACAGAGTTGTTATCAGAGATTATTTTCCCTTCCAAAGTAAGCTACTACCACTTCAGCTCAAGGAGCTTTCCCTAAGGAAGTAATCCATTATATTTTCTATGGCCTATTAGTATAAGATGACATCTTGTAAGTAAACCCGTGGCCTGTATTTTGTCTTCTGAGTGACATTCCACAAGCGCTCTTATTCAACCAGCTTTATTGAAATCAACATTTTGCTGCTTTAGTTTTCCCTTAGATAACTTGCCCTGTACACTCCAGCAGAAATGGACCTGTAAGCTGAGCTGTGTACCTCTTTCATCACCACTTTTGAAGAAAGTGTCTTTGGTATGTACCTGATGGCTCAGGGAGAACAGCCCTCCACAGCTGCATTGCAGGAGGGAGGATGCCAGAGGAGATGGGGATCATGGATCCCTAATGCCCTACACCTTCCATCACCACTCATGTTTCTACAAGAGAGGTTTAACACCACCACAAACAAGGAGACTGCTGAAGCAATTTTATATTAATTTAAAAGGTGACACAATGTACAGGGTACTGAAATCAAATAATGCTTATGAGCTGATACTAAGCACAGCAGTTATGGTGAGTAAGAAGGTGCCACAGAGGCTTAAAACGGTTAGTAGAGCAAATAAACCACTCCAAAAGAAATGAATGTCAAAAGAATTGATTTTCAGTGTAACTATCCATATGCTGAGAATTCCCAAAGGGCCATTTTCAGCTGGGGTTGAAAAGTGACTATTTTAGTGCAACGATGTATTCTTAAGCATTACAAGGAAAAGCTGTGCCCTCTGTCCTGTATTCATGTAAAGTGGCACACAATCTCTGAAGGTCAGGCTCCAGACACTGATTTTTGGGACCGGGTGCCAGAAAGGCTATAAGCCAGTGTCAAACAACTATATTTAAAGGATCTCTTTGTCATGTATAAAGGAGTATGACTGTGGTTTTCTGCTGCCCACAGACGCACAGTCAAGAAACATAGTCAGCATGCAAACCTAAACTCTGCCACTTTTGCTCTGTCTTGAACTACAGATTTCAAACGAAAAAAAAATGGAGTCTTGAGCTGCAGAGAAGATTTGGGTGGCATTAGGAGCCACCACTCCTGCCATCTGCTGAAAAATGCATTTGGCATTCCCGGTCCAGTTCTGGCGCTGGTCACTCTCAGGAGGAAATTGAGGTAGGTCGCACGCATCAACCAGAGCTGGGCTGAGCTCCTCTCCCCTCTCCTCCCCACTGCCACTTCAGTGCACACCTGTGATGGGTGCTGCAGGGAGGTCTGCATCTGCAAATAATTCCAGCAGTTTGTGACCATCTGAATTGCAGTGCTTTGCTCCTCATGGCAGCAGTGAGGAGCACTGCTCCTCACAGTGGTGGTTCATGGTTGGCAGTGGCTGGACTGTGTTTATATCATTATACATAGCTGGGATGCTGTCAGGGATAAGTAGATTTAAATTGTGACTTTTGTTTTATGGAAGACTTGCTTAGTAGTGGTTGCTTAGCTCATTTCCAGGGAAACTAGAGGAAATTAATAGTGACAGTATTTCATATAACTGTATTAGCATGTGGGGCCTTTCATACTGCCCTTCAGTTTTCAAGCCAGTATAGTGAGAACAATACAGGACCAAAATCTTGCAGCTTGCTGCCCGTCTTAGCTCTCCTCCACCCGTACTGAAATCTGCCCTGCCTGGCTGCAGGGTCTTCTCAGGCTGAGAGCAGTGGCTGCTTTGCAGGACTGTAATTCTCTCCAAGGAATTTTTCCTATTACAGATGTCTTTAGACCCTGGGATCAAATCAGACCTCAGCCTGTCATTTAAATACCTATTTCTGCCAGGTGCGCAAAGTCACTGGCAACAATTAAAAAAATTGTATCTATCTCAAGATTTTCAAAGATATAGCCACTACAACTGTATTAACACAGACAGGCAAGGCAGCTATAGATTAATTAACTCATGTACCATTAGCTGTTTCACACAGGGTAATCAACATGAGGTAAATTACACAGGCTCTTAAGCAGGTTTTACAACCCACACTGAAATTCCTGCTGTTGAGTATGGTATGAAAGCCAGGTAGAAATTGCCGTGCTTCAGTAAAAGGTTGGAAGAACAAGAACTGACATATGTAAAGTGTTCGCTGTGGCTTTTCCTCTAGTTTCCCTGCAGAAATTTGCTTTCACAGGCTATCCTCTGGGAAAAAATAAATATATTTTTAAAAATTCCCCCATGCCATGTATACACCGTTCTTCTTGAAACAATGTAAAACAAGCCATAGTACCCCAATGCTGAGTATATAGTCAAAGGTTAAGAATAAAAACATTCTTTGTGGATTTAAAAAAAAAAAATCAAGCTGCAAATGGGATTTTTTCCTTTTCCCTAAGACTTTTAAAGCATTGTTTATTACTGGTGAATGCTTTACTATTTTTCAGATGCCTAAACTTAGTCAGAGATATAGCTAAGCCCTTCATATAGCTAAGATCTTCAAAAAGTCCTACAGGATCTAGGCTCTGACGTCTTAGCATCAAAAACTGATTTACATCATTACAATACACTCTGTCTCCATCAATTTCAAATTAAGGGTCCAACCTCCAAAATGCATTCACAGCATATACGTAGTTCCTGCATGAAAGGAAAAGTTAGTTGCCTTGGAGCATCATTCACAAAAATTGGCATGTTGAGCAAGGAGCTCCATATCATAACAAAGAAGAAAGCTCAGGACCAGAGTGTGATAAATTCCACTTTTCTCTTAGACGCCTTTCTTGGCAATACTCAGTGCTGTGGTTATCTAGGCCCTTTCTTTCAAACCAATCATTTCTATCTTTGAAAATTAGAGTGTACAAGAAGGTGCCACATTTTAAGCAGAGGTTTAGGAGTCAGAGCACTCCTCCCAGCCATGGAAGATGTAGTTTCAGTCTCCTCCTCTGTCAGAGGTTTCAAATGTGCTTCCATGTCTGGCAGACTGACTTAACCACAGGATATAGACAAGAAAGGGGAGGAAGAAGGTGGAATGAAAATTCTGGATTTTGATTCCCAAGTCCTGCTCTGCCTATGTTGTTTTAGCTTCTAAGCATGGACACTAGGGACAAGATTTTTAGGATGTGCTGAGATGTACAGAAAAACACTCTTACACCTGCCTCCCATTTGTGAATCTGATTCATAAATTTACAGTTGTTTTTAGATATGAGAACAGGATAAATCCTTGCCTTTCTATCAAATGTGCTGTAAGTAAAGCCAGGAGGACTTGGTCTGGAATTCCTTTGCAAATGTCCGACTCTGGGGAAACAATGTCCCGTGTCTGTTTCATTGATAAATACAAAAACTCAGTGCAAATTCTGGCATGTTGTTGGTTAGCAGCAAAGGTTGCTAGTACACATTTTTAAAAATTATGGTTATCTCCATATAACACAGACTGCTTTCTCCAAAAACATGTACGTGCACAAGCTCACACAGACGTTAAAGTGTCCGTGTGCGCTTGCGCATATGCGTGCTTGTGTATCGGTGTGTCTCTGAGTGTTTTAGGCTTATTTTTCCTGAGCAGTGAAAGCTGTGCTAAAAAGTCTCTCACTCTCAGCAAATCCAAGACCACGGCTGGAAGCCATGAGAATTAGCTGCAGGTGCTTAGGGTTTATAAACTGCTGAAGGGACGAAAGACCAAGGTGTTGGCTCCAGGTTAGTTCTTATGATCAACTATTCTTTTTATCTTCCCATAAGACCACCTCACTCTTTTGTTGGCAAGGGGGAGGGAGAAGGGGGGGCAAAAAAAGAGACTGTTTGACTTCAAATGGGAGGTGGAATTCCTCAGAAGATGAGCCTGTAGCGATCAGGAAAAGCAGATTAAGAGAAGCAGATGTGGGGAAGAGGGAAGATGGGGAGGGGGATGGATTTATTCATGCAATTTAGGATATTAGCAGTAAATTGAGGAGGTGGTTTGTTCTCTGTTTAGTCTTATACAAATTTTGCCCCCCTTTTCAGCACATTTTCCCTTTGTTTATCTCCTGAGAGATGCCCACATGTGTACAATACAAAGAATCGAGTCATAAAAGCGCAGGCCTGTCAGCCTCCCTGAGGACCAATTAATGGTGTTCCAAATCTTGTGGGCAGGGAGATGAAAAGGATACAGAGAGAGAAGGGGAAGTAGATGAATACTCAACGAGAGCAAGGCAGGTTTTTCAGATGTGGGTAGGAACTTCTTTAGGTATTCTTAGCTAACTTATTTGGGGTTTGGGTTTCTCTCCCGCTTCAACAGTCCTCTGGTCATAACTGCAACAGGGGAAAAAGCTGCACTTCAAAATATCAATTAGGCTTTTATCCAAACCAATAACAGCACAATGCCAGTGCAGCAAAGGGGGCAGAAAAAGGCCATTTAGAATTTTTCCAACCCTCCTTTCATATATTGGCAGTTTTATTGATAGGTACTTGAGTTTATATTACCATTTGTATCTCCAAGCTGGGTATTGCTCTGAATGCAGCAGGCTTTGTAGTGCAACCTTTTACTCCTATCTCACCCCCTACGTGTCCACAGGCCTTTGAACAGCAAGCGAGTGGCACTTTGAAATCAGGAGTTGAAAGTGTTTGACATGGAAAGGGGAGCATGAAAGTCTTGCTCTTTGAACCTTTTCTTTTCAAAGTCCCACAGAAAGTAGAGGCAGGACAATAATGGACAGGCTGGAGGCTCTCAGGGTGAAGTGGGGATATGTGGTAATGAGGTTTTAAGTGTTTTGGCAGTCATTCACCCCACAGTTTCCTCCCCTATGTACTCCCATTGAATTAAATCTACTGCAAGATATCACAGAAATCTTTAGCTAGATATATATTCTGTCCCTGCTTAATTCATACCTTGATTAAGTTCTGGAAATGAAATTGAGCTGAATAAAACAGGAAAGAATGGTCAAAATGATCATTAGGTTGCTGACTACTGAAGGAAGATCAATTATGTTTGTTTGTTTTGCTTCTAATTAAATGAAGCCAGATGTACAGTAAATGCAAGTTGCATGAGAAATGCAGCCAGCTGTTGCATCAAATATCAGGCACAGGCCTCTCCATGCTCGTATGCAAACTCACTGTCTCTCACCTGTTGGGGTCAGGAGGGTGAATTAGTAACCTTGACAGCTGCTAAGATTTGCTTCAGTTATTTTACCTGCATGTGAGATCAGTTAGCGTGGAGAGAATGAAAGAAACTTGGAGGCCCTGAAATGAAACATCTCATTTAAGAGCTTCATTATATTTAAGAAGAGAAGACGTAGAAGGCTAAGTTATTATTCCGTGAAGTCCATGAGCTGATCTTTCACTCTTTGGAGAAAGGTAAAAAAAACCAAGCTCAGAAACCTCTTTATAATGCATCTTCTCAATTGTGTAATCCTCTACCTGGGAAGAAAAAAAATCCTTTCTGAGTGATGTAGCAATCATTTTACACACTCAAGCATGAAATTTCATCACCATTATCTTAGCTTGGATGACTGTACAGATGTTGTTTGGCCATAAAATGTATTCAGCCCTTTTTTAAATCTAACTACGGTATCTGACTCAATGACCTCCTGCAGCAGTTGGTTCCACGGGTTTGGACTATGCTTTGCTGAGGAAAATTTATTTGTATTGATTATAGAATTAGCCAAGGTAGGAGAGGAAGCACTGAATAAAAACTCACCAACAAAATGCCCCAGAATGTTCTGATCGGTCTATTTTGTCTGATCTCTTTAGCTTCTTGTGTCATTAGTCCTGCCCAACACTGCCCCTCTTTGGAGCTAGATCCAGAGAAGGTAAAAGCGTGCCATTCTTTCAAAATGGCTGATGCTAGAGTCCTCCAGCAAAAAGTGACTTTTTAAAAAAATCTGACCCTGAATTTGAATTACTTGAGACAGACTGTTTTTCCTTCCCATGTGGAACGTGCATAATGCAGACATTAATCTGACCTGATGCTAGCAGTCATTTTCAGTGAATACTAGTAAAGCTGGTGCCATCACACTGCTGCAAGTGCCGCGCACAGAACTCCAGCTTCCTTGCAGAACCTCAGCAGTGCCCCCAGGCATCCCTCTGCTTCAGGGTCACTGTGCCATGCTTGTGGCAGGATTAGTGCCTGAGAGGCTGATATATAAGAAGATCCCCTTGGGAGCTGCATTTTTGGAGGCCACCTCTGGAAGCCCTTCTGCTTCAAGGAGTAGAAGCAGAAATGAGATTCTTCCTTTCCTTTCCTAAATGTGTAGTTTTAGCCCTTCTCTTTGCAAAGTGAGGCTTGAGGCAGTGAGGGGAACAAGACTTTCAAGGAGAAGGATTGTCTCTGATTTCTGTGGCTCAAGGATGTCTTTGGGGTCCCAAGGATACAAACCTCTTAAGGCTTTTCAAAGGGCTGTTTACAGTTTGTGCGTTGACAAGTACTGTGGCTCACTGCACACCCAGAGCTAGACTTTCCTCCTATGGCAGCTGGCATAGCTGGCCACGCACCATGCTCACAAGGCACCAGAAGCTACGTGGTGTGAGATGGAGTGGGGCAGGGGAACTAGCACAAGGCTGATACTAGTTCCTCTGCAGCCCAGATCAGCTCGTTTCACCTGCCTGCCTTACTTCCTCCAGCTATCAATCAAGGTTAGTAGTGATTGTCTACATTATAAGCCTAGGTATATTGACTAATTAATTGCTGTCTGTACAAGGGTATGTCTACACACAGGTATGCAAAATCACATGCTTGCCACTTCATCTGAGCCAGGGTTCTGGTTACCTACCTGACCTCCTGGGTCAAAATTTACTATTATTCTTAATTCCCATAGCTCTAAAATACTATTTGTGCTCAGGATCTGGTGTGTATTTCCTTTGAGATCAGGGCAACAACAACTATACATTATAACACTTTAAGAAACGGACCGAGGCTTAATAAATACGATGACTCAATGACTATTTTTTACTTTGGAAAACATATTCACAATGTTTTTTCTCAAATGGATTTGTTTCTTAATATTTTAAAAATCTAAACACTTGATAATGTCATGTCCAGGAAGATATTTGGGTAAGTGTTCTTAAATCATGTATCTTTGGCATTCATATGACTAGACTGAATGGTAATGTTCAACAGAAATTAATAAGAGCAACAGTGTTATATGCAATACTTAACCACCTGGAATGAAAAATAAAGAAGTAAGAGAATGTTGTAAATAAATACCTGAGTTATTTTTTTATGACCTGGCAGAATAATGTTGGAAGCCCACAATGAACACAGTTGTTTCTGTCATACCTGTGTCAAACGTCATTCCTGCATCTCAAGGCATTGAACTACATTGACTAGCACTGAGTCTCACACAGTCCTCCAAAACCTGCGGCTACATATGCTTTTGATTTTTCTGCCAAAAGTCCTATCACTTTTTAAAAATAATGATATGATGCACCTTAGCAACATGACAGTCTCTCAAATAGTGTGCCCTGATTTGGTTTGAAGAACTTCAGTAGAACATTCTCCCCTCAAGTTCCTAGCCTACCACCTGGTTTTTTTGCATGTAGAGTTTCCTCACAAGTTAATTCCTCCAGTGTACTGACTTCTTGGTTTTGTTTTTCAGTGTTCTCATGTCTTTCTTCTAAATTCCAGATGGTGTGTGTCTCTGTTATAACTCAATACAGGTTCCAGTAGGTGGTATGCTACTTGACATATGACACAAATTGGGCCCAAAATTTGCTCAATTTTTGATTCTCTCCAGGAATTTATATTAATCCCATCAGAGCAACTTTAGCTATTTCAAAAGAGACTTCCACTCAGGCCAACAACCCCAAATTACCATCTATTTTGAAAGTGGAATCTGAACAGGTTTCTCTGGAGCATTCAGAGCTGTATCGCACAGGTAAACTTTCACATGACCCTAGCAATGGAACTTTGTCTCCTCAGACCACGTTTCACAGCCTAACTGACCTCCCTGCCAGGGTGCTCTTTTAAGGACCCAGATGATTATTTCTTTTCTTCTTTACTTGCAGCTCTAGTTATAACCTAGTTATATCCCATTTAATTTGTTCCTCCCCATTCTCCACACAAGATTAGGAACACTTGTAGAGTCTTAACATATATCCTCTCTTAATTATCTCATAGCTGAGCCATACATATATAGCTCTTTTTATCTTCCCCTCATATGTAAATTCCTCTCGTCCCCTGACCATTTTTGTTTCTCTTCTCTGAACTCTCTCTAATTTGTCAATATGTTTTTGGTAATTAAGATTCCCATAACTAAATGCAATGTTCCATATGCCTTCGTGCCATGTCCCTACAGATTTTCAGGAGAGGTCACCGCTCACAGCTGGGGCCAGATTTCCAAAAGCACTTTGAATGTTGAGTACTTTTGAAAATATGGTTACAAAATATCATTATGGGAGCTTTTGGTTCAGGAACACTTTGAAAATCTTAGCTCTCATGTAGGTGTCTAAATGGAGTTGGGACTCTGATAAAATGTGGTGCCATGAAAAATCTTGAACACATGAATACCTGTCTCCAACCCCTTTCAGAAATTGTCCTATAGAGCAGACCTATTTTTTTCCTTCTCCATATCTTCTATTTCTATTTCATGTTATTAAGGTCACTGGTATCTGTTATGCTATATTCTTGTGCATGGTTTTAAGTAAACAAAGTTTAGCTTTAAACTCTACCTAAACAGGTAATTTGTAAAGTTGCATTATAAGTAGTTAATAGTAATGGAAGAATGGTGCCCAAAGATGCTTACTGATAAGGTGGATATCAGTACCAATTTCCCATGTTTTTTTACATATCACAAACAGTGCAGACATTGAGCAAAACTGAGTAAATAAATCAGGCAGAATGGTTGGTTCAATGTTTGGGTTTTTTTCCTATGAATGGTCACCATTTTTATAAATCTGGTTATTTAGATATTTTCTTAGTGGAGAAAGGCAAAGGTCTTTCTTCTGTTGAATACACATGGTGTAATCAACACTGACTTGGCACTAAGTTGTGGAGCTTCACACGGATAAGTTCAGTTCTTTAACTAGGTTCTCTGGGATCAGTCGGGATTTTATCTTTTCTGTTTAGGGGCAGAGGGGAAGACTATTCCAACCTCTTTTTCTAATTCTCCAGGTCACACATATCATTGACAGAATAATTTGGATTGCAAGTTTTTTAAATGTCATGTGTCTAGGAGCCAAAAATGATTGATGGATGGTGTGGAACACAGTGCTTCAACAATACTGTTCATAGAAAAATTCTTCTTTTCCTTCATAGTTACTTCTACTGATCTTCATACTGGACAGGACTGAGAGGAGGGGAGGGAGGAGAAGTTTTTATTTTTGCTTGGGGAGGGGGCTTGAATTTGTAAAAGCACTGCAGTTGAAAAATAAATCACAGAAGGTTAAATAATCTGGATCCTTTTTTGTGCTGCAGTAAACATATTCACTAGACAGTTAAAAATTGTTTATGATGTGCCTAATAGAGCCATTCTAGTTTATCAGTTAAATATGTATTCATAATTTTTTAAAAGGAATATTATTTACCCAGAAGACCAGAACAGTTTCTAAAAGAGCTTTTCCAGTCCATCATGTAAATATGTATTTAGGACAAGTGCTGTGTGTACAGTATTAAAAAAAAATCCTCTGAAAATCTCTTTGAAAAGTTATTACACATGTCCACTGCTGCAGCAAAGTTTTAAATATTCATATCTCAGCTGTTTCCTTTTTCAGATTTCTCAGTTTCATTTGAATATATTGCGGGTGAAGTGCTCTGCAAGAGCTTCATTTGTTGAATGTTAACAGGCTTGTGTCTCCAAGGACTGCTCATGTGTGTCAAGCTACATATGTGCTTAAATCTTTACCAGATCAGGGACTTCATTTTGTTAGAGTAACTTAAATATCACATTTATGTGTAAAGAACTGTCTTCCTTACATGCTTACAAGTCAGTAGAGGTGGTTTATCTACCTCTTATCTGTCTCTCCCTCCCATTTTCCCTTTGGTGAATTATCTGCACACAACAACGTGTCTCCATTATTTGGACTCTTTGATGTACCTAGGAAAGTCCTCACCGCCCTGCAAAT
>WAAD01037528.1:0-17335 GCA_013389945.1 Fregata magnificens
TCCTGCAAAGTGCTACACACTGACCTCAGACTCGCAAAACCTGTTCAGCACATTCTTAATCCTAGCTAGTTAACAAATCCTTATGTATGTTAAATGCAGCCAGGCCAGGAAGATCAGCACCATGCAGGATTAAACCCTAGGAAACTGGTTTGGCCTATTGTGTTTGTTTCTGCACAGCTTAAAACAAAATCTTGCAAGAAAACGCCCAATTAATAGGAGACAGAACAAATGCCTACGGAAATACAAATAAAACACAAGGGTCATGCCATGTTGGTGGCTTTTAAGTATATTTCACATCAAAAGGGATGTTCTCCTCCAAAAATCCATCAGACAAAATTGTCACAACTGAAAAAGGCTCACAAGCGTCTTTGAGGCAAGGAGTTCATCAGAGTGCACAAGAGCCCAAGGCACTGGTTAGCAGTTACTCAACCATAGCTAAAAAAAGATTAGGCATGTATATGAATTTAGCTAGACTATAGCTACCCTCATCCAAATCTGTAGTGTAAAACTCAGCCGAGCTGCTCCTTAAACCCTACAGCTGTTCTTTCTTACTTCAGATCTGCCCAGATGGAGGTCAGCCTCCATGTAAGCAGAACAGAATGCCGGGCACCCATTATACAGATCACACGAGATAACCAACAGATGAACAGTTTGGAGACTATGTCATAGGATTTCTTTTGCCCCCTCAAAATACTTTCTAACTATGAAGCTACAGAAGCACATTCTCCTTTGTGCTTCTTCCTTTCCTACTGTTCTTCTTCATCCAGAGGGTGAAGAACACCCTTTTCCACCTCAGCAGAAAAAGCCTCATTTGAAGGAGCTTCCGTAAGGGTGAAAGAAGAGGGTTTGAGCTTTGCTAGGTTGTTATGGGTGGTAAGTATGGGTAGCCCTTTCCTTAAGTTTACAGTGTGGCAGCAATTCGGATTTAAAAGGCAAGAGTAAGTCCTGCTCAGCTGTCTGAAAGGTTTGTTCTTTAGACATATGACGAAGAAAGTGTTTCAGGTGAAGAACCCCAGGTGGACAGCAATGCCATCCTGCAGAGCAAAGCTCACCAAGTACTCATCTTTAGGATCTCCCAGTGAGGGTGTAGTGTTCCTCAGCACTGTGAAGGGAACCTCTCACCGGTCCAAAGGTCAGGAACCTTGAGTGATCTCACTCAAAGGTAGGAATTTCCAGACTTCTTTTTTCTTCTTTCAATGCTAATTGTTGGGAACATTTACAGCTGGCTTTAAATAAGCACAGAAGGCAAACGGCATTGCAAGCTGTGTGTTTGTGTTTGCACTGCAGAGGAGCAATGAGCAGATTGGCAACTTTTCCTAAGTGATCTTGAAATGGAATAACATTGATGCCACATACATTATGCAGAAGTGGATGGATTGATTAGTGGGTCACACATTTCTGAAGACCCATTATACAGCTTCTTTTAAATAATTAAGCACAGGAAAATGTACTACTGGAGAGCTAACCAGGATCATCTCGCTACTTAGAAGATTCACTGTGTACTTCATTGCTAAAGAAAAAGCTAAGCAGGTTCCCACTGACTTGGGGCATTGCCCTCAGTTTCATGGGCGCTGTCATATTCCTTCAGACACATCCTCACATAGCATTGACAATTGTTGGCTTCCCAGTGCCGTGACTTTGTTCAGTGGGCCATCTTTGCTTTCTCCTGGATTTGGCAGCAATTCATTTGCTAGTGTGAGCTGGGAGTGCAACTGGTTTGTTTTTCTAACCATTTCCCAAAGATTCAGGGTTAGGTTTTGTGCTTTATTTCTTGGCAATAGCCATCGAAAAAAAAAGAACAAGCAGTTAACAACAGAGAAAATATTTCAGTTTGATATATTTTTTTAACCAGAACTGACCATCAAGCCATGAGGAGTTATGTTCAAATTCAGCTATTTAGATAGTGTCCTTTTCATATCAGATTTCCTAAAAGGTTCAAGGGTTGCCAAGTTTTAAGAAGGGTATGTAGTAGTCCAAGGACCTGAATAATTTAAAGCTTAAAAGACAGAGCTATTAACCAGCACCTTTCTGACACCAGTAGGTTTAAGGAAGCCAGTACACATGAAAGAGTGACCCTGCTTGTCACTTCAGCAACATTTTTATGAAGGCACAAAAATGAATGGCACATTCTGTATCTTCCTAAAAGCTATTTAGGGGTAGACTAAATATGTGTTGCCCTTTTTAAAGATAATTCCTTCAGAAACACACACTGTATTTAGAAAGAATTCATCTAGCTATAAAAGTACAAGAACAATGAATCACGGGCGTTTCACTAACCAACAGGTCCTTTAACAATCTCAAAGTACAACAGAAAAAAAAAATTGCATGGGTACACCTACATCTAAAGTGACTAATCTGACCTCTGTTAGCTAACAAGATTTGGAGAGATTTAAAAGATTTTCTGTGTATTAGAAGATATATGTCAATGTTGAGAAGAATTGGCTTTTGTGTTTCACTTTTATTTCTCAATTAGCTTTTTTTGAACTTATTGTATATTAATGTATTTCAGTTTCTCATCACCTCCTAATCAGATTGCTATCTTACCACCTGATACAGAAATAAAATACCAGGAGAAATCAATAGTCAGAGAAAAGGGTCAGGTAGGGGTCAGCCCTGGATAAGTGATATGTCTGTCTTATTCATATCATGGCATGAGATCAACTTCAAGGAATGAATGTGAAGAGTCAAAAAACAGACCCATAAGGGAAAAAGGATTTGATTTAATTCAGCCGAGCAAGTTGCATTAATTGCTTAAATAACTACAACTGGCTGAAGTTTGTAATTTCCCATCACTGTTTTGAATTTCAAGGAAAAAAGGCCAAATAAATTGTTTTGATGTTTTTGGACAACATACTCTCTATTTTTCATCCAGCTCTAGAGAACATGATAGTTAAATGACAGTTGTTCTTTTTGCTTTCTTCTAACAAACCAAGTGCAAAGATACACGTGGCTAGAGTCTGTATAGGTCACCCTTTCCTCTTACCTGCAAGTAAACCATTTCCTGTGGTTGGGGAGCATACAGAGGATACTTCTAAGGTTTTGCCTTTCCATCAGCATCTATTTTCATGAAGCATGTGTGAACTTAAATAACTTGGACATGTCCACCTCTCCATCAAGTGTGGCTCAAATCTGTCCCTAGGTTCAAAAGTTATGAGGCAAGGTGTTAGTCTCCCACATACACACTCAGAACATGACTGTAATCTCATTTCCTTAAGGATACGCCAAAGACCGAACTTATAGTTACATTGCATGTATAACACTTGTGTACACCAGCCATAGGAGACTCTTGAGACTTGATGGGGGTTTTCTGTAGCACTATTGAAACAGCTTTTCCCAAACACAGTTGTACTGAAAGCATTTTCATTACTAACCCAGAGCAATCTGTTGTTAATATGCACTGCTGCAAGGAGACAACTTCCTAAGGGATTGAATTTAACCGTAATGGCAACACACCCGTGAGAGAGGAAGCTGAAGACTATCTCACAAGTTGCTTCACTGAATCATTTCCAGGATGTTCTTTTGATCTAGTTTTGGGGTCTTTTCTGAAGGAGAAAGCTCTTTTCAACAGAAAGAAAATAAATATAACCCCACCTCTCTGCCTTCCTGCTTTGCCTCACCAGTGACAACAAAACAGAGCAGCCACAGGCCATCACTGTGTTATGTTTACTTTTGCAGAACAACATCACTGCAAACTGTAGATACACAGCACTGAATCAACCTCCTTTTCTTTTTTAAAGTTTTGTCTCACATTTGTACACATAATTACACCATCCACTCTACCAGATGTTTTGCTCCTGTAATCTGTGTGAGTTCTCATTGTTCAGCAGGAGAACAAGGGACAGAGCACCCTCACCGTGTCACAGTGGAATCAGGTTCAGAGTGAAATTAAATTTGCCCGTTATCCTCCCACTCCCTCCTGTGCTATGATGCATGTGCTCATTTCCTCAATGCAAAAGGCAGTTCTCCCTGCATGCAAATCAATTTGATTGTAGGACTTTACAGACCTGTGCTGGAGGACTTAAACTTTTTACAGATTTTCACTCCAGAAGCATGAGCCAAGTCAAAATTCCCTTCTGTTTCCCTTCTACTTAACCCTTAGTGTTTGCCTGCATACAGATGTGCCGATTTCCAGCTGAAGAAACTTCAGCTCAAGACTGCTCATGCTGCCAGAGGCTCAGTATGTGACAGTAGTAATTCTGACATATTTGAAAGCTTATGTTTCTTTATTTCAAAATGAATTTTTATTTAGAAAATTGTTAATTATAGCAAAAAAAGAACAGCTCAAGACTTAACAATAAAATCTTGGAATGGAAACAAAACATTCAGTTGACCAGAAGCAATTGCTTCATTACTATTTCCAGTTTAAGAACAACAACAACAACAAAACAAAACAACAAAAACAAAACCTCCAGTTTTGTTTTTTTTGTTCTGTGTATGGACAAAATTTTTTTCAGGATGTCAGCATTTTTCCCAGAACATGAAAATGGTTTCCCATCCTCTCTGAAACACCACCTCTCCTGTATGTTTAAAGTTAAGCAGGTGCATAAAGCTCATTGATTTCTACGACCTGAGCACAGGTAGAATAGTTTAATGAAATGCAGCCAAAACGCTTTTTTACAAGAATCCCGCGATTATGGAGTACACAGGCTAAATCACAATGAAATAACTGATGAACAAGTTAGCCGCCAGCTTTACAAAGAAAAACAAAAGGTCAGTGTAAATTCCAGTGTAAATTTTATAAGCTGTAATTAATTATGTGTTATTTGATTCTAGTTACTTTCAGGAAACTAAATGCTATAGTGCCCACAATCATGCATTTCATGTCATTCACCTTTTAATTAAACTGGTCCTCTTGTAAGGTTATTGATTTCTGTCCTGTGATCTCAGCTCCTCTACTCTCAAACTGGCAATCATCTCATGTATTGCTTTGTTCAGCTATACATAGGTAAAAGATGATGCCACTTCGCAAAACATATTTGGTATTTTGAGGCTGGATGAAAACCCAGTGTTTGGAAACTCCACCTCAGAGGGAATGGAGTCCCATGTGTGGACAACTTCAACTCAAGTTTTTCAGCCCACTCTAATACAAAATGTAGCTGGACTTCTCCTTTGCTGTCAGCAGGAACTGGTCATCAAAATCTGAGCTGACAGAAACCTGTCAAGCAAATGAAAGAGAAAGGCGGGGAGTTTAAGCCCATTAACCTCATTGGTTCATGGAATAAATTTGGATAAGACAACACAACTAGCAACTTGTTGTGAGTAGTCAGCTTTTGAAATCACTGTAGGCAGTCATATTCATAGCTGGTTCACAGCCTAAAAACTCGATCTCTCAGCCAGATATTCCTATCCTACCTTATCCATCACAATTGTTATTTGTGTTGCCAGCAATTGAAATGAGACCATGATTCAGCTCAACCATTGTGGTGTTTGTCATCAGACTATCATCTCAATGACACCAAACAATCTGATTTAAGAGTGCAAGTCTTTTCTCTCCTTACATGTTTAAATAAAGAAAAGTCCCCACTGGAGAGCAGGAGGGTGACGAAAACATGGGAGAGTTGAACGATGGCTTATACATATAAAGAAATGTTTGAAATCGAGGAGGTGTTAGATATGGGAGGCTTGATTTTCATTTTATACTAGTAAAGGATATTGTTTCGTGCTTTAAACAGCAGTGATCTTTAATATTAGCAGGGAGTTTCCAGGCAGATGACAGATGGAATAAGTCTGTGCAGTGGGGTGCTACCTGGAATTAGGGGAGAGTGTGGCATGTCCAATAATCACCCAAATCCACCTGTTTTATTTCCTGCTGCAAACTGGCCTCACAGGTGAACAGATCACCTTTCTCTGCAAGACTCCCTGACAACACCTAAAGGTCATGTAGCGCCGAAGTCTGTGCAGCTCAGGCCTAGTTATGATTTTGAGACACTTTATTCAGCTGTTTCAAGTGCCATACTAGAGGAGAAAATCCAGCTTGCTGATAGAGACCCATCACAGCTAAGGAGAAAAATAGCATTGTGGGAACAGCGCCAGAAGAGGAGATTGGTGCTCATACAGATTTGGTCTGAGAATGTCAAGTAGCTTCTCTCACCTCCCCATCTATAATGCTGAAATGAGTATTACCAGAATTAACGGGATGCTGTGAAGCTAAATCCGCACACGTTTAAAGCCCTTAGAGGACTTCAGCTGGAAGGCAGGACAGAAATGAAACACTTTTTCATTCTTTTTCTCACTTACTCAAAGAAATATCTGAGAGGAAAGCCAACATTTTATAGAACTTATAAAAATATGAGAAACCTGACTCATTACCCATTCAGGTCAAAAGGAATGTTTTCCACTGGCTGCCATGTGAACAAGATTTGCACTAAAAGGCCTGTAACAATTCCTTATAAACAAGGTCCCTAAAGCACCTTACAAATAGATGGCTGCTATTTGCCTTGGCTTTCACCCATCTTTCACCATGGAGACAAGAAGAGGAAGAAGATAATGAATCTGTCCAGAGATAAATGTCTGCATACTAATTTATTTTCCTCTGTTAACACGGAGAGCAAGAACGATTGGTAATTTTGTGGACTGAATTTTGTGGGCTCCTCAAGTAGAATCAGAAAGACAACACACCGCAGGCCCATCTGTGTCTACAAAGAAGCTCCTCGGCTCCAGAGAGGCGAACACTTCAAATCACTTCTCTACAGTATCTTCAAGTACCATACTTCCACCTAACAGTACTTAATTGTTTTAACTCACTTTAGCTGATTTCAGAAGTCTGGTGAACTAGAGGATATGTTTACATTTCAGATGCAAGTTTATTTCCCAAACATTGTTCTGCCAGCACTGGAAACAGAAACCCTGCTTTCTGGAAGTAGGCCAACCTCTCAATACTTGACTCCGTTCACAAAGTGCTAAAGGAAGTTCAGCCACTGCATATATTTGCTTTGAATAGCTTTGCTGCTGTTTCAGCTGGGAGAGACTCTACATGATTTGAGTACATATCAAATTCACATACTCTGCATTGTCCTGAAAAGATACCACTGCCCTGTCACACACGTTGTTCTGCTGCATTATCTAGGGAGTTTTTCTGCCTGAAGAAATATTTGAACATAGCTCCTACTTTAGCTAATGCTAAAAATACCACTAGTTGTTATAATGGTATTAATTATTCCCTCTTCACCTCCATCACTCACCTACCAACACGACAAAGCAGCATCTCAGCATGGAACGCACATTGCCTAGGCAGAATGGGCTCCTCGAGGGTCCTCCAAACACCTCCTGTCATAAAAAAGTTAGAACAGCTACCCTGGATCACACCGAAAGCCCACCTAGCTCAGTTCCCTGAGTCAGTGTGGGGGAAAGGTGACAGACAGCAGTCAGGGAAGGCCCAGCCAGGGGCCACCGCCTGCCAGAAAAGCACTCACAGCAGAGTACAGAGTAGGCAGCTGGGATCAATCATCTCTGGGAGGAGCAGCAGAACCAAGGCTGGAGATGGAGGTGAATGCGTTGGGACATTTACATGCTGCAGGACGAGGACCCCATGCCAACATGCTGACACTTAGTGGGAATAGTCCTGAGAAGTGCTCCTTGTCCCAGAAAAACACTGTCACTGGGATACTGACCCAGCAGCTACAGGCAAAACGGCAGGGGAGAAGCATAGCCTCCACCTCCTGGGTGAAGACAAGCAGAACTAGCCCTCCACAGAAAATGTGGAGGTGATCGGGACCAGGGCCAGCTCACGAAACCCAAACACTTTCCACCACTTTTACCTCCCCTCCTTTCCTCTCCCTTTACCTTGCTTTGGTGTAACCGTATCACTCAGTGTTGCTCACATAATATTTTTTGCTAAATAATTACAATTTTTTAAAAAGTCGCTAATAGCAAGCAGCTTAGAAAGAGGATAAAACCAGGGTAAGCATGTGATGGTGTTTCCATGGAATACTGCCCAGTCTTGAAAAAGCAGCAGCTCAGCAGCAGAATCTCTGAGCTTAGGAGCTCTCGATGGATATGCTTGCTTTCATGAATTTACCTAGTCTCTTCTCAGTCCCGTGTAGGTACCTAAATACATTTTAGAATAAGTCTGTGAGACTAGTCATGATACACGGATGCTAAGTGGCACTTTTTAAAAAAAAATTTCCTCTCTGCACCCTGAACTAGGCAAAATGTCCCACTCAGGTCTCCATCAGGGTAAACCACACGGAGACCTCTAATATCACAACAGGCAGAGACAGCCACTCACTGGGATATGACTACACAACACAGCGTGGCTATACCCACAGGTTGGTTCCCTTCTCCAGCTTCTATGATTCTCTGTAGTAACCTAATTTTTACTTCAATTTGAGATAAGACATACCAGAATGCTTTCACTGTTAAGAAAAACACTTGTATTAAAAATGTTTCAAGATTTCTGACCTGCATTCTGGTTTTCCTATACTTAGCTATAAATTAAGTCTGTCTGTGAATTTTGCTACTTTAATGATTCATGACTACAGAATGTGTGTCTTGAATGTAGGGGAGAGAAAAGGATTAGTGATGAAAAGGAAAACACACACAACATTTTTCAGTGTCTTAAGTTTTAATCACCAGGAAACGAAAAATAAATGAGCTATGGGCATTGTATAATTGCAATAAATTTTGAGAAATGAGTAGTGTCCAGAGAAACCCAATTAAGTTTAATAATTTTGAGCATCAGAGACTGGGAGGATGGGGGGAGGGGGATAAATCTAACAAGTTACTGATGAATATAAAGTTTTCAACTGCAGAAAACAATGTTTAAATTAATATGACACACGGTGATAATTCTGGCTGCCTTTCTAATTGATTCTTCTTGTTAAATCAAGAGGAATTGGTGCACAATAAGCAGATTGCTGAGAGGCTATCCCCTACACAGAGATAACAGTTAACTTTAGCCAGGCACACAGTGGCTTATTCACAAAAGAACAGTCCCTTTTTCAATTTAGTGAGGCTTTGCTCATGGGTTTTCTAGTTTAAGGCCCAATGTAAGAGCAAGCAAAGACCAAGGGATCACAGTACTCTATAAAACTCATTGCCACCAAAAAATTTAACCACTATTTGGCTCACACACATTGCTTTTCTCCCCAGGTGAAATCTGGAGCAAATGCTTATGATGTAATAAAAGGAGAAAGATAGGTACTTTTTTCGATTTGCTGATTAATTCTTATACACATCACAGTAAGTATCCAGCCAACAAAAAGAGTGGCTTACATTAAAGCATTATCCAATCCAAGGAATTCTTGAAATACGCACTGCCAAATGTGAAGCGTTTGATTTCATCAGGTTCCGCATCAGAGCCTTGATTTTCAAATCACTTCTGAACTCAAAACCCAACTAAGAAGGCACGAGAGGAGCCTAGATGTATAAAACAATATGATCCCCTTACATGGAGATAGATAAGGAACTTCTGACCTCCATTCTACAAAGTTTGTCTTTAGTATTAAAACGAGCAAGTCCAATTGGCTAATTCTTTCAGCTAGTCTCCTAGCTCTCCAGAGTTTATTTTTTATTATTAAAAAAAAGTAAATGTCTATCTTTTGGAATTCTGATTAACATAAACAAAAGCAGAGTGTAACAATTCAGAGGTGTCAAGAACACATCTGGAATATCAGTCAGAAACAAACTGCCTTGTTCAACTCAGTGAGGTGTCCAATGATGACAAATTATATGTCAGCACTCATGATCATTTCATTCCTTGTACAGCAAAGGGAAGGAAACTCAGATATCATAAGACCAGAACTGACAATCAGGAAATCTTGTCAAGTTTTGTCATTCTATCTGCCTCATTTACTGTCCCTAGTAACCCAAATTGGTACTGAATACAAAACGGAAGATCATTTGCTGTAACATTATTTGGGAAAGTAACATCAACATTTAATTTTACCCTGGGCAAGCTCAGGAGTTTGGCAGAGCTCAAGGATATGGCACCTTCACAGAAGAGAACCATGGTTGTGGGCACAGAAAACTACACAAAGATATTTTGATCATCTGTAGTATCTAGCAGATGCTACATCTCATTTCAGCAACCCAGGAAGACATTCTTGGTGTAGGGGAATAAACCTCGAAAAAGATTCCTCTCCTCCCCTTGCTCAACTTGTAAAGAATTTCCCATCTAGAGAATGCTTTTGGTCCTTCTTGAATACTTTGCTTTTTTCTAACACGTTTCTTTGAAGATAACACTGCATACACTAGTGAATTATGATCAAAAGTATATAAACAGAGGAAACCGGTTTTATTTCTCCCACTTTACAGAAGAAACAGCTGAGACCATTCTTCCAGCATATAGTACAACATGCTACTCATCTCACCTTGCAGCTCATATGGCCTTGTATAGACCACTTTTTTACAGAATTTCACCAATAAATGACTGCAAATCATTAAGTTAATTATTCTTCTAAGAGAGATTAATGAGAAAGTTACTAGACCAAACCTGTAATTCAAACTGGCCTACTTCAAGAGTTATCAACAATCTTTCCAAGAAAAAAAACACCTATGGCAATATAGAGAAATCCAGAGTTAAACTCCAACAATTTATGTCACAGTGAGAAATTGCAAAGTTGAAGGACCAGGAAGTAGAACACTTTCTCAGTGGTAAACCATTACATTTGGGTGCATCCCAGAGGCCTCCCAAGCCACAGTCTCAGCTCACATTGAGTGTTGTCCCCTGATATCAGAGTTGCAGAAGAAATGAGCCCACCCCTTCAAAACATGGAAGTGTTGCTCTCTTAAAAAAGCAAGAGAGGCTTATTCTTTTAGGCGTGATTGTTCAAAGTTGCATCCCTGTCAACCCTGTAATAAACTGAATTTCATCAGTTCAGGTCCTTGCATGCTCCTGCTGCTTCTTGATTCAAAGCTTGTCAAAAGGTTTTACAAGCAAAATTAATTTCAAAAACTGTTAAAATGGGTGTAAGACAGGTTGTGAGGAGGTGCAGCTGCTCCAAGCACTGGAAAAGAGGTCATGAATTTTTCCTGACCTCTGTGGGAAATATCTCTAGACCAGAAGGGTGATAGTAATTAAAATAGGACAGAGAATGTGTCTATTAAAGATGAAGAGTCCTCTTCACATCTCAGAGAACACGATGCTTTATTTCTACTTATCTGTTTAGGAAATGCTCCAGGCGAAGACACTATCATAAAAAAAATTAAGAATCAAAAAATAAGAAGTATGTTGATGGTAGTATCCAAACAAAACATTCATTGACTTAGAAGAAATGAACAGGAATCTTTCTTTACAAGAAAAATCAAGTAAGCGCTATTTTTATCCTTCCACCGAATTATGCTTTACATGTCATGCTGGCAATGGAGTCCACATTACTCCTCTATATCCAAATCATGTCCTTTTTCTGCATTTACATCAGAGAAACAAAAATTGTTAAGTATCTTAGTATCTAGGTATTCAAGATCGTGAGTACAGACTGCATTTAGGTGCTATTTTAAGCAAAATTGTATATTAGGAGGCTTTATATCATTACAGCTAATTAAAAATAAGATTTTTTGAAAGACTGTGGGGTTCTCTTCATGTGTGGGAGGGTCCAGACCTGAGAAGAAAGAGGATGTCTGGTCAGTTTAGGATGCTAACAATGGGAAGAAGAGACAAGAGGAGCCAATTTCTTTATGGTGGAGCATGGACAAGGTATGCCGTGGTTTTTCTCAGCTAAAATTAGAGACTTTGCCTTAACTATTCTTTTCTTTACATTTATGGTCTGTGGTAATTATTTGGCATATAGGACAAACTTCATTTTTGCGTGCAAGTTCAAACGCAGAACAACAAGAGGGGAAGTTCCCCATCATTCAGCAAATTCTCTGCTTCCTATTGTTGTTCAGTGATGGATTTTAATTGTGCAAGTTACAGTATCTTAACCATTTTTCACTTCACCTTTTATTTTATAGCTTCTGTTATGTGCTAAGGAAAATGTTCCTTTCACTGAAGTAGCAGCATACTACCAGCTCCTGAAACTGCAAGATAAGAATTCTCACCTGACTACTCATAACAAATGAGACATGCCTTGCAGAATTCAGCCATTTTATTCCAGGAAGAGCAAATGTGTGCACTGGGAGACAGAAACAGAAATGAGGAATGCCGGGTGACCTTGGGCAAGTCACTTCACTTCTCTGTTTCTCTTTGCTGCTGTTTTCCTTGCTAACTTTGGTCTGTCTTGTCCAATTAAGGAAATCTGAAGCAGGAGTGCTCTTTGCATTGTCAGCGTATCTAGCCAATAAGGTGCTAACCTCACTTGGATATAATAGTAATAAGTAATAACCATGACAACAATTTACAAGTGATGCCCTGCATTTCTAATACTCTGGCTAAGAAGTGTTTCAATAACTTATTAAAGCACATGTGTAAGTTCACCTTTACAATGGGAAGCTGCTCTTAACTCTTGTCAGCTTTAATAGAACTTAAAGGCTTAGATTTTCACCCTGATGATTTCTCCTGGAAGGCTGTTGCAGAAATCTACTGCTCCACTGGTCTGAGAAAAACTCTTCTAATGACAAATGCAAATGCACTCTTGGACAACTCTCACCCTCTGCCAGCAAGGTCTTCTCTTCTAGTGTTCATGCCTGTGCTGTATCTAGAGAGACAAAGCACAACTCTTCTAGGCCTATGTTTTGCTAGGTGAAAGAGGCCAAACTCTCCTCTGAGTTACATGTAAGCCTCCATTAGAACCTCTGCTCTGAGCTCTAATCCATCACCCATGCAACCATTATAACCTAATTCTGGACTTAAGCTCCTGTTAAATTAAGTCAAAAATCTTTCCGTTCTCTACGGCCAGACTGGCAGGGTGACCAACCCCAGGTCTCCATACAATTCTCCCCAAAATAGAAGAAAGGGAACTGTGTCCTTGCTCCTGAAATCCATTGCTCAAGTGCTGTCCTTACCTGCCAGCATTCAGCACCCGTCCCAGGAAGGGAGTAGAGACAACAAGCTCCCCTTTCAGGACACGCTCTCTTCCTTCCAGCTTGGGATCGTCTGCATATATCTGCATAACTATGTTTAACTGGGTCTAGGGTACAGAAGTTGTTGGGACTAATGGCATAAAAAAAAGCACAAAGAGCCAGGAAAGAAACTTCAGCTTAGAAGAAAATACTGTAACATATTATATATTTGTAGTAGGAAGGATGACTTTCAAATGCCCATTGGAAGGAAATGTATAATAAGATCTTTTCTTTCTCTATCCTTTCTATTGACAGCGTATCACTTTCAAACATCCTAATTTTGCCGGGTCAAAATGTACGCCCTCTTTAATACAGATAAGTCATTTGCCGTACATAAGCCTTGTTAATTTAGGATTAATGTTGCTGAAGTAATTAAAGTGACCTTATGCAAAACATGACTATAGCTTCATACTGAAGTCCTACCGGTTATCTGTAGGGCTAACTTCAGTCCAGTGGTATTAACAGCTGGTTTGGCTTCAGCTTTACAGCTTCAGAGGTCTCCAAAATCCACTTTAAAGTGGATTTTAAAGGTCTTCCATTAAATCTTCCAAAGACAAATGAATGTCAGTCGGTTGTTCCCAGCCACTAACTGTGAGAAGTACAAACTCTTCAGTAAGGCTTGAAGAGTCAAAGATCGCAGACAGAAACCAAAGATGCAGAAATTGTGGTATGTTCCCCCCTAATTTCAACAGGCACCAAAAAAAGGTAAACAGAAATGAGTCAGTGGGTGGATGTGGCACTTAAATTGCTATCAGATAGGTATTGTCACATGCATTAACTTTGAATTTGGTATGAACTTCTTTGCCTCTAAACAAAAGCTCAAAATAACTCTCCACTATACTGAAGAACAGCACTTTCAGTATGAGAGTGAATTGTTTAGCAAGCAACTGCTGCCAGATTAATAATTTATCAAGTGCAAACTATGGTTATTTTCATATGGTTTCTCTAGTAAAAAAAAAATCTGCTAGGAAATTTACATAAAAAGAAACTTCATAGGAAACCAAATGCTACTGCATGGGCAAGGATACAAAATATAAAAGGCTGTTTTGTTCCATAACACTTTGGGTTGGTGGTCATTTAAAATGCTTTTCATGCACACAGCCAAAGATCAAAGTATTAATGGAGACAATTACAGAGCACAAGTTTAGAGCACAATAGCAATCAGTTGCTAAGGCTAGAAAGTTTATTGTAAAATAGTGTTTACACCAATAAAGCCCTACTGATTGTCATATTGCAAATTATTTTGACCTCCCAGGCTACTACCTAGGATTACTCTATCTTCCCCTAGGAACAGGATCACTGTTTCAAAGAATTGTTCCTCAAACATCAGCTTTGTCCACTTTTGTAGCTGACACAAAGAAGTCCATTTAACGAAATAGTTCCTTTATTTGCATATGGGTTCCAAGGACTTTGTTCAAAAACAGCTCACAGTATAATAAGGGTCATCTGCTTCTCTCCTGTTCATTAAATCTGTATTCATTCACTGCATACGGCACCTTTGTTCACCTTCTTGATGTCAACAAAGCTAAAGAGGGATGGGCTGACCTCAAAAGGAGGCTACATTGTTATAAATTTCAAAGCAGGGGTATTTCAAAGACTATTGCCTAGGTTCACTTCTGATACAAATTCCAGACATTCACACTGAATTCTGTGAGACAGTGCTATTAAGTCAAAGCCAAGTTCAAAAGAAGCATCCCGTTACGTGATATGTAATGCTATTTCTGATACAGAACTCATTATTAAAAGAAATGTACCCAGCAACGCACTACAGAACAAGAACCAGCATTGTGCAGTTTTGCAATTAAAAGGAAAAGGAGTTTCATCTTTTCCAGCAGTTGCCTGTAGAGATCAAGGAAAACAGGTATCTGAGTTATGGGATACTGAGTATCTAGCACCTGACTGGCTGACTGGCTACAGAAATGGAGATGAAACCAGAATGAATCCTAGCTGCAGAGAGTTCACTGCTTAGTGACATTCGTGAGAAGCACATTTCTGAATATACACATTGCAGCATCTATCAAAATGGTGCTGCTGAAGTAGAGATATCCTCTCCACACATGCGAACATGCAGCCTCTGCACAATCCAGAGCCCCTGCTTATGGCACTTAACCGAGTGCTGCCCCAGGCCCAGCACAAGCCAAAACAACCTTGCTCCAGTGAGCCATTTCTGATCGGTGCTTGAAATTGGCCAGGTTTTACAGCCATCCATTGCACTGCACTAACACAATCCATGAGTAGATTCTTAAACTGTAACAATCATTCCTAGTCCCCTTCAAATTCTGTATTAATACAGACATAATTAAACTGCTATAACATAAAGACACAGGCTTCTTTCTCACTTACAAATTACCCTGAAGTATCTTGCAAAAAATGCTGCCCACAGAGAACGCTACACTTGCTTTTCTTTTTCATTTTCCCCTCCACCATCTGACTTTAACACACAGGACATGTAACAGTGCCTGGGGCATCATCCCTGACTTCGGGAGTCTCCAGGCAATCTGCAGCCTCTGTGGTTCTGTTACAGGTGAGAGATGAGCAATAATAAAGGAACATTACAGTGTAGAACCTATGGGGATTTTGTGAAGAGATCAAGTAAATAACTTTCATCAGAAGCTTTAGAAGGAAAAAAACCTCCCTACTAAGCTTCATCTCATCAGATTTCAGGCTTGAATAAAACGTTCATAGTGAAACCAAAGCCTCCCCAAAGCTCATCTGGGTTTGCAGTTTTGCTATAAAGTCATAACTCAGCCGAGATTGGTTGAAAGCCCAAGCGTATTTGAAAACACTTGGATCACCTTTCGAAGGGCCCTGAGCTGATGGATGAGTTTGTTTCTAAATTTTGGTGAAACTTAGTTATGTATGGTTTGAACTGTTCAAAGATGGTAGTGAAATTACTTGATACACACTTGCACATCATTGTACCAAATATATTTGTACAGCTGTAAGGCCTTAAAGGTGGATATTGCTGGTAACATGAGGGTGAATTGCTGGCAATGACTATTTCTTCATATTTTCCTGTTAAGTGTATTATTTTTTATCTTTATTGCAGTGTCACATAAGAAGTCACAGGTCAGGATCCTGTTATTTTAGGCACTGCAAAAGCACCAGTGTGAGTCCCTGCCTCACATAATTTATAATTTAAGTTGTGGAAGAACAGGATGTTTTTTAGAATATGTGATGCTGAAGAAGTGGGCATTTCAATAATTCTCTATTAGGTCAGAAACTGCTATTGCAAACCTGCTCAACATGGATCAGTGTCTTATAAATGTGAGTTTTTAGGGGTTTTAATTTGCATTGGAAAGTTTACAGTGTAAACAGATATCTTGGTATGTTTTGCTCTTTTCTCCTTACAAAGCTCTGTTAAACATTGTTCTGATTGCCCAATGCAAAAAGAGTTTTTAAGAATGTATATCAGTAGAATTCATTTTGAAAAATTAGTGGTGAGGGTTTGGGGTTTTTTTCCCCCCCTTTTGCTTATCTGCCTTATGATTTTTAAGGAGTTTGAAATCAAACTTCAACATACAATATTGCCTAGTGAATACAGGCTCATCTTTCATGAGATGAATGTGCTGACAACAACATAACTTCCCTTGACAGAAACAGGTGTGAAACAAATCCCTAGAAATCATACTGCAAATACATCCCTAAGAATCCTTCAGATTTCCTAAAGTAGAGTGGAAACTAGAGATACGCTTAAAATCCCAAAAGTAATGTGTATTGTCTGCAAACAGGCTAAATGGCTGCTTCATGGGTAATGCAGGTAAAGTGCCCTCAAAATGACTGCACCAGCAGCAAAAAAGTAGCAATTTTTATGACTTATGTCACATCACATCAAAACAGGTCAGATGATGCATTTTGTGGCGTTGTTTCACATATGACCCTACAAAATCACATGTCAAATGATGGAAAACATGATTTCTCAGGAAGCAGTATGCTCCAGGTATAGCCAGGATTGAAGTGAAGGGCCGTCTTCCACTGAGTAAGAAATATGTGACAGGATGAGATACCTTTTTCATTCCTCAGTCAAGCATGCCACTGTGTCGATAAATGGTCAAAAATGATACAAAATAACAGGAGTAATCAGAAGAGTCAGCAAAACAGAAAATACCTGTCCTTTTTCCTCACTTTGGCTTGGAGTGGAAACAAGACCAAACCAAAGAAAATTTTGTCTAAAGATTACTAGACCATTGTAGATGGTAGATGTAGATCTAGAACAGCCTACGGTTATACCCTTTACACCAAAGACAAACTCTGCAATAGGAGTAGGGCAAAGTTTGTAGGAAGTTGGTCCATTTTCATTAAACAAATATAGTTTGTAAAGATCATACAAGTTTCAGGATACAAGCCTTCTTCAGTGATTTAGACCTCCACCCAACTTTCACTCCCTTTTAGGCCC
>WAAD01037538.1:0-31285 GCA_013389945.1 Fregata magnificens
CCCAACCTCTGCTTTACCACCCTCAGAAGTACTGCCCAGCCTGATGCAAACAGAAAAGAAAAAAGGAACTAGAGATCAGGAAATTAACCTTTTAATTAACAACTCAAATTCCAGCTGAGTGTTAGTTTCTTAAATTGTCTGTGTTTAACAGTGTAAGCATTTTCTGGTCCCCCAGCAACGTTTGGAAATAACTGACAAGAGGTGAACGATGCAGTAGAATACACACCTCATTGACATGAAAAAAGCATATTGCAGCTATTGTTTACCTAGAGGTAAGCTTCTCCAAGGCTGAATTAACAAAATGTCAGTGCTCTGATTAGATTGCCCTGTGAGTTTTGCACTAAACTCACTTTGGATCTCAGGCTTTTTCCATGGAAAGGCGTAGGCACCATAATACCTCCCTGGTATGCAGGATCCTAAGCATCTGAGATCCAGGACCCAGCACTCAGTGCTGATACCCTATAGCACTGTAAAAGTGATTGGGTTCTGCTGCATCCTCTTCTCATCCTTCCTTCACCCAGCACAGGGTAAAAGGAGGATTCCTCCATTTTCTCAGAACAGAAAGTATTGAAGCCCCACAGCCCTCCCTGAAGAAGCAACATAGTCCATCCTCCGAAAGACGTGAGCAGGGGTTTCTTTCCATTTTAGAGCAATGCTGTAGCACTCACAGTTGTCGTTTCTATGTTATTTAACAGAGCTGCTGGGATGAGTGCCCCCCTCAAAGGAAGAGGTTTCTCGCCCAGGTCTGTAAATTCAAGCTTCAGAAGGAGAGGTCTCCACCCCTTGTGTCAAAAGAAGAAAGGAGCACAACCTGCCTTGACCCATTGGGCAGAAGCACAAGAGAGCTATGATCTGCTCTGACTTCATGGGGAAAGGGAAAGTCTGGGTTCCTCTCACTGCATCTGTGCCTGTTAAATGTGAAGTGTATGACCAGCCCTTGGAGGAAGATCAGAACCTAGGTCTTCTGCTTCCCAGAGAAGGCAAGGAATTTAGACTTTTTTCTGGATCCCAGATGGACTTTGGTGCAGATTCCAGCAGCAGAGAACGCGAACAGAGCCGAACTTCAAGAACCTGGAAAACATTGGTGTCCAATATTCACTGATAGAAGATGTGTATGTTTATAGTAGGAGTTGAACATGGGGTTTTAAGCTCACAATTTTGGGCTTTGATTCTTGCTTTTCATGTTTATATTCTTACTGCAAGACTTAACTCCTACTCTTCACTCTCTAATAATGTCTTCTGAAGTCAGTGGGTCTGCTGAGAAAGCAGATAACCTTTTATCCAGATCAACATCTGAACTGGGTCACCATGAAGCAGCCATGCAAGAGAGGGAATAGGATTCCAATCAATCACCAGTCTTAAGTCAGTTTGGGCTTCACAAGTCCTATGAATTTCCCTGGTAGAAAGCCCACCTTCCCCAGATTCTGCATTGTCTCAGCTGCAGCTGTAGCTAAAATCCCAGTATTGCAAAGCCTGGGGTAAAATTCCAGTTCTGAGAATAAATAAGTGCGCATATACTTCCGTATAGCATGAGAGATTCTGCTCAAAATTGCACAGGTGATTTTATTTACATCTGTGTCAGTGAGGTCAGAATCTCATCCAAAACATTCAGCTTTTTGTGTTGGCTAGCAAAAATGTTCACACTCTAACTAAATCTGTCTTATAAATCACCTTGACAGTCCTCATAATTCAACACAATAGGGTTCTTTGCAGAAAGAATTGTCTCTCAGCTGATGCAAGGGGATGGACAAGATAACCTAAGAGGGGTTTATGTCTATGAAAAATTCAATTCTTGACCCTTTTCTTATTCCTCTGTTACTCCACCCATTCAGGAGCAGTTATATCCTGAGCATTAAGGAGATTTCTCTCCATTAGCTCCCCAGATCTCTTTGCTAGTCAGTATGTTGTGGCATTCTCCTAGTTAACATATTCTCTCTTTATATTCTTCGCTCCAAGACTCATTATTCTACATTTATCTGCACCAAACTGGATTTGTCATCTTTTTGCCCAATTACTTAAATGATCTAAGACCTTTTGTGTCTAACTGCATTGTTCTTCATTATTTACCTCTCCTCACCATTTACTTTCACCCAGAAATCTTGCTTTCAATACTATCCAAGTCATGTCTATAAATAATAAAGCATTTAAAGAGCCATGGTATAACACTCATAGTGAAATGCCTTCTCAGTTGAGACATGGAAAATAAACACAGTTTCTGTATGTTTTACACATCTTAGTCTGATGCCTTCCTGTCACTCTTTGCTACCTGCAGCCTTCACATGTAAAAGGCACATATTGAAGCTGCCAACGGAAATGTTAATTTATGAGCTGACTGTCTCAGGGCCATAAATCAAAGGAATATTTTCCACCTAACTGGACTCCCTAGGTTGGAAAATAACCTTATGAGTACATTGATGGCTGTGAGACTTAGTAATTATGCAGATCCTTTCTGCTGACTCGATTGGGAGGGAACAGAGGAGATGTGGTGACTTTCTTCAAGCTACAATTTCCCACCCAGCTGGAGAGGAGCCTCTTCTCCTCGTTGGTACGGTATCTTCTGGGATAAAGCCATGCTGGTCAGATCAAGCCCTTACTCATTCTCAGGATAACATCTCTGTTAAAGGATAAAGGGGTTGTAGGGACATCAGAGGGACACTGAAGGAATGAAGAAAAGTTTGGATGCATGAGGGAGCCTGAAAGTGAGGAAAATAGTAACAAAAGCTATGGAAAAGATCAAATGGCAGGTTGGGGAGCAAGTCCTCTCTGGCAGCCAGAGAAGAGGATACATTTTAAAGTAACTTATATTCCTTGTGAATGGACAAACAGTTATTTTTATTTTCAAATGCACTCTTGTGTTCTGGGAGTGGACAGCACACACCCCCTGTTTCAAAACACAAACACCAGACTAACTCACCACAAATTCTGACCACTTCGACCCTCACCCTTAGTCCCCCTATTCTTTGCTCTGCTCACACTGAGCATCATATTTAAATCAGGTTGCAAGGGCTTCCAGTGTAGAAGCCATGTCATAACTATTAATTTTCTTTCAGCACATTTTTTGCAAGTTTACAAATAAGAAATAAATAATCTTCACCTATACCTGTGAAGCCTGAGACCAGGCAACAACTGCAGTAGAGAAGAGTAGGTGTTGGAGACACATCCTTCACTTGTGGTGACCAATAAGTGAGATCTTTTGCCATCTGCAGCAATCAATTTCATTCTTGATTCCTCCTCAATCTTCCCGGTATATGATGCCACCAGTGAAGGGCACTTCCAAATAAAATGCATCAGCAGATACTTTCCATTCCTTCCTTGACACCCTGCACAAACTCCTGAAAGCCATGATGATCGCTTACATGGTTGTCAGTAGCAATATTAGAATGACAAACATTATAAAGTTACTGATGAATCTGTTTCGGCTGCTGGAAATGCCTCAAACTGGCCAGTGCTACTGAATCATCAAGCATTTCCACATTTTTTTTAGGGCAAGGTGTGGAGATACTAAAGGGACTGGCAGACCCCAGTATCCCCATGCAGCATCCATTCACACCTGAAGACTGGTTCCCTCCCAACTCTCCTAATGGAAAAAGGAAGCAGGAGCAAAGCCCTACCCCTTTCTTCCCCTCCTCCCTTTTGCAGTGAGGGCTGGTAGAACACGCAGCAGAGACATGCTGTGTCCCATTAAGGGTTGTAGCGGTAAACAGGCTCTTCAGCAACACCAGGGATAGTCATGTTCTCAAGTGCAGTAGCTAACAAACAGCCGAGAAGTTTCTGGATGAGCAGTTCACAGAAGCTGCAACAGAAGCCACCAGTTTGGTCAAGCTTCCAACTGTCTGTCGCCAGAGATCGCTCCTCCAAGGCTCTCGCTACATTGCAGATGCTGCTTATTGAGAATCCAGCTTCTACAGCATTAACATGCAGACAGATGACAACTGAGAGACCAGGAGAGCACAAGACATATATCAGGAGACCAGGGAATTCGCTGGTTGTGTATCTGCATCCTCAGTCTCTCACAAAATTGCAGAATTGCCTGTTCTTTACTGTCATCCTTAACTGGTCTTTAGGAAGTATCTCTGTGGATTGACTGTCCTTTCCTCTTTCATTGGCTCTTGGAGAGGAATGGCCAAGAACAGCTATTTCTTCTGCTGAGGGAGTAGATGTATGTCCACCTCTCAAGGAACAGCGTTTCTCTGCAAGCATTTCTCTGTCCAGCTTTTGCAGTGAAAGCAATTTCTTCTGGCATCTGTGCGGTTCTTGCTTTTCCTGCCTGTTGGAGAAGAGAGGATCATCCCACACTTGGCTCTTTCTGGAATTCATACAGGGGGCAGAGGCTGGGGAAATTAATTTAGCAGGCTTAGGAGAAAGGAGAATATAGAGTCTTGAGACCCTATTGGTGCTTCACCAATTTCTTCTAGAGTGCCATTTTAGCTTCTTGAGCACTAGGTAATGTCCATCATGAAAGCAAATGGGGGAGGGAAGCTCAGTGCATATGCAAAGAGTGACTACCTGCAGGCTTTCCTGCTGTTAATAAGGCATAGCCAAGCTAATTTAACAAACCTGTTAGACCAGAGCATCAGCAGAATTTGAGTCTAGGAAGTCCAGAGCCAATATATAAACTGATACTTGAATTAGGTTGTCATATTCCGCCACCTGTTAGACATGTATTTTAACACTAGGCAATCCCACTTGAGTTTGTGTGACTCCAGGTCTTATATTTCCTCCTAGAACTGACTTCCATAATTATTCTCCAAATATTTAAACTCTTTCCCTTTTTTAAAAATTACATGTATTTGTTTGAGAGAGACTTTTTCTATCACAGAAATATGAGCCTTTGTTTAAAAATGTTAGTTTATATAGCATTGTTCCTTTTGCTCTTAATCCTTGCACAATAAAAATTTCCACTGGCACCTCACTGCATCTGGCTGGCTCGATACTTTCATAGGTTTGCAGTTTCTTTCTTCTTTTTCTTGTTCCATTAGAGATGTCGGAATGGGCCTGAAATCCCTAGTAGCTTGAGTTAATTTGGGAAGAAATAATATCAAAAATTCCACCCAGAAATTATGCTAAACAAATGTTCAGGCAAGTAATTTCTCCTTCTAAATATTTGATTATGACAGATTCCCAGGACACGTTACTGCTCAATCCATACAGTACTGGACTAATCAGTTACTTCAGGCAAAATTAATCTCAACTAACTTTACTGGTCTGCAATGTAGATGTCTGCACCTGAGCTTTTAACCTCCCATGGAGAGCTCGTGGTGTTCCCACAGAGAGCTCAGGGTTCAGGATAGATCTGACCAGAGGTGAGGTGAAATGTAACATATCCTGAGCTCCACTGACCCTACGGATCAGCTCTACACTACTATAAAGGAAGAGTGGCTTTCTCAGATGGAGATGGAGATGTCTGCATTGTAGATTAACACATTTAGCCATATGTATTTTAGATAGTTATACACCCAGTCCTGCCATCAAGGAGGTATAGTGAGGGAGTAGAGCACACTCTCAGTGGGTGGCATCTTAGCAAAATGTAGCATGCAGACTCCAATATATCTCTACTGAGTATGTGCAAACAGATATTTCAGCAGCTCATAACTAAAATTAATGGGGATGAATTTTAATAGGAGTAGCAGAAGGCACATCCCCGGCAAAAAGGGGACGTCATGTCTGCTGTGGAACATCTGGACGCTTGACTTCCCAACAAATCTCAGGACCTGGGTAAAACAAGCAGTTTTTCCATTTCCTTATTACACCTTACAGCCAAATCATTTTTGCTGAAATTAAGGCACAGAGTTTGGGGGAAAAAATAATACTAAAAAAACCCCCAAACCAACCAGCTAACCAAAAAAACCCAGAAAGAAATAGCTCAGAAATAGGCAGACAGAATATTTTAGCCAAAGCAGTTGACGTTATTCCACGGTTGTATGAAAGTCTAGCAAAACTTTTCAAAAGAGGGGTCATATAGAAGTGAAAGTGTTAGGCAGCTTTATAGCCTGCACTGTCAGCTCTGACTGTGCTTGTTCCTGAATAAAGACCCAGCTAAGATTTAAAGCCTAACATTAAAACTACTTTCATTTGCTCCTTCATTTTGAGAGTGCTTTTTCCATAGACAAGAGGTTAATAATAAGATACCGAAAAGGGTACAGAAGGTGATTGCATAGCTTAGATTAAACCAAGATTCACTGGTACACAATCATTCGCTGCTGTAATTGCATTCAAGTATATCTATATTTGATTGACCAGGTTTTCTTTCACAGCACCTTTAAAATGTTGTTCCACTACCTGTGGTGAAGGTACCTATGAAATGAATGGAACTTGATATTTTAAAACGCCATGTACTGTACTGAGCAAACCACTAACAAGGGAGATGTAATACTGTTTTTTTATGTGTTTAATGGGATAAAGATCATCTTAGGTTATCATAGTTAAGGACCTTTTTTAGCCTGAAAGAACATAGTTTAAAAAATAAATAAATAGCTTTTACTGTGGTAAAGCCAGCTTCTTGAAAGTTTGTGGGAGATTTTACTTACAATTGAACGCACCTAGGGAACCGCTGGCTTTAGTTTTATTTAGCCCTGAAACAGCTTTTCATTTCGGGATGAGTAGGCAGGTGCTGTTCTCCAGCCCCAGGCATCTGACCGCTGCTGACTGCTGTGGCATTTGCTTTTTCTGTGCCTGCCTAAACTTCCTCCAAGGCTTAACTGTTCCCTGATATTTCTTCATTCAAGACTTTCTGAGTTCTTCCTCCTAGTCTGATCAGAGGACGTGCCCATATCCATTAAGTACACATCAGCTGGTGTCAGTAGGACCAATCTTGTATATAGGCCTTTGATGCGTGTGTAGGGGGGCCGTGGGAGGGGACATATAGAAAAGGTATCCAAAGATGTGGGTGAAGAGCATAGCAAACATTCCCTGCCAGAGAGAAAGAAAAGGTCACCTCCATTTCTTTGAATCAATGCTTCATTAACCATGAATCTCATCACCTCCATGTCTTCAGTGTAGCCCCCATTCACCATCTCACTAACCTTGATTTTGAAAATGCTGGTAAGCTCTCCTGCACCCCAAGACAAGCAGTCCTACCTAGTGTCCTCTACACATCTATTTGCTACAGGCCTTGCTGGTATCAAAATATGTAGGACTGCAGGGATCCTGAGCCCACTGTGCTACTCTGCATGGCATTTAGTTGCACAGATTCATCCCTCTTCATTGCACAGAACTCAGGAAAGCAGATGTGTCTGATTTATTTGGTTTTCCTCCAGAAGTGCATGTCTTTATATGGGATGTTGTTCTTTTATTGGCATCAGTCAGGAGGTTGCTGTCAGAAACGGTCAAGGACCTCGAGACAGTCTGCATTACTAACTGAGCCTGGGAAGTTGTTACCTGTCTCATAATGTTGTACCTAGTGATGGTTCCCACAGTAATTAGTGAATATAACTATTTTTTTTTTTTTAAAGGCTAATATTTTCAGAACTGAGAGACCCAAAGCTTGGTATCTATTTATGAACATTCAGTCTATACCTGACAGCAAGTGGGCAGAGGTAGAAGGACATACAGAGCTGACAGATACACGCCGTTACGTTGACCACTATCAGGTTGAATTGAGCCACGAGTTGAGTGTACGGTGGAGGAATGCCAAGAGGATCTGCAGCATGCAACCAAATGGTTTATTTTCAATTTGGGGGGGGGGGNAAAAGCTGTGTGATCTGGAAAGCTATGGAGAGAGCAAAGGGTTAAATGAATGGGCAACAGCAAGCAAAATGCAGCCTGAATAGATAAAAGGTAACACATGAATGAATCTCCACCTTAAAAAGTTGAGCCCAAAATATGTCTCTGACTGCATCAAAGAACTTCACAGAGCCAGAAGTATTTTTCCCCTTTAACATTTTTCTTTTAGCTAAAATTATACTACTACTGTATTATTATATCACAATTGCATTTTTTCTCTTTCCCTCTCTCTCTCTCACACACACATACACAAAATCAATAGAAGGAAATATTGAAAATGACCTGTTTTCCCTCTTTTATTATACAAAGACTTTTGCAGCAGCCAGAGGTTTGGGTTTTACAATTAAGTGGCATTGCTAACTGGACCTAGACAGATAGCAACATGAAACACAACAAAAGGTTGAATATTATTACTAAACCTAGGGCTTTCTGAGCCTTGATTTTTCAATTCTGAACCCTTTTTTGAGTCTGTCATGGCCAGTGAAACAAGTTAATGGGGCTAGAAAATGAAAAGCCCTTTTTCTGTTCTGTCTTTTAATAATTTAAGGGCACCTCCAGTAACCAAACCAAATATATTTATCATCGCACACAAAGCCTTTAGGCGTGAACTCTAAAGAGGCACATTAGTGTCAGTGCATCTGGTACACTGTCACTCTCCAGTTTAGCTTAAGTCTTGCTTCTTCTTTTTTCCTAACACTTGTATCTGAAGAGATGCTGTCTGCTGCTGCTTTTTTTTCAGGAAAAAAAAAAAATATATATATATAAAAAATATACACTGATGCAGAAATCTTTTGGTAAAATTCAGTAGTCTGGCTATGCAGAAGATCAGGTTCAACAATTATAATGGGTGCACTTGATCTAAGACCTATGAAATGACAGTACCCTTTCACTCCTCAGAAGTCTGTTTGCACGTGGGCAGGATGGTTTCATTCACTATAAAGAAAAAATGATACAGATGCACAACACAATATCGCCTTGAAGGAATTTTCTCAGATTAAGTGAAAGTAATACCTGAAGGATTAGAGCAGCAGCCGTGTTGTAGACAACAGGACTGCAAGCTTTAAGCTGAAAGGAGTGAAAAGATATAGCAATGCATAAGTATCCTTGTGTTCAATATCTCTTCAGAAGTCGTATTTCATGGTGGAATTGTATTACGGGGATCAGCTTGGGGCAATGTTTCTTTTGCATCATTACATCCAACAGTCCACTCTAGTTCATGAAGCAAGTCAAGTGAGCAGTAAACTGGAAAAATTACTGCTCTGCATGTTAGTAAACAGTCTTGGAAAGGTGGATTGCTGAGGATTCGTAAACCCATTTTTACAGATGGGAAAATAAAGGCAAAGCATCTGGGACAAGGTCATGGAGTAAGTCATTGCTCAAGGCAGACTGAGATGTCAGCGCTTTTGGCTCCCAAAGCCATGCTTTGACTAGTGAACCAAACCCTCCCATTCAGCAAGAAGTAAAATGTTAGTATCTGAAGAATGGGGTGAGTTTGCCTTGGCGCATCAGCAACACAGCAGGTTAATCAGGGTAAAATCAGCGCAAGTTGCACTCCCAGAAGCCAAGAGATGCTGAACTGCAACTGCAGTCTTATGACAATCTGCGAGGGTCAGACAGTCCGACTGCCTTGGAGCGTCAAGGACACCTCAGCTAGCCTGCCCCAAAGTGGGTACCGCACAGGGGAACAGCAGATCAGGATCCACAAGGAGTCACTCTCCAAAACACAGGCTGATCCGCAGGGCAAAAAAATCACACCAAGCACACGCTTGTTTTCATCCAATAGACATTTGTGAGCAAACTCAGCACAGTGCAGTCCTGGAGCCAGAACGTGCCTAGGAGGACTGACTTTGCTGTCTTTAGCCTTAATTTCGGTAGTCGGTTCCCTTGGCTTCAGTGGCATCAGCCATTATTTACCTTACTGTGAAAGCAGAAGCAACACAGAGAAGGTTTTCAGTTTCCCACTGGGGCTCTTTCTTGGACACCGTCTCACAGCCAGGCAGAATTATCAATCTCTTCTCCCGAAAGTTGTCTTCTCAGGGCTGGAGATCCTGAGATGCTGAAGGTCAGGAGGTTTAAGGTACACTGGCAGAACTCTGTATCTCCAGCTTGCATTATTCTGGGTGCTGGCCAATGTTATCAGTCTCTTGCCAAAAAGGAATAGCTATTATGGCATTGATTTTCTGCCACAAAAAAACAGGGAGAGTGACTTCTAGTTAAATGCAACAGTATAAAGTGCTCCAGCCTTTTACTGCAAAAAGGGCTGTGTCTTGATCTGTGATGGCTGAGACTGGCACTAAAACCCTTTCAACATCAGTTCTGCACACAGGAGTTAGAAAGAACCAGTAGAAACAACCAGTATGCAACAAGCAGATTTTAGAAGTTGTTATGGATTCATCCCAAATACCAGGGGCTCCCAGTGACAGCAAAAATGGTTAGAAAGCTAATAAATTGTGTTGGAATGCTAACATTCAACAGTGAGTTCAGATCTGTAGACTCTATCCATCATAGATGGATAGGGCCGCACCACAGCAGTTATCTCTGTCTCTGTTGAAAAGAATTTTATCTGCTTATTAACCAAAATAAGTCCGGTCCAGGCTGCCCAAACACTTCACCTTTAAACAAGCAAACAAACAAAACCAATAGTGACAGAAAACATCAAACAGTCACTAATTCCTAAGCTTTGTTGACTATGCAGGTCACTTGGCCTCTGAGAATATATTTTCTTACTGGATTTCTAGTACTCCCACTCTGGTTTGGGTAAGAATTTATATAATCCAAGTTTTTGGTTTTGTTTCTGGCATGTCTTTTTTTCCAGGGCTTGGCCAGAGCGCAGAGGAAGGAAAAGTAAGAGAGATGGAGAGAGAGAGAGACTTGTCAGTACAATGGAGGAGATAGCTAACCTGTTCTGAAGCTTAAATAATCATCTACTTCAATTCAGTTTGAGCCATTGAGGATGTGAAGGGTCATGTTTTATTCTTATTTCCACAGATTCAAAGAAGCCAGAGATAGCTTAAGCTCACATACTCCAAGCTGAAAATGAACCTGAATTCATTGTATCCAAAAGCAACCTAATCCATTAAAAAAAAAAAAGAGATAATTCATTTCAAAATTCACAGTGATTTCTGCTGCCTGCGGTTTGCGAATAATGTTGGATGTGTGCCACAGAACGGAGAAAACATGAACACAAACAGCATTTAAATTCCCATCAGCCCCAGTTTAGGAGGGTCCTTCTGGGTGGCAGCAGAGGGGAGTTTAGCCTCTGTGGCCCCGCCAGTCCACACCAGCAGCTGTCAAGGTACCATCTGCTGTGATTTTATTTTTAGTTTTAATACTATGCACATTCTCCCTCAAAGACTGAAATTAGCTAAATATTTGTTGTCGATCCTGTTGCTGCTGCAGAGGGTTTCCAGCATCACTGACAAGGGCCAGCTGGGGACCAGTGACCAGGTCTCCATGCATTAAATCCTGTCTACATGGACCAAGGTGCAGGTGCTGAGTCCCTCCTACCAGAGCAATTAGAGCATGCTGCCAAATGCCAGCATCACCCCAGCCTTCCCCAGTACATACACTTCTTCCTAAAGCCATCACAGTGGACACACTCTGGATCCAAATGATTTATAGAAATGATACAAGTAGAAGACTTGGCAAAGTTTTCCAAGAGTAAATGCTGTCTAATACAGCGTCTCTGTAGGGTCGCCTTGTCCAGCGCAAACAAAGTAACCCTCTCTTAATTGCTGTTGTTGTGCTTAAATTGATCTACCCAGATACTCAAGACAAGCTGTGTTTCCCAGTTCCTTTTCTCTTCCAGTTTTCATTCCACTTGCCGCAATGCACAGTATTTTCACAGACATATAGTTCCCACAGTCTCCCCGGTGGTATCGGCGGCACTCGCACTAGAAGATCGATTCAGGTACCCAGGTGGAGGCTAACCCTTGCGAACGACTGTCTGCAACTAAAGATACACCTTCAAACCTTTTCATGCATCTAATCTCAAATGTATTCATCTTTTCCATAGAGCCTGATAGAAGATGGGAGGAGTTGATACCCCTACCATCCACCCTGCACCCCCACACACTTGGGCTCTCAGTCCCATGAATGTGCCAGTGGCGGTGGGTGAGATGCAGAGCCAGTAACTCCCCTCTGCGAGACAGAAATGGAGTGAGGCCGAGATCACCACCCATCTCTGCGGAGGCCTCACATCTCCTTTAGCCGCAGGAGATGTGTTTCTGAGCCCCAGCTACAAAGGTTGTCTCCTGAGCCCAGCCTGTGTGTATGACTCATGGTCGTAGTTCTAGAGGCTTTTAATTCAATCCCAGGTGTGCTAACCACTGGCCATCATCGCCAATACATGCGAAATGGCTGTATTAATCTAGTTACAACATATGAAGGTAGAACAGAGTCATTTCTCAGTAATGAATCACAGTAATGGAGATTTGAACATGGGGATTGGAAAGGCAATTAAAGTCAAGTTTCCTGTATGGCTCACTCTCCAGCCCAGCGTGGACTCAGCCAGGAGAGATATTTCTTTTTGGTCATTAATAACAGGGGCAGATCAAGCACCCCTTCCTGTCAACCATTGGACAGCGGTGAGCACACGATGCCGTTCAAGATTGGTGTTGGAAGCTCCCCAGCTGCTGTTCTGCAGTGCCTATAGCACTGGTGTGTCTTTTGTCACACACATAAAGCATGTGCTACTGACTTCAGAAGTATTTAGGCACAAACCTACGGACTTTGGTGAACTAAAGGCTCATTACAAAACGTGCAACTCTGAGAAGGAAGTTGGCATCCTAAATTAAACATCATGGGTCCAGCCTGGCCATCATAGAGAGGGCTCTTCAGGAGCCCTGGTGCAAGGAGGAATAAGGACACACCTGAGCAGCTAGTTACCTTTATAAGAACATAACAATTTATTGCTTTTTCTAGACCTCTGAATAATGAGCAACACAGTAATCTTATTAAAAAGGACTTCAAGGGCATGACCAGCTGCCTTCAGTGTCAAGCATGACAGCCCTTGGAAGCACTTAGTCACACTTTAACTCCTGTTATTTTCCAAGCCTGTATTTAAGTCAGACAGAAATGTGGCTTTTCATCACCCAGCACTACATGCCAGCATGTTTAACTGTAACCATCCCACAACAGCAGAAGGGCAGGTATTGCATCTTCTTTCATTAATGCAAAAGACACAGGCTGACAAAATTGTCTCAAGGTTTCACATTATTGTTGCCTTCAGAATATTTATTCCCAGGGCCAGCTTTTGGACTGATGTCCTTCTGATACGTTAGGTGGAGAACTATCCTGAAAAGATTGCCTTTACTACCTACCACAGGACTCTGGAGCTGTAGGGACCAATAAGGCAGAGAGATCTCTGGGGAGTAAACACACGGTGAAGGCACAAAAGAAAGAGGGGAGAGACACTCTTGAACATGCCACTGAAAGGTGACAATTCCTTTTCTAGATAGTGTCACTCAGTCCTAGCCAAGGGCTATTCTTTTGTTCTTACAAGGCTGAAGATGTAGGAATGAAGACAACAGATCTGGGAAATTACAGTCCTAGAAATATATATATAGAAATACATCAGCAAGTCCTGAAAAATAAAAAAAATTTCAAATTAGTGTTTTCACAGCTGCAGGCTACAGAGTTTATTGCTTGCAGTATGAAACCTAATGATGTGATGAAAAAAAATTTTCAAATCTCTTCCACCCAGCCCTAGACAGACTGACAGCCCTAGAGATCAATGTCCATTATTAGCTTGCTGACTTCATGCGCAGCAAGGCAGAGCTTGAACTTCTCTGGTTCTCTTCAAATTTGGCTTAATTGGATCACCTACGGGATGAGAAGATAATTTAGCATGCAGGTCCAGCCACATCTTCATTGCACCCCTGAGCCTAGAACAAAGGCTCTGCTTAGGAGGATGTGGACATCTAAGCAGTGAGATGCCCTGAGCCTATCTGTCCGTGTCTTGAAACCCTCTGATCACACAGGGGAGGGCAACCGATCCAGTCACTATTGATCTGAACTGTCTCCAAGATTGTGGCTTAAAAGTGAAATGCCCATGTCAGAGTCTTTTTGAAGGAATCCTAATGAGACATCAAAGGGGAAGGACCGCGTGGACCACACTTCTGCCTCCAAACCATTCTCCTTAGGTATTTAATCTAACCCTACCGAAGGCAATGGGACTTCTCCATAATTTCAATTGGAGCGGTATCAAATCTATGTGGTCAGAGACGGGGTGAGTTCACAGACCACAGGTGACGCATTTCTCCCTCTGGCCATCACTGAGAAATCTTGTCCTTACACAGGCACATCCTCCACCAAAGTCTCCTACTGGAGTTTCCCTCTAGAAAATTAACAAAGGCCTTGGTTTTCTTAAGAAATTGGGCTTTAAAAATAATTTAAGCCATCATAAGAAATTCCACAGAATTCAGTTCACTGAAGTAACTAGAAGAGCTATAAAGAGTTTAAACCATCATTTAGAGGGGATGAGACTATTCACGGTTTAGAAACTAATTTCTCAAAGGAGGAAAGAAACAGCTCTGCCACCCCGGCAGTGAGAGCGCCAGGGACACTTTTATCCTTCAGCTGCAACACCCCCTCCCCCGTGGTTTTGGTCTCTGGCTGCCCAAACAGAGCTGCCAGAAGTCTCCTGCAACCGCCAGCTTTGCCTGGGTGGCCCCTGTGCATCAGTCAGTCCCTGCAGACCCTCTGGTCCCATCTCTGGCAGTGACTTGTTTGAACCTATTGAGCATGGTGTCAGAGTAATGAGGCAGGAGTTGTCTGTACTGCCGCCGACTCTGTTATCTTGCACAATATCAGGAGTAAAAAAGTGGCTGCTGGGTTTTTTAATGGTCTGGCAGAAGCCTTGGTGATAACAACTCTTTACTTGGGTTTGCTGGAAATTACAGCCATCTCCTCTGTTCGACTCCATTTCTCAGCCTCTTGCAATTCTGTGGGAAATAGTTTTGAAACAGCTTCTCTGGCTTTAGGAAAAAAGAGTAATGAAAAAAAAAAAAAGCAAATTTGTCAGTGTTGAACATACCTTGCTCTCTCTTAAGCAGCAATAAATGTGACTCTCCAGTTTCTTATCTCTCACTCTCCTGCGTTAGTATTTAGGACTTGGTACTAGCAAGACTGTCTCTGGTTCTCAGGTTATGGCTTTGGATCTATTCTACTGATCCCAGCACACCTCTGGATCCCTGACAGCAACTAATTTACACGTCTCATCAGCACCCTGTGACACGAGGTAATCTCAAAGAGATGAGCAGCTGAAATCCTGCTTCTATCATGTTTCCACTGAGCTGAAGTCAGCGCGGCATCAGCACGTCCTGTTCCCTGTGGTACCTTCCCCAGGTCCCACGCTGGGCCACGCGATGCTTCAGAAGCCTCTTGATCTCACTCAAGATGTAATAATTGCCTAAAATCCCCTGCTGTAGCTGAACCTGTGCTGGGCTCCTTCCCTGCTACAAGTTTTCTGTGTCACTGTTAGCAACTTTTTTCCCAATATTATGCTGTTCTTAAAAAAAACAAAAAAACAAAAACAAACAAACAAACAAACAAACAAAAAAAAAACCCCAAAACACAGAGTCCCTGCCTATGAACTGCTGGTTTGTTTAGTGCAAAACCAGTCTCAGCTGAAGCCTATATAAAGTCTTTCACGTGCTGGAGACTCAGCTGGTTTGAATCTGCACTCTTCCTTTGACTTAAGTGGACCCATGCCATATTACACCAAGTGCAGCTCTGCTTTTGGGTATTTAACACATTTCTCCTCTAGATGTTATGCTGGCCATCTCCTGAGAGGAGATTTTTCTTGCAAGATGTCCCTTTGTGCTTCACATGTGCCCTCTATTATTTTAATGACATCCAAAGCTGTTGTAGGCACTTCCCACCACAAATGGAAAGAGCTGGACTCTCCCTCACACACCTTAAAAGCTTCAGACAGGCAGTAAAGAAAACTGTCAGGCACAGCTGTCACTGCAAGCAGTGCATCAGTGTGGTGGCCCGGTCATTTGGAGAGGGCAGGGATCTGAGAAGGAGGGATGGTCATACTCAAACATGGCACCTGTGTTGTGGGTTGAAGTGGTGTGAAGAACAATGCTGCTTTAGACCTGGCAGAGAGAAGACAAAAAGTCCTGCGTCATCCATCTCAGCCAACAGTGCAGCATGAGATATTCTTCTATTCAAGAAGCAGCAATGAACACGAGGAGCAGTCTGAGAGTGGAGTGCCTACAAAACATCCAACTAGAAATGGTAATGCCATCCGTAGGATCCAGGGGAGTCACCGGTTGGATGTAATGTGAGAAGAGGATGAATTTCTGTATGGCTCCAGTGAAAAATGGAAAACGGAGAAGGACAAAATGCATGCTGGTGGGATGGCCAGGAAAGGCAGGAGAGGACTGGGAGAGTGGTGTCTTGGGGAAGGTCTGGAGGCAAGGAGCATGGGACACATAAAAAATGCTACTTGGAAAGAGGTATTTTATTGCAAAGGTCCTTAGCTGATGCTGTGTGCCTGCCATAGTGGGGAGAAGGTGGCAAGTGGTGGAAGGTAGGAATGGGGCCCCAGAAGAGCAGGAGGAAACCCCATCCCTGGAAACATTCAAGGTCAGGTTGGACGGGGCTCTGAGCAACCTGGTCGAGTTGAAGATGTCCCTGCTCATTGCAGGGGGGGTTGGACTAGATGACCTTTAAAGGTCCTTTCCAACCCAAACTATTCTACAATTCTATGATTCTAAGAGGGCAAGAGAGCAGTGATGGGGAAGGGATTTGGCACAGAAAGCACAGACAGAGACATCTGTTCAGTGAGAAAATCTCAGCCAATGCTTAGGAAGCAAAGAGGAACCATCTCCAGGAGAAACACAGTCTAGAAAACAACAAAATAACTGCCTCCGAATCAAAAAGCTTTCAGAGAGACTGTGAATGATGGGACTCAACAAAAGGTTGATTTTTGTACGAATAAGTTCACCTCGTTTTAAGCTCCCAGGCTAAAACACCAGCTACTTTCAAGGCCTGTCAAACCCTCCCTCCTGTCCTCCAGCTAGCAGGCTGAACACAACGCGTTTGAATGTCATCACAGCCCATGCAAAGCCAAAAAGTGCCAAAGACTGTTTACTGTCTGTGTACCTCCGAATATTAACTGTCTTTTAAGTTTGACACAGTCAGCCTCTCTAATTTTGAAACTAGTTGCCACACAGCAGAGAAAAGTTGGGAACCCTTTGCCTCATCTTGTATTCTACGTTTCTTCCTGAGCTGCTTCCTCAGACAGGGACAGACACCTCATGGGCGAAGTGTCCCACCAACTTCCAGGCATTATGTCCTGGAACCCAGTTATTTTCTTAACAAGGTTAAACTCAGACCATTATTAGGCAAACTGAATCCAACACGCACATGTTGCCAGACAAATTGAATTTGCTTTCACTCAGTTAATTAGGATAAGCTTCCATTCTCACATCAAGTGTTTTGCATTTACATGCAGGCATGTTCTCCTCTTCTGCTTCCTGCAATTGCCAGCATAAGGCCAGCAGATTTTCAGACATACACCTCGTGGCTTTGCTGTGGCTGATTCAGACCCACCTCCTGGTTCTCACAAGACTCCTTCTAGACTTTGATATCTAACACCTGCCAGAGAGGGCATCTCGGTTATCATTGTCACTTCCCAGCCTTTAAAAAAAAACAAAACAAAAAACAAGACAAAAAAAAGGCAAGAAAGAAGACAAAAAGTTGTTGAAGAAGACAACATCTTTCTTTTATTACCTTGTCCCAAACAAGCAGATAGCTTCGACCCTCTTGTAGGCCAGCACAGATTAGCTCAGGAAATGAGAAACAAGCAGTGGGCTAGAGAGCATCCATACCAGGACTTGGTGGTGCCGTCGTTGCTAGCATATCAAAAGAGAAACCTTTTTCTGTACCCCATCTCAGTAGCAGGGATAGTCACACATACTTGTCTTTCAATGTACTTCATTATATATGCTCAGGCAAAGAGCCACATAAACATTATTATTTTATTCTTATTACCCAAAGGTTCCTGTTTGCTGGATCCCAAGGCAGGCACAAAGAGTGACTGTTCAAAGAGGGGAGCTCAGCTCAGAGTGAACACCTTTCTTTTTCAAATTTTAAACATCATATCAAATCTTCACCTTTTTCTCCCCCTTCTCCCCTACATGTTCTGTGGCCCCGAAGTTCAATGTTACTTCTTTTAGCTGCACAAAGGTCTGCAGAATAAGGCCATATTCCCTCATCTACCCTCATCAACTTAGCCCACTTCTTTTAAGATATAGATGCAAACACACAGGAGCCTAAAGCGCTGCAAAAGCTGAATCTTAATCAGAGATATTTGGTTATACCAAGGTCCCAAGAACATCCTTACCTAGCGGCAACCTTTGTCTTTCAACTCCTCTTCCATGTGTTTTCCTTTGAATCTGTTAAGTCCATGCAGCTTCTTGATCAAATCACCAAAAATGTGTTGAAAAAAATTATCAGCTTGTGATTACATTTTAAGGGATAGATAGCACATGACCAGCATTAATCACTCAGTACACCCCGGGTGGGTGGCTGATTCCCAAGGACTTTCAATAAAATGTAGAAAGTGCTATATTTTTCCTTGAATGCAGTAGCCTTCAACCAAATCAAATGGATTTTTTTTTCTTACATCTAATTTGTTAACACTGTAGATCTCAGAATAGAATTGACAATGCTACTAATAACAACATTTTAAAGTTATTATCCTCACTGAAGTCCTATAGGATTTTATTAGTGCTAATGCAATTCCCCCAGACTCTAATGATGAAAATGCACTTTTCAAATCATCTTACAGGCGTATCATTGCCATCATTGCCACTTATTGGTTTCCTTAAATACCAAGATATATCAAGGAGGAGAAAGAGATTGTTTTAGCAGTTACATTTCCCGCAAAACATTGTATTAACTGTGCTCTAGCGTGCTTCTAGGGTCAATGTATTTAAAACTGGGGACACAAAAGCAGGAAAGGTCAGGGGGTGGGTTATTGCAAACTAATTGATGATCAGTCCTGGCTGAAGACATGACTTTTTAGTTCACAGAGTACAGAAAATCCCAGCCCCCGTTGCATTTTGTTGTGTTATGCTCACCGCTTGTCCCATTATGCAACGTAGTTTTAAGAAGTGCTCCCTGCAGATTGTGACTGCTTTACTAATATTCTCATCAAGCCAAAGTGTTCAGTTTTTGCAGTGCAGTGGGTGGAGGGGGGATATAATCTTTAAAAATAGATCCTCAAGTCTTTTCTTAGATTGCAAAAAATTTCTTAAAAAAAAAAAAAAAAAATTCAAGCTACCACAGACTCCTCCGTTTGTCTGAAAGTGATTTGTTGGCAAGAATAGAAGTTTGGTTTCCAAGGTACAGTGAAAGAGCATAGAGACGGCCTGAGGTATGGGATAAATATGCCATATTTCTCAGTTACACAAGGTGCTGTAGCTAAGGGAAGATACAGAGGGGGTACCAGGATGAAGCCGCTTGCCAAAAACACCCGAGAGCATTTGTATCTAGTGCCTTGTGTTCAAAAGTGGAGTACAGGTGTGACTCACCCTGCCGAGACATGTGTGCCAGCCGCTCTGCAGCTTGTGAACGAGACACTGCAAGGCTAAGAAATCCTTATGGCTTGCTCAAAATCCATGTGCCAGCTGCCCCTTGCATGGGGACAGCTTTTACAGAGGAACCCACTGACACTTGCATTGCTCGTGATCCTTCAATGGACCCAAAAGCTGCAGGAGTTTCTGGTAGTGCTGGAGCTTTTGCTGCAAAAATCAGTATTTAGAGACCTGCAGTCGTGCAAGGTCCTTTCACAGGCTATCATCCCTCATTGCCTGCAGAAATGCAATCAAAGCTGCCAAATGTACGAAGGGACAGCCTTCAGCAAGGAGGGCTGCCACGCCAACCTGGGACTAGGGGAGGGACAGTGAAAAGTTGGGTCTAGGTGAATCAAACTCAGAGCCTTGGGGTGGCTGTGCCCTGCAGAGCCCCTTGCAAGAGAAGGTGGATTTAATTCCACTTTGCAGAGACCAAACCTGATGGCTCTGAGGCTCCTGCTGAGCCTGAGGCAAATCATTAGAGATTATGAGAGAAGGGTTTGGATGAGCAGCCATTTCCCATACTGAGATGCTTTGTGCGGGTCACGGCCCATGGTGGGATGGGTTTCACAAAGACAGGAGCCTTCTCAGAGCTGTTTTCTGTTGAGGTGCCTGTTCTGCTCAATGTGCAGACCAGCGGCTCTCAGATGGAGGACAACCCACTCTTCAGGTGCTGGGGTCAGGACCGCCTGGCCTCCCTATTGCAGCTTGGTCTTTGCCATTTCTCCATGCAAGGTCCTCCTCTTTGCTCCTGTAGGCCCCGAGGGTCCTTGTACCCAACCGCAAAGGGGACATCATCACTCCAGATGGCAGGTGGAGCTAAACCAGATTGTGAACGAGCCAAAAAGGAGAGGTGAGAAAACGACACAAGTGCGGGAGAGGAGATAGCAGTGTCCTTCAGGCTGCCGTGCCCTGGGAGGGCACCAGCACGTGAAGTGAAGTCCAGATTGACCGTGTTGATCATTATTTCATGCAGCATGGAGAGGTTCAGTTTGTGACCCAGATTTCCTTGCCAAGTCCTTTCTCCAGACACTGTTTTCAATATAAAATAATTGCTTCGTCTATCAACCAGCCTCCCTGATGTTGAACCTTTACTGGGATATTGCCTGCAAACTGATACACGATGGAGAGTACTGGCCACTTCATTTCATCTCAACTTTTTGCCTTCAGGAAGAAGAGACCTCAGCTCTCCATTGTCCAGAGGAGCCCCTCATCCCACATTTTCCGCGCTGGAGCCCATGTGAGCTTCTGCTCAAGCTAGTGGTGATGTGAAGGCCAGACAAGGGCAAGGAGATGTCCAGGATTCACCACAGAGAAAGTACCCAGAAGACACTCATATATACATATTTCCTTCCCCTGTGATAACCACAAGTACCTCTGCATTCCTCTTTTACCCCATAAAACCTCCCAGCCCTGGAACTTTTGCTTTTTCTGGGTGGGCCCAGCTGGAAGCATCTACCACCTTCCATGATGGGGTGGGGAAAGACACCAGCTTTCTGTTTGTCTGCTCTGAGTGTGTCCTTACAGCCTGTAGGAGTGGCAGGGGGAAGGATGAATAGGATGAATAGGATGAAAGAAAACAAGACCCAGACATATCCTTATCTGAATAGCCTACAGTGCACCCAAAGCTTCTTGCAGGTTATTTTGAATTGCACCCTTGTAAGTCAATTGGGTAGGTCAATGGGGAAAAAAAAAAAAAACCATACCAAAAGACTTTCTGTGTCTCCACCTAAAATCATAGCCCAGAAGTCCCCCAGCTCAGTGATGCCCTAGCCAGAGAGGGCCTAACCCAGACACTTCCTTGTTGGACTGGGGCATCCATCTCACAAGTCCAGACCTGCTCCTGCCCCAGTGCTTGAGCCGTGGTCCTGCCAGAGACTCAGCACTGGTGCAGGGAGGCACAGAAGCTCCTTGCAGCATCAGTTTTTGGAGCAGGATCTGAGCAGCCCTAATGCACCTCCTTGGGGAAGGCAGGTATAACGTATTCCTGGGTGCATGCCATAGCCCCTCTTACACCCTGGGCTTCGTCTCCCTCCAGTCCCACAAATATCAGCTTTGTCTTGCATAGGATTCAGCAGGGCTTAGGCTGCTTGCTAGGTCTCTTGTGAGCAGCTTAAGGCAAGCTACATCCCACAAAGGCCCACATCTCTCCACATGCCATGCAGGTGCTGTTTTATTTGCTCCTCCTTCCCCACCTCTCTCTTTGGCGCCTCATTTGAAATTATTTTAATATATTCCACCCATTTGTCCCCCTCTTGTTAGTGTTACCGTAAGCCGTGCTGTCTGATGCTCACCCATGCTCAGAGCAGAAAGAGCACAGGAAGTTGTGACGGATGCCCCCACTCCGAGTGAGTGAACAGTACTTCGGTTCAGGCGTCACCGACAAGTGGCCCTGACCGAAATCACCTCAGCTATCAGTACCAGCCCAAGCTGGGACTAGACGAAACTAAACCAGCTACAGCTGCACACCTGCACATACACTAAAGCCGGGGGGGTGACTATGAGTCAATCGCTTTACGCTATAAAAATTTGTAGCCCCTTGGAGCCCACTGAGCTCTCCTATACAGCAGCAGCCTGCACGGTGGTCATCTCCCCCTCGAGCAGAGATGCCTCTCAGGGTTACTACTCGAGGTTGAGAGACCCTTTACCCAGCATCTGCTATCTAGAACAAGGTAAGCCATATTTCACATTGGGTCTAAAGTATATTGTATGCTAGTGACATTTATATATATCCAGCTATAGCTTAATTATTAGAAGTGTAGTAAGTAGTAGAGTGTTTGACCATTGTTTAAATCACTGTCTAAATCATTATCTAATCACCATCTAAATTATCATTTAAATCATCACTTAAATCATTGTTAAATCATTGTCAAATCATTGTTGAATCATTGTTAAATCACTGTTTAACTAACATTCAATTATTGCTTCATAGCCATTTGATTACTATTTGATTTTCATTCAATCATCAATTAATTACCCTTTGAACATCATTTGATCATTAATAAAAACCCTTTTTGTTAACCCCATAATGATGACTTCTCTTAATAATTTATCTGCAACAGAAGTTCCAACCATAAGGTGAGGGGACACATTAAGCAAAGAAGCTATGGCACATTTAGCCCTAAAACTCCCAACTGTCCCCAAAGGTCACCACGCTGTCACGCCACCCTCCCTATGGATCAGGGCCCTCCATTGAAGCTGAGCTGGACATGTATATGATTCACAACACAGATAGCATCTAACGGTTGGGTTATTTTCCTTTAATAAACCTTTCCTGAACCGAACTATTTTTCCTTTCTGTGTCCCCACCTCTCATCCTGCTTCCGCAAATAAAGGTATTTCCTATTGCAGCCACGGGAACACTCCATCACCGCACTGAAATTTCCTACAGCCTTCCCAGCATTTGTCCTCTGAAATGCCTGAATATGTATGAATGTTTTCATAAAGCTGAATTGCTCGCATCAAAACTAGGAGCAGAGATCAGCAAGATGTTGAAAAGTCAACCAACACATAGTTGGGTTGGGTTTTCTCCTTATTCCCTGCCAGTGTTTAGTGTAACCTCTGCAGGGTGGAGGGTGTGGAGTGCAGGAGGAAAGGGGGGACAACGCTGTGTTGAAGCAATGGTCTGTCTGCCCCCACTCAGCAATCACAGGTTTCATAAGCTATGGGCTTTTGTTTGACATCCCTGATTTCTCTGGCATGTTTATTGATTTGTGCAGATAATGCATTGTGTATGTAGTTTATTAACTTTCAGGAGAGTTACATTGCATCCTGATTACATAATTTAGGTTTTTGTTGCAGAACTCTACTAGGTTCGGAATTAAACCATCTATTTTCTTTTTTATTATTTTTTCCCGCAATAGGTATGAACACAGGTTATTCCTGGGCGGAGGAACATTATTACTGCAAGCCTGGACTGTGCTCGCCACCTCACCCGGAGCATGGGGAAAAGCTGCAGCTCTGGTGATGTGGTAGGTGCCGTCATTCGTGTTTCACTTGCTGGAAAGGTCCCACCCAAGCCCCATTTCTACGCAGCGAGCGTGGGTCCCTGCTGTAAAAAGGTACGGGGGTAATGGATGACAGGGTGTTTTAGTGGCACTGCAGGACTGGCAGTGCCCGCCTGGCCCATCAAAGGGCTGCGGGACCTGGCTGGAGGGATCACTGCAAATGGATTTCAGGCTGTGCTGTACAGCTCCTGGGGGAAGCAGCAGCACCGCACTTCAGCGGGATTTTTTTTTTATTTGATTTGACTTTTTCTTGCCAGTAAAATATTGCTGCAAACACTGAGCTTTTAAATTAAAGGGAGTTAATGAAAGTGTACCTGTGATAACTATTACCAGATCCCTTGTACATTCAACAGTCGCATTAAGATGATTTCTTATTATCTCTAAATCCATTCCAGAGGCATGTTCTCGCTGTTACAGCCCTCCTGTGCACCATCGCAGGTGCAGGTTTGCTGCCCAGCGTGGCAGTAAAAAAATCCAGGCCGACTGTATTGCTACAGCCCTGACTTGGCTTTTTATTTTTTTTTCTGAGACAGATGAACTGGGGCTTACCAGGAACCCTGCTCAACGTTTCCCTTGGATAAAGTGTGTTTGTGTATCCACATCCTCTGGGCATTCTTAATGCAAATGGAGACTTCACCTAAAACGAGAGGAAATCTTTCTTTTGTTATAAGAATAGCAATGCAGCTTTTGGCTGAGAGTGTGCCGCCTTGTACGAAACGGTATCAAACAAGACAAAAATGGAATATTGTGTTGGTGTAGCCAAGGCTGCTGCAACCACTTCAGTCCCCAGAGTCGATTAGGCAGAGTTTACTAGCAAGGCAGACCATCCAAAATATATTTGGTGCATTGTCAGTCACAGGTAGCCCATGAAATATGCATTTTCATACAGCAGCTGCTTTCGATTGAACCAGCCATTCATCCCTGAGCTCTTCTCCCTGATACAGCTGGGGGATTTTGCCACTGCTTTGGTTTTGGTTTATTTATCTTGCACATCCAGTTACCAGTAACAAGGTGGGTCACAAGCCAGAGGCCAGATTGGTGTCTCGCAGCTTCACTTTGTCGGAGTGACAAATGAGCGGCTGCTAATTGTTCCTACCGGAGAGGAGATGCTGAGGAGGCACAGAAAACCCACTCCACTTCTCACTGCCGCTGTCTGCTACAGAGAGGGTAGCCCGATCCTGCTTCATCAATTGTTGCCAATTCACATTGCTTGATTTTGGGGTGGTGGTAGGGATATTTGTTTATTGAGAGGGTGGTCAAACACCGGAACAGGCTTCCTAGAGAGGTTGTGATGCCCCATGTCAGTGTTTAAGAGGCATTTGGACAATGCCCTTAATAATTCGCTTCAGCTTTTGGTCAGCCCTGAAGGGGTCAGGCAGTTGGACTGGATGATCGTTGCAGGTCCCTTCCAACTGAAACTATTCTATTCTATTCTATTCCATTCTGTTCCGTTCTGTATTGCTTTTGTTGGACCCACAAGCACAAGGGGCACAAGGTTCAGAAGGTGAGGGAAGGGCATGTGGCTGGACAATGTGCCCCCGTGCTCGAGTCATCGGGGTTGGTACACACTGCAGGGTTGGACCGCCTGTAGCTCCAGGGCCTCCTCTCTTAATGTGAATTATAGTATCACCAAGACAGAGGCTCAAAAACAGTTAGGAGTCATCTTTATATCTTCAGGTGGATGTGAGAAATAGAGCTGCTGAAGTGTATCCTCCTGGGAAACACCATGGAGTAAAAATAAACTTTGGGTCAAGCTAAGCGAGGCCGTACCTACACATGTGAGGCAGTTGCCTGGCGCTCCTGGGCTCTGCAGGGTGGTCTGAGGAACACTGTCCTCCTAGGCAGTCTGAATCTGCCCCCAGATCCCACCCACCTGGACACCAGCAATATTTGGGAAGTCCCATATACAGCAGAGGGACCGAGACCACTACCACTGCTTCGGCTAAGCACCAGGGGGGAGCCTGTGCCAATCTGCAGTGCTAGGACCTGATGTGCCCTTTAGTGTTTGGAAGAGGAGCTGGGAAGCACATCACCAGCGCCGAGCAGGGAGACGTGCCATTTAGGGAAGCTTAACTTCTTGCTGCACGGCAGCCCTTCGCATTCAGTATTTTACATGTAGCACTGGGACTGCGTATAAAGATGTTGTCACTAAGCAACAAAACAAGGATTTTGCAGGAGATAGTAAGATGATACTAAATCTCCTTTCCTCCTCCCTCCTCTCCAATGCACCAAGGTCACAAGAACCAGAGTCTTGCCTGTGTGGTGGTTGGAAGCCAGTGGGAGGGCTGATAAATAAGGGAAGAGAGGACAACAGTATCGTGGGCTAATTCAAACCAGATGGGCCAGGTCTGAAGGGAGAGCCCAGCCAGGCAGGGCTCTTATTCTCCTCCCAGTGCCTAATCTTGAACTAAGGCAGGCAGCAGAGCAGGGCAGGAGGTGGACAAGCCTTGAGCAGGTGAAGGATGCACTCGAAAACAGGGAGGAGGACTTCATCCATGGCACAGACCCCGGGACTCTGTCTGACCGCTCCAAACCCAGAAACCAAGGGTTAGGTCAAACTGACAAAACGGTACAGTCTAGTTGCAGAAAAGTGACACAAAGAAGAGCGAGGGATTACAAAGTAAATAAATCTGATGTCAGAAAAAATTCCCTGAAACTGAAAATCTAAAGAGGCAGTGAGAAAAAGAGGTTTAGAGCCGAGTCTACAACAGAGCAGTAAGCAAGGCTGATGCAGGGGCTTTTTCAGTTTTGAATGCAGACATCTGCCTGGTCTGTGATCTGTGCCTGGCATCGTTGCTCTTTGCATTGCCACCAAAAGAACCAGCCAATGTCCCCAGCGCAATGAGCAGAGGCAAGCTAAACCCCAGTAATGGTGATGGGTGGCACATTTCCATTAGCATCCTATATGTGCAAACAGATAGAGCATCACCTCCCAGCTGCCAAAACACTGCCGCCTTATCTACAGTGCAGCAAGGGGTAGGAAGAGAGAGGGAAAATATGACCGTGCTCATTCAGTAACAGCTGAAAATGCCTCTCAGCCGAGGGTCTCATCAGAGCAGGTTTGCACAAAGCCAAGATAAAGCTGCAGCAGGTTTCCCTCTTCCTCTGGACATTTTACATCGGTGGTCCCCAGGAGACCTGTATTTCCCCATCATGTGGCTCCTTGCTGACATACCGCGTGATGCCCTGCTTGCCCAGAAGGTCACTGTGCACCTGGACCATAGTGTGCATAGCGAAAAGGAAAAATACTGGGAATGAGCCGCAGTCCTAGTATTTGCAGCACAGCCAAGCTGAAGAGCCCACGTACAAACCTGGCCCCCATGGAACTGCACCCTGGATGGGGAGGGAAAGCGTTTTGCTCTAGCTCACCTCCAAAGAAACGAGGCTGCTGTGCTGATGCTGTTTGCGTGCAGAAGTGTCTCCCTGGGTCCTTTTAAACACATTAAGCGAACTTCATCCACGTTTGACGGGACAGGGCAGGGGGACTTATCTCACCCGAATGCCGTGGTCTGGTAAGTGGATGTCTCCATCTCAACTAGTCATCCTTGGCCTCTCTTTATAGCCACTGGCAAAAAATAGGCATTTCAGGTTGGAAACTTGACTCATCTGATGCAGGGTGGGTGTTTCCTCACAGAGCCCCTTTCTCCCTGTGGATTTCCTGGGGAGCACAGATGACTGCCCTGTAAATCACAACAGCTCATCATGTGGCTCCTGTTCATATCTAGTGGCTTTAAATAAAGAGGCTTGTGTTAATAACGTCACTGATCCCTCCTGTTGTTTCTCCCAACAGAGCTTGTGTGACCCCAAGCCCCCAATACGGACTGACCACAAGCTTTAGAGGACATTATTTTATATTGAAACCAACAGCAGCAACATTTGGAGAGCTATACAAAAGGGAAAATCTGGTAGATTCACCCAATATTTGTATTGAAAATAATATCCCAAAGCATTTGCATATATTTTGTCTTACTTTTGTGCTAAATTTAAATGCTCGTTATCCAAGGGCTTTGTTCTGACACCACATGGAAGTGGCTAATATCTATACACAATTCAAATATTACAGATCTGGGCCAGGTCCCTGCAATGCCCTCCTCAAGGGACTTCTAAAGACACAGCCCTGGCCAGGACTTCAGCCACGTGTGGAAAGACAGAAGCATCTTATATTTCTTCCACTAATAAAAAGAGTCTCGAGGAGCTCAGCTCTCCAAGGGAGTGAGATCTGGGATGGGATGGGCAAGCTTCACACCTTTACACCTTCCTCCAGGTTTTTTTTTACATTGCAGATGCCATGGCAGGGAAGGAGAAACCTCTTACTTGGTCTGCCTTGTGCTGGGATCTGCGATGGTGGCATCTTCTCTGGTGGCATCTTCCATGTAAGCAAATGCCCACAGCTGGCTGTAGGGTTTATTTTAATGAATTGAATTATCCTGTTCAAGTCTCATTTCATGGCTCTTCTGCTCTGCTCTTTACTTACTTCACATTCACGTTACCTTTGCTCTTGTGCTTCCTCCAGGGATCTGCAGACACCCTGGCTGGCAAGGTGACATCCTTCTGGGGTGACAACCTTCTGCATCCCTGGAGCCCATACCCTCAACTGACACAAAACGTATTTGCAGGCAGAGGGGAGCACATCCAAATGCTGTACTCGTTCCATGAACCCTTTTTAATTCTCAGGAGCCTGTGGCCTCTCTCAAGCCAGAGGTGAGGGAAAGCACAATCATTATTAAACTGGTGATTTGACAGGTATTTTAATTTTTTTTTTAGAAAGGAAAAAAAAAAAGATCAAAGGGGAAAAGTTCCCAGTTTCACACTTCTTAAGGTCACATTTCATATTAAGGTTCCATTTATAAAGAACACATAAATGCTTAATACATGTTTAAGTGATTGATGAATCATTTATTGTATATTTCTATTGAACTGTTGGTCTCTAGAGCTGTGACTTAACCATCCATAATACCTGCAGCCGCTGTATATACAGCCATCGATAATGTTGGAACACAAAGTATTCGTGTGCATAACGTGCTTACCACATCTAACATTTATGAATGCTTTATAAACAATTTATAAATGAAATCTTAATATACAGCGTAACCTATTTTTAATGTCGTGGCAGTTACATAACCCATTTGGCCTTGATTATCTCAGTTAACTTCAGGCACCTTGCGGAGGTGTCTCTGGTTGTAGCCCTGTACCATTTCCCTCTGCATTTCTACCCTCCCTTCCTCCCACTGCTTATTTACCCCTGTGCTGCCCCAAAGAGCGCTGCAAATGTCTGTGAGGGATGCCGCAACCTCGCAGGCTTCAACAGTCTGTGCAATCATCGAGCTGTGCATCAATAACCCCCTCGCATGTGTGTACACACATGGAAAACAATCCCCTGCCTTTTCTTTCCCCTTTTCAAGCCAAACCCATTGCATGGGTTCAGCCTGGTGCAGCCATGGGAAGAGGTGAATCAGGCAAAGGGATGGGGAGGGAATGGCATCCGTGCTCTGGATCTGAGCTGGTGGGAAAGGAGGTGGTAGGCGGATGCCTAAACTGGACCATGGCATCACTTCAGCCATCGACCTGGACCGTTCTGTAAGAACACGGGCAGACTTTGGGCAGCAAAGGGCCCTGTTTCTATCACAGATTAGTGATGACATCCTCATAACCATTAACAAGATGCTCATTGTTAAACCGTTTCAATAGTTGGCCTGATTTCTTTCTGGCAGTGTCTATCTTGTTTTGTTCAAACTGAATACATGCTGAAAAGGGGCTGGAATCGCCCTTCTTCAGTGATGATATCAGAGTACGTTGGGCCATAACGAATTCTTCTCTTCAGAGGATCGAGCGCTCCCTCATCACAAAAGTGGTGTTGTGTTTCCTCATTGTTAACATATGCCTTCCCTTATGCCAAGTAATTTCTGAGCAGTTCCTGGGGAGTTTTCCTGTGGATGTGGAGATGGGGAGGCTGAGAGGACATCGGCGCAGCCTGTGCTGGTACCAGCCCTTGGAAGAGGAACACTTGGAAGAGCAACTGGAAGCAGGAGGTGGATGAACGCTGTCTCACCTAGTACACAGCTACTGGGCACGGCCTTTGGGTATAACGTGATTTCCCAAGGAAGTCTATTCGTATGATTTATGCCTCCAAGGCTCATTACTGTGGTTGATATAGACATATACTGAGGACATACTGGCCTGGAAGGATCTTCCGCACTCCCAGATTCGTTTTATATATCTATCCCTCATGTATTAAAATGACAGTGCCTGATTTTGATGCCAGGTCTTTTCCTTGTACCAGGGTTCCTGGGAGCCAGTCGTGATCCAAGAATAAGATGGCCAGTGCAATGTAATGGGACAGGAGCCTCAATCTCAAACTTGCAGGTTCAGATGCAGATTGTGCATCTGGACAGAGGTTTAGCAAGTTCCTCAGGCTGAATTAGCTTCAATCACTGGGTCTATTAATGTGCTTAACATTAGGCACATGCTTAGATATCTTGTTGAATCAGGAACACGGGGAAAATAAGTAATCAATACATGTTAAATGATATGTCACCTACATTCAGCACAAGTCCCACTGGTGTTATGGAATTGATGCATCATGAATGCAGTAGCCTAAGTATTACTCCAACAAGCAATGCCAGATGGTAATAAAACAGACAAGGTCCCATTCAACTGAAATATCTCAAGATGCTTTTAAGAGAGGATATGAGATCCAAACTCCAGTTTAACAACTGAAATAAGTTTTGAAGCAATTTTTTTTCCCCAGTAGAAGACCAAAGTGTTAGGAGGGCTCTGATGGAGATGCAGAGGAAGGAGACAGAAAAAGAAAGGGACATGTTGATCCTTTCTGTTGGAAACAACCAAAGGAAAACAGAAAACAGGGAGTGGAAGAGTTGGTGGGAAGGATGAGGTGAAAAAGAGAGATGAGAAACCAAGAGCTAAAATAGAAAGATGCTGGACAACCCAAGGACCCTGACCTAAGCCCCAGAATGGTCTAACCTGCAGAAGTAAACATGTATCATTGAACACTGAACATGAAAATTGTCCAGACCTACGTGTCTTCTGTATTAAGAAAAGAGCATTAGTGTTTACAAACCTCTGCAAAGCATGTACCTGTAGGAAAGCCTTCAAATCCCACCTGGGCCCAAACAGCTGAATTGCAAGCCCTGAGCTCTAGACGGTATGCTTAACATCCCGCAGAGATGGCAGACAGCACTGTTCTAGTGTGCATAGCACAAGTAGGATGGATGCATAGTCCCATTTCAGTGAGAGACAAAGTGCCCACACCCAGGAAGGGAGCCAGCCAGAGGATCCAAGGAAGCAAGAGTGCAGCTGGCTCTCACTAAGGAAAGCTTAAGAGCTTCTAGATTGGCAACCCAAACACAGGAGCCTCAGGACTGTTTGACAGAAGGAGCTCAAACAGGGTTGGACATCAGATGGTGCACACAAAACAAGTGCTTCCAATCAGTCTTCCCAGACATACCACCTCCATAAGGGGTCCTCCTTCCAGCCTTTGAGCTGTTTCTGTAGAGGATGAAAAGGATCATAGAATCATAGAATAGTTTAGGTTGGAAGGGACCTTTAAAGGTCACCTAGTCCAGCCCCCCTGCAATGAGCAGGGACATCTTCAACTCGATCAGGTTGCTCAGAGCCCCGTCCAGCCTGACCTTGAATGTTTCCAGGGATGGGGCATCTACCACCTCTCTGGGCAACCTGTGCCAGTGTTGCACCACCCTCATTGTCAATATTAGGATACTGAGGCATAAGTAACCTTTCACGTGAGTGCATCTCTCTCCCCTCAGCTGACAGTTAATGGACACTGACACAGGAGCCACACCATGGACCACACATCTTTCATCAGCTCTGAGTTCATCTAGGAAGAGAAAATTTGAAAGCTGAAATTTCAGTTCCAGGGTCAAATACATTCTGTCAGAGGCAGAACACAGCATCAAGACATATTATTATTATTATTATTATTATTAT
>WAAD01037539.1:2447-14387 GCA_013389945.1 Fregata magnificens
CATATGGAAATGTTACCAAGGCAATTTTGCAAATAAAAACCAACTCCATAACTTTGTAAATAAATAACAAAACTCTTGAGATGATGTATTGTTCAAGGAACTACATTTTCATTAGAAAGTAGACACAACTGAAAACGCTTGAAAAAATCTTGTTCATAAATATTTTCTTTTCTGAAATTTCTGCATGAAAAACCTTAAAGTTATTTGTATATCAATCTTTTTTTTCTTCCCCTTTGTCCTTTTTCATCTGGCTCCTATCACTTCCATGCCTGTTGNCACATACTATTGGTCCTTTGCAAAATGCTGAATTACAGTGCTCTATGTAATTCATAAGAATTCATGTCTTACTTTTTGGCAGCCAGTAACCTACAGGTGTTCCTTACATAGTATTTAGCAATTAAATCTACAGTACATATTAAAACTATTAACTTCCAGGGTAAGCACAAGGATTTAATTTTGATTCTTGTAGCTTAAAGATTTTAAGGCTGTAGTTTCTAAAATTTGGTCTTGTGATTGCTAAGAGTAAGACCACTGGGCACTAATTGCTCACTAGGCTTTTACAAGGTTGTGACTTGTAAAAAAATCAAACTACTTTCTGCTAGGGCAGCCTTATTTACCACACCTGATCAGTGATGTGTATGTTTACAGTGCTTCATAAGTAATTAATATCAATAACAGCAAGACATGTTCAGTGGTAGATCTACACATCCTACTCTGAAAGGTTGCACTTGATACTGCATATGCGAATAACTGCTGTTTATTGAACAGAAGCTTTCTGTATTCTTCAAACTACATTTTTGAGAAACGGACACAGGAAGCAACACTGTGAATAATATTTTCCTTTTTAAAGGGTTTAAGTAATTATTTCTGAAGGCACAAGAGGACAACTAATATTTGCAGGACTAGCACCAAGAATTCAAAGTCCAATTCCTGCCTCTGAAAGACAATGTCAAAAATTACTCAGTGAAACCAGGTGCTTGCTCCAAACTTCCCCAGAAAAAGCCCTCCATGACTGGAGCAAACTATAATCCAGGGCCACTAGAATTGCTGTGCAGTTCTGCAGTCAATGGCTCGGGTTAATTTGCCTTCTCATTATATATTTTCACTACACGTACCACCCATTCTACAGGAACACCACAGGATCATGCAGAAATTAACTTTGGGTCCTACCTGCCAGCAGTCTTTTTGTTAAAGTTCATTTTGCCCCCCAAATCAAAAGGTTTGCCTCCTGTACAAGTTACATAATCTCTGTTCAGAAAGCATTTTCTTCCTCTATTATGGGTAAAACATCCAATTTGTGAACTAATCAACAAAAAACCCTCCATCAATGCAGCTATCAGAACAGAATTTTTCAAACAGAATTAATTAAATGAAGGATCACGTACTGATCTTTCAAAAATGATAAAAAATAATTCTGATAATTTTAAGTGTATTTAAATGCAGTTAGAATGTGAAGAAATGAAGTAGAACTACTGAGTTACAATAAAACTCCACCAAATAACTCCACCATAAATATATCAATCATTTACCCCACGGAATCTAAGTGACATACAGCAAACCTTCATATGGAATTTCATTTAGGGTTTTATTGTGGATTTTTGTTTTTACTGTTGTTGTTATATTGGAAAAGATTTCTATTTTCTTTCACGTTGTAGTTGTTTTCAGTGAGTTTCAGGCAGCCAGATGCTGAGGCAACAGCCACTGTTACAAGCCATAATGTCAGATTAAAGTTACTTACTGTTACAGGAAGACAATCTTTACTGGAGCACCTGAAGAATTAGTAAAACTGCCTCAGCTTAGTAATAGAGCTGTTCACTATATGGAAGACATGTTTCAAAAGGGTAGGTACACTTGAATGTGTATTTGCTCTCCAGTAAAACTAACTGTGGTAAATAGAATCATGTAAATGCAATATGCAGAGCTGACCGATATACAGTGGTTCAGAACACCTCAACGAAAAGGGACTGTTCTTTGGGGGAAATGAAAAGCTATCCATCCCCTCCTCACTGCATCTTCTCATTAGCAGACATCTGATCTCTAGACTGTAACTTTCCCAGGGAAAAATACATTCAAACTGGTACTGGAGTTACTCTTAAAGACACATTCCAAGAAAATTACCTCAGCCAGACACCTGCCACCCATCCACTTCCTAGCAGTCTGTAAACATACAGTTCTTATCAGGCAGATCTCAGACCAAAACCAGCCTTATTGTAGGGTGTTTTTCCTCTACACAATCACCTAGATACACCGGGAGGCGTGGGAGGGTGGGGAAGAATACCAGTTGCATCAAAACCATCTTGTGAAATGGAAACGTGAGTTCTCCAGAACTTGGAGGGGGCGGGGGAGTGGGGGGAGATCTAATAGGATATGCCAACCCACAACTAAAAATCATTCCTAGAATGAGAAATACATCAGAACTATAGATTAGGAAGAAAATTAGGAAGTTATTTACTGCAAAACATCCTACTGAGAATGTACTGTTGCTGGTTTTTTTTTAATGAGCATTAAACCTACTTCCTTATCAGTTCTAATTGCATAATAAATTCATTGCACTGTTTCCAGAATCAGCACTGGAATACTCTATTAGGAAAACCCTTGCTGGATTCTCTTTTAATTGAGTTCAAACAGATGGTTTAATTTCTGAAATTCTAATCTACTGCTGTGAGTTCTATATTTCATGGCACTTTATTTTTGATTGACACCGAAGGCTACATTTACAAGGCAAAGCCAATCTTGCTCTCTCCAGGAATTGATGCAGGCAGCATAGTACCCCCTGCCATATTACTATCAGGCTGTCAATCACAATCAAGTATGTAGGTCTGTCCATGATACATCGTCTTCACTTCCACAATTTCAGCAAAGAGACTGTATCTTTACAAACTACTGCCTCCCATGATCTCAAAGCATGATGATTGCTTTTATTTAAATCAATAGTACAAACCTAGGCTTCCTATTACAAACCATGTACAGTACAAACCATGACTTCCTAGTAATTAGTTTTGCAAACCTATTTTTTTAATTATTCAGTAAATGAACATCATAGTTGAGTACAAGCACAACTGTTGCACCATTTTTATCTGTCTACTAAGATGTGGATGAAAAACACTAGATGAATCAAATTTGCACTCCAAGAGACAGGCCTAGTTGATGTCACATCCTTTTTTCTTCAAATAATTTTGACGGTGGACTGAACATACCTATATACCAGATAAAGACTTCAGTTTTGCATAATGAAAATACATATAAAAAACAGAAAAAGAAATGTGAGGACACTAAGATTTCCGTTCAAGTTAACTAAGGCGCAGTCCTACAAAATTTCTGAATCAAGGCCTTGACAATAAAATAGCTCAAGTATTATTTGGTATGAAAATTTCTTCTCTTTGAAGAATTCATGACCTATCTATTGAGAATTACAATCATCTGATGGGATCGGAAGAACAGTGTTCTCTATCTAGGTTGGTACGCAGAGAGAAAACAGAACCTGTATCTTAATACTTGGGCGATTAACTTCTTAGGAAACATCACTGAACTAATAATAAACATGCATGATTTTTGTGAAAACATGGTCTTTTACTTTTTGGAGATTTAGTCACATAAACATTTTGAACACTGTGGGCAACAGAGCCTACAATGGAAAATGGGTGCATAAAACAAAATACTCTGGGGTATTTTTTCTATGAAGAAAAGACTTTATTAGCAGCTCCAAGCAGCACAAGGAATTGCCACCAGACATACTGAAAACCTTATATGACCTATGTCCTAAGCGAATAGCGCATGAATTATCAGAGAGTTTCTTTCTCTCAAATTACATGTTAAGCATAAAATTACTGTTTCAACAGTTCTTGGTAAGAGTAATTGATGATTTAATGAAGATCTAAAGGTTAATTAAATTAGAAGAGAGGAGTTAGTATATAGTTGCTTATTTCCAACACTTGTTCCCCCCATTAAAGAAAAGCATGTCTATACATTTTACAGTTCATGAAGATGAATGACTCAGAAAATACATTATGCCAATAATTAGAATGTAGAAGGATTAATATTTATGGAAAATTTGTAAACATTTTCATAGCTAAAAATGAAACAAAAAGCACTGCAAATTACCATGACAATGAGTTTCTGGCTTACTTTGCAGAGTGTTTCTGGGTATGCAGATTACTGTTTTAAAAACTTTACGTTAAGAAGAGTTCCTAGCTGCTTGCATAATTTCCCTTGAAGAAATCAGGAACTACAGAGTCTGATTTACCTCTCATGTGCAGGAGAAACAGAAGTAACTCTAAAGAAGTCAATGGTGTTACTGCAATGCAGTATCTATGTAAACAGAAGAAACTCAAATGTATTTTCGTTTTGGTCATTTAGAACTTGCACAGACAAAATACTTATGCATTGATTAGGATATCAGTGTACAACAAATTATTCTAGATGGGAAATAAACAGCAACTTAAAGGCATTTTAATTCAATTCCAAAGCTCACAAATTACACTGAGTGAGCCAATCTATCTCAGGCATTTGAGTATTTAACTGCTTGTATAATCAGAAGAAAAGAGTACAAATGAACTCCCCATAATCTAACTCTCACAAAACTGAAGCTGAGAACTGCAATGACATGATTTCCAGCTTTCTCCCATGCATCCTACATGAAGATGGATCACAATATCAAGAACCAGATTTAAGTACTCCATAATCACCCAAAAGCATGTTCAATCTTTGCTTTCACAGAGCCGCTACAATGCATGAGAAAATACACATAGTTTTCCGGGGTTAGGCTATAAAATATTCTCATATATTTCCCAAAGGAAATTCAATGTTTTCCACAGCTGAGTGAATTGGTTTTCAAATTATACAACTCATCCTGATATTGTGCTTCAGTATTACAGGTATATATCCCCATTCCAATAGCCTGTGTTCTTTCTTTGTCCCCCGATGGAGATCACAGGGATGGGAAATGCTATATGGGGTTTTTTGTTTGTTTTGTATGTTGTTTTTTTTTTTTAAGGTGGCAGGCATTAATCTCTGCTGAAGTAGGAATACTTTAAGATTCAGAACAAGAGTCTGTACATTAGCCTGTCTTGAAGCTGGCAATTGTGCGTGGCAAAAAAACTAAATGTGTCTTTAAAATATTTAGGAGGACCATGAACAAATATAATTGCAAATATAGGAAGATAACTTTTTGTTCAAAAGAATAAACACAGTTTTCACCAAATAGCTGGACAGAGATAACATATCTGCCTTGCACGTAGCACCAGACAAGAAGGATGAACTGAGTATAAGGACCTGGAAGGCGTGAAACAGCAACAACAACAACAAAAGAAAATTGAGCTGGGGGCCCAAATTAGATATTGAAAAAACTTTCCAGCTCAGGAGGGGCCGAGAGAGTTCATGCATGGATAAACTCTTTACTTGGAGAAGTGTTGCTATTTCTGTGCAAACACTGAAGAGCCTTTCTACCTGAAATAAAGGGCAGCTTGCATTCAGTTAATATTAATTGTCTTGAATTTCTCCATTCTGCACAACATTTAGGCTAGGTCAGCCTTCTGCTACGCAGGCTGAAAAATGTCACAGCTATTCTGACATCAAATCTCAGAGTCAGTCTTTTATTGCATCTCAACAGTGAAAGTCTATGCAATTTACAGTAACCAAGAAAGTGCCCTCTCATACTTTTGAGATCAGAGAATGGTGTCCTCTTTTCTCTCAGGCTCCTCTCCCAGTGGAGCTGATCCATGCCTAACCCTCCCACCCCTGTATCTGTCTGAAGTCAAACTATTAAAAATATGTCATCTGGAAATACAGTTCACATCAGTCATGTCTATCTTCTCATTAGGAAGCCACAGTACCCTTTTTAGTCCCTAAAAGTCCTACATGCCCTGTAACAATTGGTTCAGTCTTTAGGAAGCAACAGAGCAGGAAGAGAGGAAGAACTGGATCCTGGGAAGTTTTCTTATTCCTCACACCTTCACCAGGAGAAAAGAAAGAAGGCATTTTCAGGAGGCCAAGAGTGCTGCTGGGCTGGAAGGAATCCACAGCCATTCATATCATTGAGGCGGAAAGTTTGGCACACTTGAGAGGAAGCCTTAAACAATGTGCAGCAGCTGGTGCTGGTAGTGGGAAGCTGTGCAGCCCTGACACAGGGCAGGAGAGGCTGGGAGTAGCTCGGAGGGCAGGCAGGCAATCAGCAGAAGCTCCACCTGCCCCGCAAAGCCCACTTTTGTATTTTCTGTAAAGGCAGACACAAGTAAAGGAAGACAACTGAAAATGTGAATCTGCTGGATGCTAACTACCTAGAAATACAGCTCTATGGTCATTTCACAGCACCAATACATAAAGATAAAAGATTGCCATGTGTTCATTACTTTGAATAAACAACTAAACAGTCAGAAGAACGTTTTAAAACAAGGATTCTCAACTGGAAAGTGTCATGCTTTACTGGCAAAAATACATGGTGTAAAAATCATATATGTGCTGTTTCTCTAAAGGACCATGTCAGCTTTATGTGTACTATGCTCTGGAAACCAGGAGTACAATGGCCAGACACTCCAGTTGCGTTTGGATAACAGGGACTACGCAGACCTGCTCAAAAGAGCTGCAGGAGCAATAGATTCATCGCTGGTGAGGGATCTGCAGTATCTCTGGAGCAGTGTGAGGAGGACATTGGATCCAGTGAAGCCTGGAACAGTGCCAGGTTTTTGTCAATTGAGGATGAGCTGCAGGCAATTTAAGAATCACTGTTAACCCATCCATTACTGCCATCAGCAGCAGAACTAACATAGCAGGAGCTCTTAAAAGTTCTGTGAAAATTCTCCCTGCCAATAACAGGACATGCCCTTAACAAAGCTGGCAAAATGCATTAAAGCCATCTCCCTTACAATTACTCCTAGCCTGGTAAAGCTACAGGAGAGAATTACTGAATGTTCGGGAAAAAGTCAAATAGGGAAATTTGGCATGGAAACACCTAAGGAAAAAATACATAATAAAGTAGATCTTGGTTACATATGTTTCAAGACAAAATCCAACATCTACTTTATTTTTTAAAGATGTATGTACTAGCAGAAGTATATTCATTTTCAGAGGTCTTGCCATGAATAAACCCCATATATTATGAACACTTTCCATAAGGAGGCACTGAAAGCATGTTATCTATAAGGTGGCTATAAAAATACAGTCAATTATCTGGAAATCACCAGGATTCTTCTTCCAACTGTTAGACAGCTTGAGGTAGAGCTTATTGCAAACCTGGAGCCTTTGACATGAAATCTGTATTCCAGCATTGGGGAAAAAAATAAAAGAAGCACTTGTAGAAACTGCTTTTTAATATGATATTGTGTTAACTGATTACATAAACCCTTCAAGTCAAGAAATGGTTTAGTCCCCCACATCATGATTAAACCATCTAGTGGAAATTGTATTTATTTTGCTTATAGGTACATTTCTCCTTTCCCCCTCATTCTATGTGTGTGTCTTTATGTATGTTGTTACAGTAAGACATTTAATCAAGCCCTTTTGAAGTGGTAGAGTGGAAACAGCTGTTTCTGACAATGTGCCGATGACATGGGGCTTAAAGCTGTCATGAGCTCCAGATTGCAAGCAGCACTAATATGAGGTTGGGATGGTAGTGACTTGCAGGTCATGGCATCTCCTTGAGGAATGCTTCTAAGCCAATCAGCTCAAGGTGGTGGCTCAAAGTCTTAAGGCTCTGGTAAGCTCTCTTTCATTTAATACTCTTGAGGTCATACTTCAAAGTGCCCTTTCTTCTCAAGAGCCATTGGCCATATGTGGGGGTTCTAGAGCAGATTTTTAATGATTGGCTGCTTCAAGATCAGACTTAAAAAATTAGAAATGCAGTTCTATTACACAAATGATGTCTTAGAAGTTGAATAAAAGCTGAAACTTAAGTCAATATCTCACATTCTTGTAAAGAATGCTAATTTAAAGAGAGTTTCTGGATGACTGATTTTTCCACAACAAAATGAGCTTAAAGCTCACATTTTTAGAGAGCCTAACAACTTGTTAAAACAATTTCCTGGTTTGTGAACAGTACAAGATATAGGGCACCTAGAAACCATCTCTGAATACAGACTTTCCTCAGCAATACTCCCACACTCAGAATAATTACTGCATAAATGTCTTGCTGTCCAAGAAACTTACACTTTCATTTCTTCATGCAACTGAATTTGTTAAAATTACACTAATGTGATTAACACACATCGAAGCCAACATTGCTAGAACAAACACATATGTGCTTCTCACTGAGAAGGCTCTAAAATGATTTTGTTTAGATCATGGTAAACACACAATGTGGGAATGCATTTTTTGGAAAGTATTCAAAAAGATCCTGGGGCTAGGGAAGCTAATCTCTGTAGTTTACCTATAGAGTTGAAGGAAGAAAAGAGAGTCCTGTAAGAAATGTTTCATAGAAAATAAAAGTAGATTCCTTCTCTGAACTGCTTCCTGGATTCCTCTCTCCCCCCTAGCTCTCCAGGGGAAAGTCAACCCTGTGAAGCCTATTTGGAAATAAATAGACATAACCTTGAGAATGCTTGCTTCTTCAGTGAAGTTTAAGACAAACGATTCTCATCTCCACAGCAGCACTATATGCTACAGAAAATACTGCTCTTCTGAAATTTGACTGGAAATTACTTTCATAGAGGATAAATACACACCTACTGCAAATAAGGACAACTAAGAACATTATTAAGAGAACAGTTAGGTCTAAATCTGGAATAATAATACTAGCCAGATTTGTTTTTTCTTTGCACCCAAGCTACATTTCAGCTGGTGCTGCTACTGTACCAAAGTGTTTTAATTCTTTTACACTCTGCAGAATGAAGGTGTATCCAAAAGCAAAGATGATGTTCAAGATGTGGATATACATCTTAACACACCTGTGCTGTATTCAGTTGTTACTTTACTGGATATAATTTTTTTGCAAATACTTTATTCGTTGTAATAAAGCTTTTCATGGAGAAAATAAATGGTATTTTCAGTATTTTTCAGTCCTCTCAGAATTAGTTCAATGATGAATGAATCACCCCCAATACTACAAAAATAAAATCTTTCTATGTTTGCTTTCTTAAAAACAATAGCTTGCATGTTTCAGAGAAGTTATATTTCTCCTGTAACTGAACACTGTTTTTCTGGGGATGTTTTTAGCCTCCTTAGTCACAACTTTTACAAAAATGGATTAGTTGAATGAGAAAGTGACTCAGACATGAAGGCATACTGGTTGCTCACTGTTGTGTGCCAATCTTGAGACACTGAAATAAAAGATGGCTTGCTTAGGAGACAAATGCAAAGGGTGGAGACTGCTGTCTGGAAAAAACATTGGAATAGCCGACTAAGTAGCTCTGAAAGTCATAACTCAGGTGGCCATTTAAACCGGACTTGGGTATAGAAAAGCTCAGCAGAGCAGCTTCTGGATCCAAAGGAATTATACGTTGGGGAGGAGGCGAGGAAGTACTGTGTATGAAGTATTGTTTCATTCGAAAAGCAACAGGAATGGTTGAGAAACTGAAGAAAAGGATGCAAAATGAAAACAAAGTGAGAATGCTGAGAACAAAATTGTGTCATGAAACCTCAATGAGCATACAAATTTGCTAACAATCAGTAAAAGACTGAGTTCGTAGTATTACTAACATCTCTTATTGCTGCTAAGGAGAGTATTCTATAGCAGTGATATTAGAGGTATTACACAATATGTAACATTTGTAAAGAAATGGATGCAAGAGAATGGAAATCTGAGTTTTGTTTCAGGCTGCACTAGCTGAAAATCTCTCAGGAGCTAGGCATGGGTCTAATTCTAAAGAATAACTGATAATTTAGTTGTCTTGGTACAGTGAATAAGAAAAGAGTTGGTAACAGAGAAATGGATCTTTAACTTGGGATCTGGAGGAGTGATTGGGGAACCACAAGAGGAAAAAAAAGAATCATGCTGAAAAAAATCAGAGTGCCAGTTTACTTGGGAACCTGATTCAAAATTCACTAATGTCAACAGGTACTATCTCAAGCACCAGAAGGGGGAAGGTTCTTGTTAAACAGATGCTTTTAGCACTTAATTGTTGTAGGAACAAGGCTGATCCACTGCACAGAATGAGAGTTCAGCGCTGCCACAGTATTCTCACTGAGCGGGAATTTGGGAACAGACCTCTTAGCAATTAACATTAAACAGGTGCACACAAATATACATACAGATATGTGTACATATATGGAACTGTATGTTTGCGTGCATCTGTACGTTACATCACATTCATACATCTAGTATTTTGAATTTTCTACAAAGAAATTTCTAGATCATTAGTGATGGATAAAAAAAAAAGAAAATCCTTCAGCACTATATCTTGCTTAAAGATATTTCTTTAGCATCTTGACTCACATAATTTTGCTGATCCTTCATATTCATAAGACAGTGAGAGGAAACACAGGCTATATCCAAAATAACAATTAAACTGTGGGCGTTTTCAAGCTGTGAGGATGGTTCCTACACATCTCTGCACTGGGCCATTGCAGTCTCTCAGACAGTACCTGGGCACACTCGGAGAAGCCAGTTGGATCAACACTAGAGAATAGTCCTGGGCACATTTAATTTACCAGTACAAATATAGCTATGAAGTACACAGGCTTTCATTAATTTGCACTCCATACTCCTTTGGAAAGATCAGAAGCTTCTGTCTTACCATGTCTGCATTATATTGCTTACTACCTAGAAAACCTCCTCGAGTGGCTTCTTTTCCTCCCACTCTGAAACTATCATGGTAAATTTGAGAGTTAATAATGAGAAAAAAGATATTTATGACTACTTCTGTTCTCATTTTCATTCTTGAGAGACTGCCCTTGTACAGTTGTCAGACAGTTGATGCTGCAGTGAAAACGGATACAATTTTCCCACTCTGCATCATTAAAATATTTTTAAAAACTCATGAACTATATGCATACTACGTTTAGCTAGAAAGTTAAACTTTATCATCTTGAACATAAAAGTGAAATTATCTCTTAAAGAAAGCTGAACAGCAGTACCTATTAGATTTTAACTTAAACTAATCAAAGTTAGAAGAAAGTTGCTATAATAGACTGTTCTGATGATCTTATCCTGCAAAAAGGATACTTGGTCTTAACATGTAAAGCTTGTCAGCAATACCTAGAAATACCTAACTTTTATAGTACCACTGCCACGAGCTAGAAGCCCTCAGTTACCTCCAAAGCTCCCTGAGAAACCTCACTCATATAATCGTATTCACATATGGTTATATATGAATAAATATGTTTCTGAGCAACATTTTGAGAGTACAATAAACCACAGAACAGAGAAGCGGAACCGTACAAACTTTGAGGCAACTGAGGGAATTCTTTCAACATTAAGGTATTCACTCAGAAAAAACCCGAAAAGCCTTGCATCTGAAAGCATAAGGAATCACATAGACTAAATTGTTATCTCACAAAGTATGAATTAAAGAAATACATAGATTTTTGAGAGGTTTTTTTTAAGAAATTGTGTGAAAGTGTATAATTTCATATCAGTAAGTTATTTTGGGTTTTTAATTATATTTTGTTAGCTTGTTTTGAGTTTTAGCTGGTGTTGCTTTTGATTCTTAGGTCTGAAAACTTTTGGTTTAAGCGTGTATTTTTAATTTTTCCNATTGCTAACTTGTATCGTCAAATTTGGCAGTATAGACTTCTGTGACAGGAATGTGTTCTAGATTTGATTTATTGCATAGACAAAGTATTAGGTATTTAAATTCTGCCCCATTTATATTCATGAGTGTTTTTTCCCCAAATGTGAAGGTAATTGAAAAGAAATATAACATTGAGGAAAAAATGGCAAAAAGAAAATATTTTATTTCTTTAGTTCCTGATGCATTAAAACTGGAAATGAGCTTTTCTTTTTAAAAAGGGTCTGTCACATACTCCTACATATTTCTGCTTCAAGGAATAAGTATTTCTTTGCCAATATAC
>WAAD01037541.1:0-10939 GCA_013389945.1 Fregata magnificens
TCATTTTTCAGGTGTAAAATAAAAAAAAAAAAAGAAAATCCCAAACTTCAAATCTGACTAGAATTCGTACCAGTTTTCTATCTTATTCATCTGGAATTTGAGGGTTTTCGCATCAATGATTAATTCAAAAACCAAATGATCATTCCATTTTCAAAAATATTTACAGTAAGAACTGTTGGCTGTGCTAACTTTGTCAGCTGAATCCCACATAAGGGTGGGAAAATTTAGTCTTTGTGCATGTAAACGCAGGTTTTTGCTTATGCAATGACTATATGCATATTTTGCTTGACTAGCCTGTTGGTTGAGATTTTAGTTCACCTGAATATTTGGAAACTTAACATGTGGTGTTCAATCCATTCGCTGACATCCATTTTTCAGGAAATAATAATTTATTAATGGGGAGAGGAATTATTTTGTTAAGAACAATACAGGGATCATCTCGCTAGGATCCAGTTAAGATAAAGTAAAAAGCCCAGCTGGTACAAAAAGTTCATGGTTGGCTAGAAGTTCAAATTATTCCTACGAAGTATCAAGGTTGGATAGATCATATAATATTAATGATGGAGAAAGTCATGCAATTACTTGCTAAGATAAAAAATTTGTGTTGTTCCACAATGCAAAGCGTTAGAGGAGTATACAAGATACAAAAGTTATCTGAGCACTTTACCAGTGCATTCCTGAGAATACTACATGTCAGCAACTCTGTTACAGATTATAGGGGGAAAAAGAGAGTTATTTGCATGAGGAAGTAGCTGTTAATTCCTTTCTATCTGTATTCAGAGTTTTTGCTAGGCATAGAGAGGGACCTTTTGATTTAGAGAGCTTTTGTCATTCATGACCTAGAAGTAGTGTGGACTCCTTTTGTATTAGACTACAGCAATAGAAGAATATACACTGTTCATGGTAATTTTGATTCCTTTGCAGGTTGCCGCAGACTCTGTGAACGTAAAGCGTATTGACCATTTTCCCCAATCCTGATTTGACTCATCTCCATACTTTACCAAATTAATTACCAGTCTTATGTATTTGCAGCTCCATGCAACTTCCATTATGTTTATATCTGCACTTTTTTTTGAGTTATTCAGTGGTTAGATCAGATTTTATTTAGAATTTCTTCCAACATCAAATATCATGCTCCTTTATTTTATGTTCATTCTTATTTTGCTTCAGATCAGCTGTATTTCAAGTTCTTATTTCTGAGTGCATGTATTTGTTTTAAACTGGAGATTAAGTAGCTGCTGCTTCATATTTTATTTTTCTTAAATATTCATAAAATAGATATACATACTTTCTTGGGGAAAGAGGTTTGCTCAAATCTCAGTTCACCAAGTTGATTAGCCTCTTAATAGTTTGCATATAGTAAATTACCCTTACTTTTGCTCTTCTTTATGTATGAAAGAATTTAAGTGGATCGGAAGTTGCTTTTACGTAACATAGGAATGTCTTGATTAAAATATTTCCTACATTATTTATAGTTGCACTGAATTCTGACAGCAGAGGAGTTATATGAAAAAAATTCTGAACTGGTATTTCTTTTCTGGTATTTTCATGTCAAACAGGGCCAGGTCAATCATAAACCCGGGACTGTATTGCACAGTCACACATTTCTAGAATAATAGATCAGCAATACATGGATTAGCTAATGTTCACTAAACTGCTCTCGTATGCTTAAAACTGAGAGCTTGAAATAGTTGTTATGAAACTGTTACTGACGATGACCCCAAGAGGCATAGTCTTCTTCTTAACATTTACCATTTTCAGGGTTGCTTATTTTTGCCATCTGGATGATTATTTTACTATGCAAAAAATTTTGTGCTGTAAATTTGAACCCTCCCTTTCTTTGGGAAGGACTTCGTATTAACAAGCAGATCTTTAGTTGTTTTTCATTTCTCCTTTTTGCAAAAGTGGAATGATATAAACAAATTTTAGCTCAAGTGTTTTGAAAAAAAAAATTGTACTATTCCTTTCTGTACAGATTAGTCACTTGTGTACTACTGCTGCTCTTAGTGTTCTTTTCCAAGATATATTTCACGTATTTGGTTTTGATGTCTAAAATTACAGGGTGAGAGTGTTTGCAGTTAAGTCAATATTTGATCTATGCAACATAGGCATTTAGAGAAAGGCCAAGTCCTGTGCTTGTGTAACTGTTTCATTGCCGTAAAATTCCATGAGATTCAGGAAAGAAAAATAGTTTATATATGACTATGGAGTGGAAGCAGAGCCATCTCACAGCATCTGCTGTAACACGAGTGTTCTACAACTGCATCTTGGTGAAGATGGCAAGAGAATGCTTTATGAACTGTAATTTCCTGATAAACTAATTTCCTGAATTTTGTGATTACGTGGGACTCGGCTTTCACGAGGAGAGGGGAGGGGAATAAACTTCCTCTTCTAGTTTTGCAGAAGACTGCCTGAAAGATGATCCACATGTAATTTTTTGCTCATACACAAGAAGCTAGTTCAAAACCAACATATTTTTATGATCTTTAAGCTAAATTCATGGTCAGGAGGTCTTGATAACGTCTTTTAATTCTTGGGTTGGTAAAACTGTAGTTTTAAATCACAGATTTGTCTTAAAAATTATTCACACCTCAATTTACTGAACCACAACAGAACCTCAAAGTAGTATGTAAGACAAGCATCCATCAAAATAGTATCCTGACATCTGGCATCTGAGAAATTGCTTTGATTCCATCATTGGACTCTCCCCTAAATTGTACACAAAAACTATAGGATTTTCCTCAGAAATATGTTCCACTCTTTCTTATATTGAATGAGTGATACAGTAGTTCAAATTTATGCTAGAAGTAAATTCAGTGGAATAAAACAAGGAAAGAACACTCATCTGTTTTCTAAAAGTAGATTAATATCCTTATATTTCTGCATAAAAGCACAACAGTTTGTTGTGATTCCCAGTTAATTTTCCACTGTTTTATAGCATTCTTTATGTGACTTCCTTTTTCTTTTTTAAACATAGTGTGTTTTTTTAATACACTACTGGATTAACTTATCTTTTATGTTGCTAAGTAATAATCTTAAAGTTTGTTTGTATCAATACTTTGTTAATTAACATTTGCGTTTCCTTTTTTTTAGACTATGACTGTCCCCAGATAGCTTTTTGACCCATAATCAGTGCACACAGCTTTAGACAATTCAGTTTGTTAGTGCAGCTACTACACTATTGAGATAGACTTTTTATCAATACTTTTAAAAATTTATTTATAAGGCAAATACATGATTTTGCCATTTACAGTATAGAATGACACTGAGAATGGAAAATCACCAACACAAAGAGCACAAGGAAACTCTATCTGTAGGCTTTCATTGTGGGAGAGGTTGGGGGTTTTGTTCTTTCTTTTAAAAGTCAAAAGAGTATGGAAATACGCTGGGAATGGACTTGTTATGACTTATGCATTTGTATATACCTTCCTCCAATTTCAAGTTTCCCTGCTACAGCACTAGTATTTCTGGCATTCACCGTGCTAATACTCTCCTGCTCTATGATCCCATGTGCCTGATACAGTCAGGCAGGCTTAGATATGACCAGTTGCATCTGGTAGTTGAGGTCCCAGCGTGATTTATGTGGAAGTTGGTAAGTTTATGCTTGGCAGATGCTTGGCTCACAAGGCCGATAATTCTGAGTCTCAAAACTGAATTGTGCTACCATAGTTTTTCTCCTAACACGTAATCTTATATGAGTAAAAAGCACCATCATCACAAAATCCACTGTCTGTTACATCCCATGACCAGATAATTCCTGCCTTCTCTTTTCTTGGCCTGGGACAGCTTTTGTGAGGCCTGAGAGAGGAATGAATTTAAGTGTGGTTTAGCATGAAATAGGATAAAAGCAAGAGTTGAACTGGAGCCAACCATAACATAGAACCTTTAAAATATAGTTATAAAAGGCCAGCAGAGCAAGGACATATGCACAGATATGAAGTAGAATATTTTGTCCCTTGTTGTGGGTGTGACAAACTCTCAGGCTGTACCCACCCACATCATATGGCAGCCCTATATTTGTTTCTGGTTCAAAATGAAAATTAGAAACGACTGTTCTGTAGTGATAGATAGTGTAGTGATTGCCAATGAAGAAGGAAATTCATCATCTCCAGGATTCCTTAAATTGAGACAGGATGTTTTTATGCTCTAGTAAACCGCAAGTTATTGGGCTTGACAGTATTCACTTACATTTTAGGGGAAGATGATATGTTCCACTACAAGAATTATTGGTGAAATTTTATGGCCTGTGTTAGCCAAAGATCAAACCAGATGATCCTTATGTCTTAAAATCTGCCCTTAAAATTTACAGCTGCTCAGAAACAAAACATTGTCAGAAAACGATGAAGGGAAATAGGAGAGCTGAAACACTGATCTAAAATGTTTTTGTTATAATAAAGCACCACTGTTTCCAGAATGGGCAAATCTGCTTGTTCTGGAATGTTTATGTCCCCAGACTCGGTTGTAGTCACAGCCTAACTGAAAATTTTGTACACAAAAAAAAGCAAGCTGTGAGTTCTTTACTACTTTCCGTTCTGGCAGTCGAAAGAAGTATTGCCTACACTTCCACAGTGTACATCTCTCATGTCAAGCCATGTAGAGATTTACCTGCCTGTGCAATGACTGTCTAAGCAGACAAAGAAATAGTGTCTTCTTACATGTGAGAAACTAGGCTCAGAATGACTGAGTCACTCAAAGTTTCTGTCAGAGCCAGGGAATAAATAGAATTAGGCATGAATCTGTCATGCTACTAATGCTAAGACTTTCTCTCCTATCTAGTTTCTGCCATCCTGTCTCACATCATGGAGCACTTTACTGGAGGAAGAGAAGCAGAAAGGTCCTAAGGACTTAGACTGACAAAGCCCTGTGTGTTGGTTTTGGCTGGGATAGAGTTAGTTTTCTTCACAGTAGCTAGTATGGGGCTATGTTTTGGATTTGTGCTGAAAACAGTGTTGATAACACAGGGATGTTTTAGTTATTGCTGAGCAGTGCTTACACAGAGTCGAGGACTTTTCTGTTTCTCACACCACCCCACCAGCGAGTAGGGGTGTATTGGAGGTGCACAAGAATCTGGGAGGGGACACAGCCGGGACAGCTGACCCCAACTTACCAAAGGGATATTCCATACCATGTGACATCATACTCAGCATATAAAGCTGGGGGAAGAAGAAGGAAGCGGAGGATGTTTGGTGTGATGGCGTTTGTCTTCCCAAGTAACCGTTACACGTGATGGAGCCCAGCTTTCCTGGAGATGGCTGAACACCTGCCTGCCAATGGGAAGGAGTGAATTAATTCCTTGTTTTCCTTTGCTTGCACGCATGTCTTTATCTCAACCCATGAGTTTTCTCACTTTTACCCTTCCGATTCTCTCCCCCATCCCACCAGGGGGGAGTGAGTGAGCGGCTGTGTGGTGCTCAGTTGCAGGCTGGGGTTAAACCACGACACCCTGGCACACAGTAAATCTTTCCTACTTCCTCCTGCTGAAACTGTAATACTCCTACAGGGCTCAAAGAGTGGGAGTACTCTGTGCAACACCTGACAACAGGTGAAAGGAAGATGGGGAGAATGGATGAATGCAAAGGGAAAATAATTTGCCATATAAAATAAAAGAGGGGAAGCAATTTCTGACTCTTTTCTTCAACAGTGCAAAAGACGGAGAAGGGAAATACCATAGCCCAAAGGTTCTGTCTTCTGCTTTAGCTTTTAGCTGCATGCCGCATCCTTTTTAGGATTAATTGTATATTTCCAAACTACTTCAACTTTAATTCTTAATTTTCCATTCACTATTTCAGTCTAGGCTTGGAGCAGTTCTGCTGCATGTGAGTGTATGAAGTAAAATTCTAAAAATGAATCTTAGTCTTATTTTATTAGGGTTAAAATCTGAGCTGGTTTAGGCTATTTAAACTTTCTGTCATGTAATCACAGTCCAGTTGCTTTAACCTATTGCTATAAAACTATAGCTGCGAAGATGACTTTTTTTTCTTTATGTATTCACTGTAAATCATCAAGCACACAAACAGAAGTGCTGTAATTATGTTAGGCTTGCACTGCCAGTTACATAGCTTAGTAAATTCTCAGAAGTTGTTTGTAAGATTGAGGAATGAGAGGTACGTTACATATACTTGGAACAAATGTCAAAAACATAAGAACACAGTGTTCTAGGGGCTGTTATTGACATATACCCTTTTAAATCACAAACTATTGATCTGCTCTCTTGAGCTCACATGGAAAAAAGAAACCTTGTGCCAGCAAGAGAAAAAGTTTTTCATCTTTCTCAGAATGTTTCCGAAAGTTATACACAATGGACCCTTCAGATGATCCCACCCCAGAAAACTCTAGGAAAAACATTCTTCACCCCTTCTCCCTTTCCTTCCAGCTATCTTTACATCACAAGCTGGTCATGACTGGAAAGGCATCTAAGGTATATTTCAGAAGAATAGGATCTGAAAACTGATCCCTGATAAGAAAAGTGGCAGATCAGAACACTTAATAGATAAGATATCTGACCTAATGGCTGGGTATGGTAGAAAACTTGAAAAAGTGACAAAGGATGAGACATCTGGGGTGTTTGATAACCTCCCTTCACAAAAGCATGAAATTTGAACACCCCAAAATCATGCTTTAAGATACCTGAAGGGACTATGGGCAATGCAAGTTAGTCAATAAAAGGAACAGATTGAGAAGGATCAATCTCTCTTTCAATATTTTTAACGAAAATATACTGTCCTAGGTGGTATTCCTCATTCATGGCCTGGAAAGCATTTTATGAAAGTTATTTCACCAGTAGTGATTTAACTGCAATTCATTTAGTATCAATACCTGATCTCACTTTCTTGGTCTTCGCTACTGATACTTCTAATATCTGTATTGAAAGTAAAGAGACTTTAGTTAAAAGAGGCAAAGTGAAGCAAAAGAAACCAAAAGCTTTTCCATCGAAGTATCACTTCCTTGAGCTCAAGAAACAGGAGTTAGCAGAGTCTTCCCATGTTTAAATTATCAGCAGACCTTCACTGGGACAGTAGGTTTCAGTAAACACTTCCTGATGTACAACTTGTGTTTATGCCTGTGAGCTGAACCACAATTCATCATGTATTGTTCAGGGTCCAACACATGAAGTATTCAATACAATGGCAGTTCATTATAAGAAATTTTCAGTATAATTACATTTACCCTGATTGACAAAAGTAAGATGAAGAATTCCGTTTAAGGTGTGAGATCACACTAAGTAGAAATGCTCCTGTGCATTCTTCAGCTTTAGTTTCAGCAAAGGCATCAGCTAATAAAATTCATATGGTCCTATATGAGACATCATCTAATTGCTGCACTCCATCTGTTATAATGGGAGTTGGATAATTTACTGTATAACAAAGTTGATAGGCTATTGGTGCAAATGTGCTTTTTTGATAGCAGCCTCTGGAAAGTAATTTTTCAAATAGCCTTTTATTAAATAAAGTTATTTGAAAACAGACAGCTTCCCTGCAGAACTGTGTGGATCTCTGAATATACACACCCATGCTGAGCAGCAAATTACATGTGAAAGCATAAGAACATCTGCAATTTAAGCTCAATTTATTCTTAAAGGAATAGCTATTTCACATGGAGTTGCATGACTTTCCTCGCTAGTAAGTTAAATACACCTTTCCTCACCTAACTTGGCAAACGATACAATATTTTTGGGAACAGACAAGTAGAGACCAAAAGAAGAACTGGAATGCTGCTTTGATAGTCTCTCAAAACCTAGATGTACTTGGAAACTGTACCATGAGGCCTGCAAAAGCCATGAGGCATTGAAAAAAAAGAATTGCTCAAAGGTTGTCAAGGTGGACATAGTGATCTGACTTCACATAACTGGCAGGGAACTTGGTACACTTAGTGCTCAGATAAGCAAGGCTGAGTCTTCAGCAAAGATTATGCTGCATCTTAAAGCAATTTCAGGGCTGATACAGCAAATACAGTCATGATGAACGCTATATGATGCTGCCAGCATCAAGAAGCAATTTCTCTGGTATTCTGTGTGAAAGCATCATGTGTTTGTGCAGGACGCAACACAATGCTCTCCCAGTTTAGTACGCTAGTAGTCCTGAACGAGTAATTTATGGAATTGTGTCATTCACAGACCTATGCTATGGACCTCTTGCTACAAATGGAAAACTCTGGTAACTTTTTCTTTTTTCTTTTTTCTTTTTTTTTTTAATAATGAGTTCCTTGTATTTGCATAGACTGTTGGTTTTTTTAATAAATGTCAGAAAATTTGCATGTGACTTAGAAGTGTAAAATTTTGCAGGAACGTTGACAGTGAAGTCATTCATAGCAAACTATTGCTGCCAGGCAAAAGAATTAAGGAGCATAAGGTATTTTATAAATACATCAAAGGGAGGAAGTGCTAGAGAGAAAACTGATCCCAGAATAACTGTTCAAAACTAGTTATGGCAATGCAGATTTCTAAGAAAAAACATTTCACAAGGGACAGAAGTAAAAATGGTAAGATACTGAAAAATTCTTAGTTTAAAGTCTGCCTAACCTCTTCGCTTACATACTCATCTCATCTTGTAGAAGGAAATTGTTTAATAACAAGGTACTGTGCAAAGGTTTATGTTACAAAATCTGGATCAGTTATAATCCAGACATCCAGCTGGGCAGGCCTCTGTTCCTCTCTTTGATTGGAAGTGGATTTTGAACAGCAAAGAAGAAATGGGAAGGAGAGACGAGGGAAGGTGCACCAGTAGTGAAATTCCCTCCATACCTGCCTGCTAGCACTAGGATGTGGAAGAGGAAGGAGAGTATGTTGCACATGGATTTATTTCTTTAAAAACGGGCTCCCTCAGCTCACAAGAGGCTGGGAAACTGTGAGTGAGGCTTCTGTGTAATGTGGCTGGCAGTGCCCCTGCTTCAGAGGAAGAGGAGTCTCTCTCTTGCGCAGTTTCTTTCTAGGGCTCAAGCTGGCATTTCTCCATGTGTGGAGTCTAGTACCTGCACCATGGCTGATCATGGGCCCCAGGAAAGCTGTGTATTCAGTATCGATTATGTATGGAATAAAACAACCATCAGCTTTACAGCAGATCATTGCTTCCTCATGCCGAAGGCACTATTGCACAAAAATTTTCAGTGTTTACCAACAGTCATTTTCCAAAAACAATAGCAAGGTTTTTGCCACGTGTGCAGAAGTTGTGCAACAGCCTCTTTATTATATTTGTGGAACTGCTTAGTTTCACACTGCAAAGGACATGCTGTGTGTAAGAGTTAGAAATAGCATGTAGGATACACTTTGAATTTTCTGCCGTATGATACAACATCTGGGGCATAGTTAGGAGTTTCCTGCTGTGGCAACAAATGACATAGGGTCTGCTATCACTACCAAATATAATAGAATCTCATGGCTTCTGTTATCACCGTAGGATCACGTTTTGAAGCATTTTCAAAGCAAAAGCAAGAGACAAGGTGACTAGTGTTAAAGTCATTGCCACTTGTGACCGTGACTTGCCTCTATTAAGCAGTGACTCTAGGGGACATGTTTTGAAAACTTTCCTTCTCATATACTATCTGAACAGAAAAGCCACGTTGTTCAAGTGCCTGTTAAGAGAGCTGAGCTCTTTTGTAGATATGTACTGCAGAAGCCATTTGACCCACAGGAGTGTGGGGATGGATTCATGAGTGTGTTCTTTAGACGTGCAAAAATTATATCTAGGTGTACATTGGGGAGGAGGAATGAGAAAAAAAGGGTAAAAATCAGAATGCCTGAATTTTGATATAACACACAGCAGCAATTTCATTACATCTGACTATTTCAGTAACAGCTTTTAGGAAAGCATAGCTCTAATGCTTCTAATGCTTCTAATGCTTTTCATCTTAAGGTCTTACGACACCTTATGAAATATGTTAGTATTACTATTTCCAAGGTAAATCGAGGCAGAAGAAGAAAATGGAGTTGGCCAAGATCACTTAGACAGTCAGTCAGTGGCAGAGCTGGGATTTTTAATGAGATCCGTGAGTCCTGGAATAGTCCTCTGTCTGTTATTTTCTATCAGTTCCCATCTAGATGAATGAGAAGATCCACAGTAATGGTTGTTGCTGGGACCAGAGGTTTTTAACTCTGCCTTCTTTCTGGAGGATTATTGCTTTCTAATCCAGTGACATGGTTAACAGCAAATAGAACAACAATAGCTTTTCTGGGATTTGTGGGGTTATATAAAATAAAAAATGTCTGTAAAGAAACCCCAGATTTCAAACATAAAAGTTCCTTTTTTTAAAAAAAAAAAGTAAAATTATTTTATGCATTTTTAGCAATAAACTTATGTTAAATGATAATTTATAGCATTTATATGAAAAAAAAATAGTGTTGTCTTTTCCCTCTGTCAACATGCAAGTACTTTATATGGAAAAAGATTTGTAACTTTAAAAGTGACATTTCCTTTTGTATAATGGAAATAGTTCTTAAATCATTAACATTTGGGGTATTTAAATAGCTTCCTATTTTTTTTTCATATTTGTGTTATTTCTGCATGCAGATTAAAGAGGCATAGCTTTTATTTTAAAATATACTATCCAAGAAAACTACTTTAAAAACATATAATTTAGCTGCAATATCAAGTACTCAAAATGCAGGGTTAGTTTCCTTTCACAAAATGAATTCAGTTCCTTTGACTTCATGCATTATAACATGCAGACACCAATCACATTAACATATGATATTTTTCAGCAGGACCCTCCTTTATGCAGTGCAGGAAAAGTTCTTATCACATAATGGACCACTGTTTCAGGTATTATGCTCTCCTTATTCTCTGTGTGGCCTTCTGCTCTATGCATTGTACACTATTCAGACATTAAGAACACTTCTTAATTCCCTCCTGGATTTCACTGTGGGAAGCATCCATGGAATCAAAGACACAAAAGATTCACAAAGACTCACAAGATGGAGGGAGCACAGCTGTCGCGAAGGGGGAAA
>WAAD01037547.1:3021-24686 GCA_013389945.1 Fregata magnificens
TTTAATGGGCTAAATATTTTAATTCCTCTTTGAAGTAAGGAATTTCCTTTGAAACACTTAAAATACTTGAGTCTCTTTTTTTACGTTCCATTTGAAAAATATTTATGTATGAACAGAAAAGCATGAATTAGGATTTCACACATTTTTAGCACAAACACAATTTTGACGTGAAAAATAATCTTGAACACGGCAAAGCACCCACATAACTGCAGTGCCAGGTAACTACTTTAAACTGAGTACGTATTCTGGCTTGGGAGTATGGGTGTGCATGTATATTTAAAAAAAAAAAAAAACAAACCAAAAAAAACCCCAAAACCAACAAACCCAAACAACTGGAATTATGTTTGCATGTGCAGGCTTTCAGACACAAGTTGGTAATGCTGCCTTAACATTGATATATGACCTTTGTAAGTTACAATGAAGAAGGCTGGTTTTTTCAGCCTAATTAGAACTGTTTCAAATTTTCCTGCTAAATATATGATAGAAACTCCTTTCAACTTTTTTTTTTTTATTCTAGAGTTTCTTTCCATGTCAACCTTGTTCTAATCAAAATATGTTTTGAATTAAATTATTTTGATTCAATATGTGGATCACATTTCACTTCTAAGATTTAAAGTCCAAAAAGGAAAAGTTTAGGCTGTTCAAACAAAGCAAAAGCAGCCACTTTGCGGAAAGCTATTCACATTTACCAAGACTGACAAATTGTTTGTGTGCACCATTAGGTCTAGTTTCTGCAATAGTTGCCAGATTTCCTGTCCTCCTAATAACATATTAACTCTTGAAGTGCTGGCTTTATCTTTTGAGGTTTCTCAGTAATCACTACTATTTAAAAGTAAATTACCGAACACACTTTCACCAGCAACACTACTTGATCACATGGGTAGACATCTGAGGAAAAAAAAAAGTATAAAAAGCTATTAGAAAGGTATTGAACTCAAGCCTGCCTTGAAGATATCAGGAGGAGGAGGAAGACGACAGCAGACGTGCTAACAAAAAAACTCGGAGTTCTGCATGAGGTAATACAAATATCAAAAGGATGAAATGGACATCAAAACTGTTTACGTGATTGGTGGTTTCTAACTTGCTAAATAACTGGTCCAAGAAAATGCATATAGTTTTATTTACTGTATTTTGCAATTTGTTTTAAACGTGAAATACTTCAGAAAGCGAGCAATTACTTTACAGCTTACATTATAAGCACTATCTCATTTTTCCTTTTTGTGTGTGTGTGTGTGTTCCAGAAGTGCACTGCCAATGCATTCTTCATTACTGTTATAACCAAAATTAGCATTTTACTTTATTTCTCTACTTGCTTACCAATACCAGGATAAAATAGAAAAAGAACTCTGGAAAATACAATCTTAATAAAAAGATTTAACTCAGATGCTTTACTGAAGACGACTGATCTTATAGAACAAAGGATATCAACGATCTGAGAAGAAGCTCAGACACAGGGAGATCTCTGGAAGATAAACTTCCCTTCCTCTGCTCCTTCTACTCCTCTGTATTTAACAATAAGGTACTAAGTAATGACAAAAGAGAAAATTTGTGTAATAGTGTAACTTAATGAAACAGAATTTTGTGGCAAGGTATATTCTGCATAAGCAGTATGTAAACAAAGAAAAATATTTTGCAATCTAACGACTCAAACTCCTACCTGAATTTATGTAATTATTACCAAAATAAGAGTGAATTAGTAGCATGTTTTGCTAAAAATCTCAAGCACTTTTGCATCTTTTTGGTGATTTCTATATTCAGTCTACAACTGTTAGTTTGTAGTTTAAATGGACAAGTCAGACAGCTGTTATGTATTTTATAAATGAAAGCTACATTTCCTTTGAAATTCATCTTTAATCTCAACTGAAACGTCTATCATTAGGTGCCAGGAATAAAAGACTTAGGTGAATATGAAAACTTGCCTTGGAGCGTTCTTAGCTACTCTTTCCACAAAGGGCAGTGATCACCCTTAAAAAAATAAGTCTTAGTATATCCATGATAATCTGCAAGTTTGAGAGCAATATTTTAAGGCAAAATCGCTACAATTTACCATGAACAGTATATAGATAAACAGACCAAATGTTGCATTTTTTGTTGTTAAGTTTCAAAGTTTAGACATCTACCTTAGGTGCCAACAGTGAAAACATTTACACAGATGTTTATCTTTACTCTTGCGAGCGATTCCACAGCCTTCAGAGTAGAACAACTTAGAAAGGTGAAGTAAAGCATCCTGGCTTGCAGGATCTCCAAAGTTACCCGTTAGAAGAAGACACAAGCATATGGCTTTTAGAACATTTGGAGAGCTATACTTAAAACCACAAACTTCCAAAGACGACACTATAGCGTAGAGAAACTGAAAACAGGTTAAATAAAGCCAACGCAGGTCCCAAAGCAGTGTAGTTACAATGTCACATGCTGAATAAGGGCTGATTTGCCCACAGGGCATTTAATAGGTATATCCTTTTCCTTGGGCGTGCACACTGGTACTGAACAGTTAATGAACAATAAATTCACGTGTTGGCTTACCTCCCCTGTTCACATATTCCACCCGTCATGGTTGTGACAATATTAACTTCCCCACTGAAAAAAACAGTGGGCAAAACCTGTCTCAGCCAACTGGCTCCATAAACCAACAGATGCTTTTCAAAAGGCATACCAAGAATGGCCCCTTCCTAATTGTTTGATTTCTTCTCAGCCAGAGGTAGAAAAGACACAGAAGAATTGCGATAGGAACAAAAAACGATCAGGAGGTCTTTATTGCATTCCCCTACATGGAAAATAATATATAAAAGCCATAATTAATTACAGTTGTGGAATCACACAAATGGCTATCATTATTCATAACTGGGATAATACTGATGTATGTGGCTTGCATTTGTCCTTCCCCAGAGACACAGAGAAAATCTAACCACGACCGGTTAGACCATAACCATTTATAACTACAAATATGGCTAAAAGCAAGTATTTATAACACCAGGAGGTGTTGCTGATTTCTCCACCATTTCCACCTTCCCCCACCCCGCCCCTGCATTTTTTGTCCACATTTAAAATGTCTGCTACGTTGTTAGAGGATTGACTCCTGCAGAAGAGTCGGCAACATCCCGAGGCCAAGACAGTGAATGAAAATCCCTTTTTAAAATCCTCACACACAGCACCAAAAGGAGGCAGGAAGCTCCCTCCTCCCTGAAATTCAGCAATTCCTCTCCCAGTTCCTCCAGCACTTGTTTGCATGAAGACTGACAGCCTGGATCTGGAACCTATTACCCATGGAAGCAGGGGCTGTTAACCACACAGCTGACAGTTGGCTCAATCAAATTAGTTTAAATGAAGGTTTGTATTAAAAAAAAAAAACAAAAAAAACCAAAAAAAACCCCACCAAAACCCTAAACACCAAAATCCCACAAGATATGACTGTATTTCACAATGCAGTGTTGTGTACTGATCGAGTTGCGCTGAAGCTGTGCAATCGTGTTAGTACGCCAAGCTGCCAAGCTAACGTATCTTTCCTCTCAGAAGGTTAATGCAGGTATACTGCTTCTAACGCTTCAGCTAACTTGCATACTTCTAGCCGAGGGACTTCTGCGTGCCATCTCCTTGAGCCTTGTCAACATGATCACAGCTGCTTCCGAATGTCAAGTATTAGCCAAAGACAAACTGAAAGGTCAGAGTACTACACACTTCCGAAAGGGCATTTGTCATGGTAAACAGTGATTCACCTTTTAACGTTACAGATTCTTTCCTGTTAAGAGGGAGGTGCAAAACACACACTACAAAACTTTAAACCATGCAAAATTTGCTTGCCTTTGAGGTTGAACAAGCTTTTTCACTGAAGCTAGAAACAGGCCAAACTCTGAAATTCAGGAAAGCGTTATGATTAGAGTACACTTACCCAGCGGTGGCGTTTTAGCTTACTTACACTAAAGGAATACACAGCTAGCGTAATTGTAATGTAATATATGATGAAACTTCGTAAATGCAGTGAAGGTCGTGAAGTCTTAGAAAACGTCTGAAACATGAACTTGAACTTGCACGATCAAAATGCAAAAAAGGTTTATGTGAACACAGACAAAACTATACTTGAAACCGCTTTCATGTTAAGTATCAGCCTGGGTACCAGCATCCCGTTTAATCCTCAAATTACAGTTCAAGCCTATGCACGCTGTCTGGTTAATGACAGCACAATACACTTCAAACTGGGAGAAACCAGTGATTTTTTAAATGTATTTTAGATCTAAACTGCTTGTACATTTCTTCCTTCTGATTTACTCTGTAAGCCCTAAAAGTCAACTGTTGCTTTATTTTTGCGCTCTGTTTCAACAGCTTGCAGCATTTATACTGTACTTTGATGTGTCAGTTGTATATGCAATTCACAAGAACTGTGATGATCAACAAGTATTAGTATGCATGTAAAAGGAGACAGAAATGGTTGCAAACACATGGTCTTCAAATCACTGCAAACGGCACAAGCAAACATCTTAGAAGAGTTGTAGAGACTAATCTAATTTGTCTTTGAAGGCAGTTCTGGAAAAAAAATGTTCTAGAAAAATTTGTTTAAGATTAGGAAATGGTATGACAAAAGGTCAAGGAATTTAAAATTTAAAATGCAGTTTAGATGCAAGTCAGGCAGACACGTCATTTCAACCCTGTCATTTGACTTGTCTGCTAATTCACAGAATAGGAAGCATTCAAGAGCTTTTGGAGAACAGAACACAAGCTTTACAAAGGCAATTAGGGTACCACATCTGAATAAATCAAACAGTTACAAAAATAGGAAATAGCACTATATCATCACGTGGCACAAATGTGTAACCCACTCTGGGGCTAACACGCATAGATAAGCACTGGGTTTCCTTCCTTGCCGTGATTATGAACAGTGAAGCCTTGATCTTTTATAAAGACATTCTGAGTGGTTGCTTAGGATGACAATACAAGGTATGTTTGGCAAGGACACCAGACTCCTTAAAGTTGGCATTTAACTGGAATGACACAGGAGAATCATTATTTGACTTTAACAATGACAGAGAAAGGGAGAATTTGTGCATCAAGGACATTATCGGCTTCTACATTCAGCATTTAAGAAAAAAAACAGATTTGTGGAAGATACTATTTGGAAAATGAAATGGTCTTTGCAAACTTCCCCAAACACAGCAGGTTCTCATTTAAGCTTTTGTTCTGGCATATTTGCTAAGCAAGATACCAGGAAGTCTGGATCCAGATGAAGTGGTGCTCAGGGTGGCTCACCTTCTATCAAATACCCTAGGACAAGCACTTCCACAGTCTCCTGATTAAGGAGGACACACAGCCTTGACTCTTTGTCATGCCCTGTCCCAGTGGATCCCATGGGCTGTCTCCCACTCCCTGGGAGTAGCTTGGCTGGTGCTGGAATTTTTAACAGAACAAAGAACTCTTAGGAGTCAGGTTCAATGCCTGAAAGAAATCAAACTGAAAATAGATTATATTTGTAAATTACTTCTTAAAATGGCCATCCTTAGAAAATGCAAAATATCTTTCTTATTCTAATTTGAATTCTAAGTTGAGTTCCAACTAGTTTTGCTCATAATGCTTTCTTGTAGATAGTTTAATTTCTTCTAGATGTTATTCCCTTCTTTCACCTAAACTGCTTCAAATTGCCACTATGACAGCTGTACACAGAAAGACAAGTGATAAATTGAGTATATTGAGCATGCTCAGGAAATCAAGACGTAAACACCTCCAAGTGCAACGGGCATTCTGTAACCAGTTGAGAGCAAACTTTTCATAACCTTTATATTACTCTGCCATGAACCGTGTTAGTGGGAAGGGCGTAGGAGATGAATACTATTAACATCTAGAGGTTATATGCTGAAAAAGCATATGGTCAGTTATTAACATTTTAATCAATTACATTTTTTCCAGTCATAAGCTAAATAAGATGCTAGAAAAACCCTAGAGTTTTCCCTTATATCAACAATATAATTTTTTTTCTTCGTAGAAGATGGCCTAAAAACCACCAACATTTAGAAATAAAATAAAAATATACTGCAATAAACCGGTATTTAACTCCAATATTCCAAATAACCATTTAATTCAGAGGCTGAACTCCCAAAGACAGCTCTTGCTCTTTACAGGGCAAACAAGCGAACAACTATGTATGACATTACTTCCCAGTTCGGAAAAAGAACAAGTTTAAAAAAAAAAAACCAAAACCTAAAACCCAACGAAATGTTACACAATGTTTTTACGTAGCAACAACCAAATTGCAAGGTTTTACTCAACTAATATTCTCATAAAACTACCTAGTCTGACTGAGGGTAACACTAAGAGATGAATTTTTTAAAACAAAATCCCATACCTGTGGCGTGCAAGCTTTCTTCCCCAGAGTCAGATGAGCACAAGGATACTATCGAGTCCTTGCCTCAAAGTCAGGGTTGTCTGGAACCACAACGGACTGATCTTACGCAGGGAAGCTGAAGGTCCCCATCACAGTTCCTCACCATCACAACCACGCCACAGAGCAGTTACTGCAAGTGGGTTAGATACCTAGCCCGATCTCCACAACCTAAGCCTGAAAAGCACCTATCGGCAGAGCATAAGGGAAATTAACACTGTTCTTAAAAAGTCTGGGAAGTCTGTATTTTCAGGTCTGCCCTTTAGTTTGGAGGACAAGCTGCTGCTGGGGGGGTTTTTTGGTGGTTTGTTTTGTTTTGTTTTGTTGTTTGGTTTTTTTTTTTTTGTTATGCCAGGTGTATGCCAACGAGCAAAGAAACCTTTTGTAGTATTTGGAAAGAAAAACAGAAGGTGCATCAAGCACGCAGCCGGCCTGACCCCGAGCTGCAGGCCCGGGCCCGGCCCAGCCCTCCCCTCAGCCGCCGGCAGGGAGGCGNCTCACGTCCGGCAAGCAAAAAAGCGCCATTTCTGCACAGCGGGGAAACCGCTTGCGTTTCAGGAGACCGACGCGACTGACGGGCGTTCGCAGAGAAGAGCCTGCCCTGTTTTCAAGTGCGGGCGGAGCGGTGCCTAGCCGCTCCTTTCCCTGCGCAAGCAAAAGGCGAGCGGCACGGCAAGAGTTAATGGGCGCTGGAGGAGGGGAGGGGGCGGCGGTGGGGCACAGGGAGTTAATCAGGGAGCATATCCAGAGCCAGGCATGGAGAGGCCTCGCTAATGAGCCTCAAGTACCCTGCAGTGGCTTTCAAACCTAACTGGCTTCAAACGATGCCACCCCGTGACAGAGTACTGCTGGCCGTACGAAGAGGGTGATTAGAATAAATGACTGGAGTAATTAACTCTGATTGGAAACCACCTGACTGGAAAGAGAAGCTAGGAGCTGTTTAGCCGATGGTCTTCTGGTAGAAAAAGGAAGCTTTCCTTTACTCCAGTGTTTGTATGTGCTAAAAGAGCTCTTCCTTTCAAATAGGTATGTGGTGGCACTAATGAAAAGCAGCTTTCATTCAAGGGCCTCCCCATTCATTCTGAAAGGGGGAGAAAAGAAAAGCTTCAAAGTAGAACTAATTTACTTCATCCAAACCCCACTTTGGGGAGCCCGTAGTCTGTATTAACACCAGAACAAAATATTGGTTAGAAACAGGAGACTTTTCTCTTTTCAGATGAAGTTTAAACATTTTAGAAACACCTGCAAGTTGTTGGTTTGTTTTGTTTCAAATACAAGTATTAAGGCCTTCATAAAGAAATAGAGTCTTCACATTTGCTGTTTTTCATGCCCACGTTGCCAAATTTGCCAAAGCGTGAACGCGGTTTGTTCCCTCTAGCACTGGGAACTGCATTTTTTGCGCTACGGATGCAAACAGCAACAACTTCACATTTTTTGGAAATAGGATTGGCAATCTCCAGCAGCCCTTAGGCAGGAAACATATTCGCTGTGCATTGGCTTTCTCTGCCAGGCTATCTTGCCACTTTATTTTACAAAGCAGAATTACCAAGAGCGAGGGCATTACTACCTGCTGTTTTACAAGCAATCCGCAATTCATTGTACCAGTGTTGTCCTGTACCTGCTGAGTAAATGCTTTTAAAAAGTTCCACTAACTGCCCAGTAACAACTACAGTATGGTAGCAAAAGCAATTCACCAAATGTTTATACTGAGCCTCTGATTTATTTGACAGCTTTACACCTTCAAGACATGATATAATTAAATGTTTTGACAATGAAACAAAAATTGTATAAATTAGAAAGTCATTAAAGATGTACCGTATCTAAAATTAAAATGTAGTACGGGTATAAAATACGATTTCTGAAATGCTCCTATAAAATAGATTAAATGTATTTAACTTTTAAAGAGTGATTTTTTAATCCTTAGACTTTCTACTACTGTTTTAAACTATTATACATCTAAAAAATCCCTAATTTAATCACTGTATGAATGCAGTTCAAGAAGACTAAAAATGCAATTCTATTTTATTTTAAAAAGGCAATCAAATAATGACTTAAGCAAAAACAGTGGACTTAAAATATTAGGAGACTTTTTAAAAGTTAAAATACTAAGCAGGATCTTAATTTATTGTGTCAATTGTTATTTCGATTGTTTCAAAATATAAATCAACAGCTGCCACGATGGCTTACAGGACAACTAACGCGCTATGATGTTCATCCTACCCCTCCAAGGCACTCTAGTTCAAGCCTCAGACAACCCTTTGTGTCTGTGTAGGCCAACGAGATGCAAGCTGGCACTTCCTATCATGGAGAAGAGGGCACACAGTGCACAACGAACGCTGAAAATGGGGTTCAGAAGGAGAAAAACTAGCTGCTGACCATGTCTGTGTTCACAGGGTGACCAAGGAGAACGGTGGGAATCACTATTCATGTTCAAAATGAAAATGGGCATGTTAAAAATCAAATTTTAAAATTTAAACAAATGTTCCTAAACTATGGTTGCTCACTCTAAGGTCAGTTCATATCTTTAAAATGCACTTTCATTATCATCTTTGGTAGCATGTGTATAAAATGCGAGCTTATTGCTAGACTTAAAAGCTAATTGTTTAAACAATGTATAATTATATAACCATTATTTAAACATTAAAGCCTTTAAGCAACTATGCGAAAACATTTAGAATCAACTTTGTTATGCAGCTAAAGAGTACTGTTGTTCTAAAGGAAACTGTAATCCAGCAAAAGGTAACAATGACCAGTTGTTTATAAAAACCACTGAAATGTTTGGGAACTAGTTCACATTCTCATGCTATGTTTATGTTTCCATCTATCATCCTTCTTGAGAAGATAGCTCAAAAGGAAGAAAGACTAGAGAACAAAATTTTGTTTAAGTTACACATGCAGATGTCAGGTAATTTAACAAATCGAGACCAAAAAGGGATGCCTGTGTATAGCTAAAATCATTATTGCATTAAATCATTTTCTCCTCTCTCTCTCTCTCTCTCTCTGAGGGACTCATCCTTGCAGGGTGGTTTATATTTATTTTGTATATTCAGCTTTGCCAAGAACTTCTAGCTCACAAGTGAAGAAAAGGAACCAGAAATACAATCAAGATGTAAGAGTATACTATGTATAAATGTTACTGCAGTCTTGTTAATCAAAGAACAGACCCGATCTTTGCTTAAAATGTGTACCTTAATGATTGACTCCCACTCTCTTCATACTTCTCTTCCATCGTATTGTAACAAAATACAACACAATATAATAGTATGCTCATAGAAAATAAATTGGCGGTGATGGGACAATTTCAGGACTGATATAGTGGGCAAATGGAAAACAGCTACTCATCAAACTGTTCATTAGCAGGATTATACAACTTGATTACCTATGACTGTGGTGGACTGTATTTCTGAACAGAAATCTCTTTTTTTGCCCTACACTCATAAATTACTGAAGCCACATACATTTCCATAATGCTGTATGTGATAACTGAATGTGGGGGGAGATTGTTTTTGCTTACACTTTTGTTGCAGAAGATTCAGGAAGTCACCATTTTGTTTAATCAAATGCTTGGGTTTCAATTCCAGATTCAATTACCTGTCTGCCCTCCAACTACCACGGGGTTTGAAGACAACTGTGAGAATCAAAGTAAAAATAGCTAGCGCTCCTTGGAAAGAACTTTACCTTAGTCTTATTCTCTACTTCATTATTGTTACAGGAAATACCTGGGATGACTGCAAATAAAGACTCACATTTGAAAAATGTTTTTTTCTGTGACAAGCTGACAAGAGAATTCTTGCCACACAAGGATTAGGTAAGGTATGCTTGCTTACTACAAAACGATCCAAAGTAAAATGAACTTTTCTAACTACTCCTATTGAGTTATTGCTGTATTTGATTTAGGGAGTGGCACAGGGGATGAGTAGCGCTGGTTGAGTACATCAACCTTAATGCAGAATATACCAAATGTTTAGAAATGTAATGCTAGCAACCATTTGTTAATCTCTCGGCTTACAGTGCCCTCAATTCTCCAAATACTTTTTTCCCCCAGAATGTCAGTAAATTCAAGTGAACATACTAAACAAAACATGAAAGTAATGGATGTTTACGCAGCCACCATGCAGGTGGATTTTTTTAAATGAAATGTAATAATAGAGTGTGTTCTACTACTTCTCTTAGCATGCATGCACACACACTAAAATCTGTTTGGAAACATTTTTCTATATTAATATAAATCTTGCTATTGTCATTCCACCTAGAAAATGTTGTAAACTGCTTTATAACATAATTCATTGTAAAGTTTTAGATAAAAAACCCCTTTCACTCTCAAAACGAACTTCTATTATAGCAATACTGAGACTCTATTCCAGGGATCAGGTGACATGGGAATACACACACAGAAAAATTCCATCTTACTCAGAAATCTTTTAGACAAAGTCAGGATTTGTCACTTGTCCTAATGCATACCATCAGCTAGACAACAACATGCGCTATCCACAACCGTTTTGATGTTACAAATGAAAGCACACAGGATGCTGGACTGGAATCATTGTAAGCTATATTCAGTATTCCTCTTCTTACAAAAACTAAAAATCCAGTTAAATTTGGTTTGCATACATGTACATATATGGAAGAGTCTTGAAACACTGCTTAACTGTTCCTGAAAGCGTAACCAAGGCAAACGTTCAATGCCTTTACACAATGGCCTTGCCACTGAGATGACAGAATTTGCTAGGTGTATAATTTAATGCGATTCATGCCTTAAATTCTTATAAATCAGTTACATTAATCCCATTTTTTAATTTTTCCTAACATGCAGGCAAACAATAAAATGACCAGCGCCTTTCCACGGGCAAGAAGTGACTTAGAAAAAGGTTTGTCTATTTCTACGTTTCATTCTTTTGTAACTAACCTGGTCTGTGTTCATCATTTAATTGTGGCAATGTTGATGTTATTTTATTCATGAAATATTTTTGGAAAATTTCAACCTCTAAATGAGAACAAACTTATCAAATGACCCCATGCCCTAACTCATGAGGAAATGAAAACTGGAAATACTGAAGTATGGTAACCTGCAGTGTTAATGGAAATGACGGGCAGAGATTCTGCTACCTAAACCTTTTTCTAATTTTAAATCAGTTAAATAAATCCTCTGTTCACCATTTTTTTTAAAAAATCACAACTAAATAGCCACTTTGAAAATGAACAAATTAATCATGAAAATCTGAGAACTGATACTATAACAGTCAGAATCACAAATGCATATATTTCAAAAAGTTCTATTGCGTGGTTTTTTGTAAATTCGTTTCAGCTTGAGCAAGCTCCCCTCTTGTTTTTTACATACTAAATATATACATAATGCAGTGTAAAATCTAAAACTTCAGTACTTCCTTTAAAATGTACATTCATAAAATCCCTAGGCATGTAATCACAGGAACTTCTCATATAACATCATAAACACGGTAGAAGGCTTTACATATTTATGTCACTCGAGCACTGTACATACACTAAACAAGCCATTTAGTTTTCTTTTTTACAAAAATACACCAGGCCACATGATAAAGACTTAGCATAGCACTACAGAAAATAAGGGAAACGTGCTATGATTTATTAGCCAATTAAATGCATAATTACTGATTTATCCTTCAAATTACGTATGAAAAGCCCTATTGTTGTGAGCTGAAATGAAATTTTTAGTGTGTGATTATTGGCAATACTAAAAACTTTCAAAGAAAATGTTGAGCGTAGTGTACACACACACACACACATGCAGAGATAGAGAGGAAGATAACAAAAACTTTTTACCTGCAAAAATGAAAGTGTGTATGTGGGAAAAATTGTGCTTATCAAGACATGATGACAGTTAAAATTGTATGGTTTCATATTTGACATAACTGTATCTGTTTCTGCCCCAAAATTGAAAGTGAAGAGGTTGATACAATATTTTCCTAGACATTAGAAGACTAGAAATACCAAAATGTAAAAGGTTCTTAAAATCAATTTGTGTTAATTTTTTTTTAAGTATTGCAATTATCTTACTGGTCCTGAGCAGAGGATATATGTAAGAAATTCAGTATCACGCTCTCTGCACAAAAGGAAAAATAAAGGTGCTTGTAGAAAACAGATTCCTTAAAAGCTTGTGACTCAGTTATGGACAGAAGCTTCATCAGCTGCCTTGCGTTTCAGTGTTTGTTTTCCAGGCATTTCATTGCGACTAGATGATAACATTACAATGTAATGCTTAGTTCTGCACAAAACTTGTGTGGGCAACACGAAAGCACACAGCAAAAAGCCTTCAAATGAGCCAAAGACTAGGAACTTTCAGAATTCCCAGGAACAGAAGGTGATGGTGGCTGCCTAACCATGTAAATCCAGCAGAACGTGGTATCCTCTGTCAGGCACAAACCCTGTCTGACCAGTAACTGCGATCTCGGGAGTGGGGAAAAGGGAGGAAGAGAAGACAGAGACCTTCATTCCTTCAGTAAATTTGCACAAGGAAACCAGGAGGAGGAAGGAGAGGGGCTACACTGCCAGCCCCCAAAAGCCACAATTAATTCTTTCCAGTTATGCAAGAGTTAAGAGTTGAAAATCATGATGAAAAATTTTGGACCTCAAAATATGATGTAATTTTTATTTGCCTTGGAAGATTTCAGGCTGCAGAGTTCATCCTTTCGACCTTTTATCCACAGAATTAGAAAACTGCTTTAGAAACTAATACATGATAAAAGCTTAGACTCCTACAAACTAACAATTTCAAGAGCAACTGCTTAAGGAAAAACACAAACTATGGCAAAATTTAAAGTGAGAAAGCCTGGTTTATTGGAGATGAAAAATGGAAAAACCTCAAAGAAAGGGTTTACTGGAAACTACAACTAAAAAGGGATTGTAGACTAACTTCACTATATAACCTAAAGATCCTCCTACATAAAACAGTGGGGGGTTCACATTATATTGAGTGAGACGTATACTAACGAACATTTTCAAAGGCCTTACAGCTGCTGGACCACTCAAGGGAAACAAACTGTTTAATACACCTAGTAAAAAGCACGTAATTAATAAAAATATGAAAACAAGCAACTAAGTTTACATTAAGCCTTACGTTAATCTCAGCACACACAGGGGTATTAAATGGAAAGATTACCAGCAGTCAGAATTCAAAAACTTGTTTCTGTTATAAGGACTTCATTAATTCCATACGTATAGCAAGCCTCTCCTTTTTTAATACCTAAATCCCAAAGACTTCCCCTTTAGAAAACTCTTAAATTTGGACTTTGGCAAAACAAAATCAGAACCATGCCATACAGTCATTTTTTTTCGAACTGCACAAAGTAACTCCACATGCCTCTGATGAGACACATCATAATGACTAATACACGTAAGGAGCAAAATTACTGTAAGAAACTAAAGTATAATTTACACACAAACAAAAATATCCATAATATCCATCATCCAAGTAAAAAAAAAATGAAGAAGGAAAAAAACCTGCAACAAAGGAAGATTCAAGTACTGGTACAAATCCAGTTGTAAAGCTCCTGAGAATGACGTGTTGGTTTAAAGCTTGTGTGCTGAGTTCAGCTTATGTAGGAACCATAAGGACTTAAAATACTGAATTCAGATTTGATTTTTAACTCTGTTCCCTAAGGAAATAAACATTAGGTGCTAAGTTCCTTGTCACTTCATCTGTTTGTCCATTCCTCTGTTAGTAACACGGAAATCTCTGGTTTATTTCAAGCAGATTTGAAAGATGGGTAAAAGTCTCAAAGATCTGTACAGCTTTTCAGAAAATCCATGGTCAGACACAGGCAAGAGGGGAAACAGATACCCCCACCAAGGGAAAGCCAGGCAGTACGTATCCTTAATATCCATTTGGTTGTATCTGGTGAGACAGCACATGCACATGCACACTGGCCAGTTCATTGGCAGCCACCAAAAGTGGTGGTGCTTCTCTAGCTGCAGTGTCGTAAGGAATTTTTGGGAGAAGCTGAAGTTACTGCGAAAGGATGAAGGGTAAGAAGCAAAGGACACACATACATAGGAAACCAGGTTTCAGCAATCCCACTGCTCGTTGAGCAACTGGTTATTTTTCCCAGGTGAGTGCTTAAAGATGAACTTCCGTAATGAAACAGATGTTATCTTAAAAAGAAGAAGTTGTAACAATAATTTCCAATTCTATTTTGAGAAAAGTGCGAGATAACATTGGAGATCTTCTGAACACATAGTCAGCCTTTTAAAGTTGCTTATAAAAATATATATATACCTGTTTCTTTAGTACTTACTTTTAGGTACTTAATCATACAAAATAATTTTTAGTGTCTTTTTAAATATACTTTATACAGATGTCCATTATAGTGACTTATAAGAAAGAACATAAATTAAGTTCAACCCAAGAAATTACATGCAAGTGTTAATACTTGAGTTAGCAAATTTTATAGCTTACTCTGTATTACAGCTTTCACCTTCCTAACTAGCTACATAAACTGAAAATGTGCAATATTTTTAATTAAGTAAAAAGAATATGGCCATAGATGCTAAAATCATAGACTTTTAAAAATCACAATGACTCAAGGACTTTGGTAGGTAGAACTAAACTACAGAAAAAATCTTTATATGTTCCTTCAAACACTGAGCAGAAATCAACTTTCTCTCTCTGTAGTCTCACAACCCACGTGTGTCACTTCAAATTCCAAATCCAGATTTTGGAGAGAACGTGCATGTTTTTAGGACTGCTGTAGTACGCTAGGAAGCTACCGTTCCTATGTATATTTAATATGAAGCAGTCCCTGAAAGATTAACTGAACATAAATTAAAAATTTTGTCATTAATTTTATTTCACTCTGGAATCTCCGTTATTGAGAACAATGGGGTAGGAAGCAGAAATCCGCTATACATTCTTACATTGCTTTGTGAAATTTGGCATCCATCAGTGTCATATAAAACACATTAAAAAAGCAGCACTACCAGTTTTAGCACAAATATTTAAAGCAGTTTAGTATAAACTTTATGTCCAAATAAAGTCTACTAATATCCAGCAAGCAGTGGTGCAGCTGCATTAGCTCATGTAATGTTTCACACATGGAAACCAAGATGCAAGATTACCTCATTTATGGTAACACTCATAAACTACACAGTACACAGTAAACATGTCTACCCAGCAAATTAAAATATCACTGCACTATGCAGCAGCTGAAGCTATCCAGAACCTGTTTATAATCCAATAGAAACAGAAATTTGTCTTCAGTTCTAGAAACAGGGGGGAGGGGGGGGAATCAAAGTCTAAGTAAAACAAACTGCACTGCAAGTGTCACTTGCCCCAAGACTTCCTGCTTCCCACAAAAGACATGCACCCATTCTGGAGATCAAAGGTCATAGCTTTACAATAGAATACATTGTAAATAGGTTTAAAATAATTGAATACAACTGCAAACCAAGGACTCATTTATAGCTTGCTAGGAAAAAAATATAGCTGTTTTAAGTCATTCCAGTATATGAACTGAAACCTGCATTATAAAACTGCATCTGCTTCAAAACTACCAGATCACCACCTGCATACCAGTTGGATTTGGTCATTCCACAGCCATCTAAATAATGAAATGCCTTTGAGTAAATTACATGCCACCACTGTTTTGATTATCCTCCGCAATGTCTGGAGGAGCACTAAAAATGGCCATACCTGCCACCAAGAGGCTGGGTGCTCAGCAGCTTTCCTAGGACCCGAATCTCATTTCTAGAGAAGTAACAACCACTTACTCTTTCTGTAACAGCAAGCATCGACACAAGTGCTATAAATATTCACCTGCGAGACGATTTATTTCTCGTGCTGTACTAATCAAACTGAGTTTACTTCTTACGCAGCTCTCTAGTGGCTCAGTGCTGGGGACGGTGACTGCCTAACCAGGGGGGATGGCACAACACTCTCTTCCATTCTGATGGCTTGCAAGATGCAGGTTTACATGCCCCAAACAAATCAGCATTTAGCCTGTGCCCGGAGGCACTGCCAGCGTGTCACACATGTGAGTACAAAACCTGAAGTTAGAGGTGCACTTACCAGTCATTTATATCTACCTGCTCTTCTGCTTTTTTTTTTTTTTAAGTCAATCTCAACATTTGCTAAAGGAGTAAAGCTATCAAACGTAGATGTAACCACATATTCCTCTCCAATTTGATAAACTCATTTTTATTCAGTAACAGAAGAGGCCTCGCTTCTGGGATGAAGCAACTCAAAAATTGCTTGGAAAATGAACATGCGCAACACATAAGTTACAATTTATTATGGCTATTTTTGCAGACCACAGACTCATTCACAATTTACGATCAGCACTTTTTCAACCAACCAAAGCAACAGGTCCACATTCAGTATCAACAAGTAAAATCTTTAGAATTCTGACAGTTAATAAAAGCTCCTATAGCTCTTTACATGTCCAAAACCCTGCACAAGTTTTAATGGGATAATCCCGTGAAAACAAACTATCACCTGAAACTTATGTTTACTAGGGCTTATCTGGCATGCAATCTGTCCCGTATTACTAAAGCTCAAATACCCTCCTTCAGGGCATAACAAATTTGGAAGTTTGTTGGGATTTGTTAATATATCTGCTATGTCATGAGGATAAAGGCAGGAAATAATTCTATGATATTTACTTATCTCTGTTGTTAACCTTAGTTACCTCTATTAGACTAGCAATTATACCACTACAAAACCATAATCACTAGTCCCAGCAAAAAGACAGTTCATCACAAGGCTGACTTGATGCTCATTTTAACAATGACACATGAACAATTAACTACTGCCACTTCCTTAAATCAGTGGCTTTCACCCTGTGGTTTGCAGATGCCTTTGGTCTATGGACTACTTCTAAGAGACCACAAAGGGTAATTAGAGAAAGTCTTGGCTTACTGTCAGCCGACTTAAATTTGCTAAACAGGGAAATGTACATTCAATAGAAAATTTTATGGGGTCCCAGAAAAAAAAGGCTGGAAAGTCACTGCCATAGATCTTTTCTTATGCAGCAGAAACAGACCTTGGAATTTTTACAATAGTTTTGACCTCTCAACTGCTGCAGGTGAAGAGTTTTCCCAACAAAACTGAACGTCTGAAACGATCAAGAATTCCAGGGTAATGTGATTTCTGGTGGAACATTCACCTTTGTAGGTAGGGTCTGGCAGATTCATTATCTTTTCTCAATTCCTCTGTTCTGGCAGTGTTTGTGGCTGTTAATAGAAGCCTACTGAATACTTCTATGCAATAAATTAGATTTCATCCAAGAAAACACGTAACTGACAGCATAAGTCTCAGAGTACCCTCTTTTGCCCTGTTGCACATGACTTATTCTGAGTGATAAATTCCAGATTTTTCTTGGAAAAATCAAAATCCTTTACATAGACTACTACAAAACAACCATCCACTCTCACCTAAAAGGAATTTCTGGTCTCTCTTGAAATTTCTGAAAACATGTAACCAATTCTTTCCCGCCTTATTCCATCAAAACAAACCAACCTCACATACTCTGCAAGAAAAAAAAAAAAATCTACCAAGCCGTATTTACATATGTTTTCTTGTATGTCTAACCCATTACGGAAAAAGGGTAAGTATATTCAGTATTTCACCTTAGTTTATGAGCAAGACACAGGAAATGTCATATCTAAGAGAAAATATGACTTTAAAATCCTCAGAAATATCTTTGTCAATTTTTTGGCAAGGCACTTTGTTAGCCCATTGGCCATCAGAGAAATCTTCCCTTTCCCTCTCATTTCATGGAATGCCAAATAATCATACTGAACATAGATAAACAAATCAGTATCTTCATGTAAACAAAAAATAAATAATATTGAAATCCGGAGTCCATTTATTTGTGTCATGGAAAGACTGGTAAGATCTATATCAGAGCCCCTGGGTCTTTTGCACATTGGGAGCCCATACAACAACAGAAAACAGTTTCATGTCTCCTCCTCCTTTCCACAATTATTTTTCAAGACATTTAAAAGAGAAAAGACTTCTGCATTAAACCCAACTTTTCCTGGAAAGCTGGGTTTCATCCCTGCTATAGGACTGCCCATCTAATTCTAAGTTAACTATACCAACCTTTTTACAAGTACTCATTAGTCAATCTGTATTTCTGGGGGTATCTAATTTAATACAAAGGTTTCTCAAACTGTGATTAGTTCTGTGATTATTTTCACCATATTTCATGGTCAAGGTAAGATTTGTTGAGGTTTCAGCTGCAATACTGACTTAAGTGGTTTCTGCCCTGTCACACTATTTCTAGCCACTCATTCTTGATACCCAGTTATACAAACACAACTATTTGTTGGGCTGAATGGCAAAGCAAATGAGAACTGACCCAAATTAAAAACAATATTTTCTCTTTTCTTTCAGAATTTACAGAATGCTTAATAGTCTGAAAAATGTCACCTCCTAATACTTTCAAAATAGACACCCATAATTAGTAGGGATGATAGATCATCATCTTTAGCCTCCTCTGCATTTATAAAATAGAATTAATACAATTTCCTCATCACATGAAGGTCATGTAAAGGTAAACTTATTAATGTTTGTGGATGATTCAGATACTACAGAGTGAATATTAAAGAAAAGGCCATGTAGGATGCTGTTTTCAGAACAGGGTTCAAACTGTGCAATAAATAGGGTTTGAAGGTATATAAATGTAACAGTATGGAGAAAAAAAAAAACCTGAGTAACTTATTACATGAGCCCTGTTCATCTTGTACACTGAATACAGCCAGCAGAAAAAGAACAGCATGTGATCATTTAGTTAGAGGCTACGTGTTAAGGCATAAACTACAGGGAAATGTATCCATGGGGTACAGGTATAGTTTCATTTTTGTTTTTCAAGTACTTTAAGTCCATGAACTTATTCCATAAACCCTACAAAGAGAGAAAAAAGGACCACTTTGGCCATACAACATAGTGTATGAACTCTATGCAATCTGCAGTTGATTTTTAGACTCATTAAAAAACACAAAGCAGTAGGGGGTGTAGAATCATAGTTCTGAAAGAATTCACAACCAAAATACACTTTCTTAATGTTTTCCTATTGCTGGCTTTGTGGAAAGGCCCTTCAGCTACCAAAGCAAACAACTGAATGATGTGAATTCAGACATGTAATGACTGTAAGGTCAGCACATGACTGCTAAGCATTCATGACCCCAAATTAAGAGGCATTACCCTCTATCTACTAATCCTTGGGTCACAAATGTACAGCCTACTCCAAGAACATTAAAAATTCCTGAAATTTGCTTACACCCCACTGCTTGAAAGATAGAAAGCTAACATGCATGAAGTGATCAGGTAAGTGAAAGGGGCAGTTCTGTTCTCAAACACCACATTAAAAATGCCCTGTCTTTCAGTTACCTTTTCTGTTAATGAAGTCCACTATGATTTTATATTAAAGCATTATAAAAATACAACCATCTTCTGAAAATAAGAATTTTAATTTCACAGATTCAAATTTCACATTTCAAATCCAAAATAGAATTTTAAAGGACAATGAAAAAAGAGTCTACATTCATCTTAGTAGTAAATGCATTCAGAAGGTATTACTAGTATAATCACACTACATGGGATCCACAAATTAAGTTCTACATTTTGGCAGGGTGGCTTTCGTTTTTGACCTATGAAAGACTATATGTTTATCACTTTTAGTGTTTTCACATCATGTAGAACATGTAAGAGGCTACAACAGTCATTCTGTGGGTAAGATTACATAAAGGTTTTTACTGAGAAGAAAATCCCAGATTTTTATGCCATCATGACACATTTTATGTCCAAAATTTACTTGTTAACATTAATAGCAGCATTTACATTTCCCATACTTATTTGTTACAAAAATGGCACATTTTTTAAAAGAAGATACTTCAGGAATGAGTCCTTTGTGGAGACTAAAGGAGTTGTGTTAATCTTCTACCTGACATCAGATCTCACTACAAACTTCATACCTAATATATGAACCTAAGATTTCAGGAAGATATCAAATAGGTTTCATTTTAGGTTCCTGAATTAGGATCTTCATGGAATCACTGGAGACTTTAAAGCCATCTTTATCAATCCCTCCCATATCCCTGTAATTTTTGTATTTACAGATAGTAACACAAAAAGCCCCAGAAGAACTGAACAGATCTGGCCACTCTATTGATTCCTCAGTGTAGTTTCTTATTAGTTTCTTGTGAAATTCTTTGCTTCTCTGCCTGTATCACAGCTTTCTGTCACTAAGCTCCTCTTTCACTATTCATGTGCCACCACCTTCTCTAGCCTCTTTGCAGAAGCGATCTCTGGACTTGAAAACGGGACATGTAGTATTTCATTGCACTTCATAACTGGCCCCTGGCAAACACAAATTGTGGAGACTACTCTAGTTGGTTTTTTCCCTTCCTTACTCTCTTGCTTCTCATAACATCCTAAACCTCATGATAAAAGGAGCAGGAAAAAGGGGAATCTTTTAAAGATGTGTGATTAAGAAAGAAGCATCCACCTCTAGGAAACCCCGTGGCTCACTTCAGGGAATACCAATGGAATACATTCCTTACCTTCCTCCTGCATTGGGACTTACTCTTGTTAGGGAAGTGAGAAAACTGACATATAACAGAGATGGCCATCTGGCAGACCACGGCGAGGCTCAGCTTGCCAGGCTGTTCTATCTGATCCTCTAGCATGCCTGTCCATCACCAGCTCAACCAAACTGAGGATAATGTTTATATATGCTGCAGCAGAAAGGTGTATAAATCAAACAAAAATCAGGAAGACTTATAGTATCGGATATAAAATTGAGCTAACATGACTATGTTGATCTAGCCAGAAATAAAATTGACCCCTGAGTACATGGAATTTACTCATTTCTAGTGCACAGCCCAGCTCACGGCAGTCTTCTACATAACCACAGTATCGAAGTGGTAGCTAAAACAACACAAGTCAGCACACTACTTACACCTTGGGTACAAGGGCCTATAAATGTGTCATAATCAGGTTAGATGACATGTCCCATGGGAGGAATCTCAACGCAAAGCAAAATTTTCCATTAAGTGGTCACCCATGGTTACAACAATAAAATAGGAACTTCTCGCTATATTTGGGAGAGAAACATCCAAACCCAAAAGAATTAATCTGAACATTGCTCTCTTCTAAATTTACTCTAAACCACTAATGCATACAGGGCAAACTGCAACTGGGACACAGTTCAATAAACACGTGTAAAGCCAGAGAGGAACACAATCTGCTAAAAATCTGAGAATGGCTCGGATCTGTCCACACTAGCAGTAAAACTAGGCTTAAAAAAGCTCTGGATGTGAGCTTTGT
>WAAD01037593.1:348-10440 GCA_013389945.1 Fregata magnificens
AATACAATCTACTATTTTATTTTTTATTAATTAGGCAAATGAGCATGCATGAATACATAGTACCCTGATATTTGACATAACTCCTTGATATCTGGTATAGTGTTTTAACTCTGGAAAATGCTGAATGATGTGCCAACATGAATCCATTTCTTACTCACGCTTGTATACACATCTATATACCATACAACAACAAACCTTGCATCAGGCTTTCCAAGTCACCTATTTAAGTCATTAGGAAATTAGTTTTATGGACCATTCTTCACAGCTGCCTCCCCTGTACCTATAATATGAATAAACAAAGGGTTTACATTTTTGCCACTGACAGAGGTGAAAGGCCAGAGCTTGGTCCATTAAGCTGTCTAACTCACAGTTATCACTCAACTTTTGATTTTGGATGAATAGCCTTGGGAAAATGCTTCTTCCTCAGGCAAGTAATAAGAGAAAGAAAATCTTTTTTTCAGAAAAAAAAAAAAGGCAATGTAGAACAAATGCAAGGAAAACCAGATAAAGAGAAGTCTATCGTAAGGCTTAGGGGATAAGTTTTGCTAACTTTACATGAATAGCCCCAGTTGACTTTATGCACAGCAGGGTGTGTAGAAGGTGTTTCTTTATACCAATGTGTAGTAAAACTCAATCTCTGTTTAGAAGACTAAAGAATGCAAAGAATCTAAAGTCAGAATGGAGGTAAACGCATTGACTTCAATGGGATTGCAGGGGATGAATTTGTTTTACTAGGGTTACTCACATGAATGATCTGAAAAGAGGTAACTAATACAGGAAAAACGTCTGGAAACATGATTTGTTATTTGAATTCAGAATTAATCTCACTGAATGCTTCCAACAAGCTTAACTAAGGAAGTTGCACAAAATGGCCAGAAAATCATCAGAAATAAAAGAAAGATAATAAATATTTCAGCCAACTGTATGCTAACCACTATTATCATTAACTAGAATATAAAATCAATAGAATCCTACCAAAATCCATGGGATTTTCCCAGTGAGTTGGACATTTAGTGTCAGGGCAAAAAGCCAAACATGTTAAATAGCTATATTAATTAATTATTTCACTGCTGATAATCAATTGTCAACAATTATATTNAGTGACTCTAGGATCCCGAGTGCTAGATGGATGCAATACTGACACACGTGCACAGCTTGGAAAGCCATTTCTGCAGCTGTACCTTCCCTGATGCTCTTCTGCAGTCTTTTCTTGCCCAGAGAGGCTGTAGATACCCCACCCCTGGAAATATTCAAGGTCAGGTTGGACGGGACTCTGAGCAACCTGATCTAGTTNCTTAACTAAGGAAGTTGCACAAAATGGCCAGAAAATCATCAGAAATAAAAGAAAGATAATAAATATTTCAGCCAACTGTATGCTAACCACTATTATCATTAACTAGAATATAAAATCAATAGAATCCTACCAAAATCCATGGGATTTTCCCAGTGAGTTGGACATTTAGTGTCAGGGCAAAAAGCCAAACATGTTAAATAGCTATATTAATTAATTATTTCACTGCTGATAATCAATTGTCAACAATTATATTAATGGGGATTCTACTTAACTATAAGGAGTAAAACAATTAATTTAAAGAAATGAAGAACCTTCTATTGGCTTTGATGGCCAGTTACTCCCCCAGAGATTTTTAGCTTACCTGGCTGCCTTTAGAAATATGGAACTTGCCCCTGACATTTCCAGTCCTAGGTCAAAATGCTTGGTGAATTTCTTGCGTAACACAGTTCCAGCACGTGGTATGGTGCCATAAGAGATGAACGGTGGAAAAAAGTTAAATATTTTTTCACAGCAAATGCACCTGGAACCTTTTGTTTCTCTGAATGGTGTATGTCTTTTAAGTGAAGGATAGGTGAACTGGCTGTAGCTAGGGAGATGGGAGATATTTGGAAGTCGGTGTCATTTTTATTCTCTGTTCCAGGCCCACACCTTCTTTAGCTACTCAGTGAAAGGTTCTGCAGTGGATCTTCATTGCAAAGCTACCTTTGTCTGAAATGACNGATAACTTTTAACAGGAGCTCATATACCTAGTTAGTTTTATTTTGTTTGGCTGTGATAGTATCCAAGGGTTTGGGTTATTGTTATCGTAAGGGGGCAATAACCTTAAAGACATGTCTTCCATTTCACGCCATATAACGTCAAGGGAAAAAAATGTGTATGAACCCTCAGCTGTACAGACTGAAACAACTTCACTTCTCCACTGATAGAAAAGTTGATTATCCTTTCGTACAAACCCTTTGGTCTGACAACCCTGTTGTGACAGTGATGAACCCCTTACACCTAATTGTATGATGCAGTTTTATACTGTTGCGTGTACTGGAAAGATGAAGTCTTTGTACTAGATCCTGCCCATTGGGGTGCTGAGCTCAAGTGAGGATGCAGAGAGCCTATATAAGTTACTGCCAAATGATTAGGTCAACAGCTGCCATGGAAAAGCACAATGAGGGAATGTTGTCAACGTCATGTAGTTGCACTGTATAAAAGAACATCTCTCAAGAGTGTGCTGTACTGTTGTATGTGTTACTATTAAAATGCTATTGTTCGAAGTAGGAGGACCCTAGTCCTTCTGTCCCATTATGTTACAATTTTGCACCACTACATCTCCAGAGTGGCAGGAGAATGGCAGTTCTCAGCTTTTTATTGTATTATACAGGAAAAAACCTCTGAAATCCACACTTCAACTCCAATTTTTAAGTGTTAAATAGCAAACTGTAGCAATTACTTTGGCACTCTGAAGAAACATGGCTTCCAGTCAGCTAAAAGTTAGAAGCACTTTGGCTGACAAAGTCAAACTTGCCCACTGGTGTTTTTACTCTTTGGTTTTAAGGATATTCTGGGAGAAGAAAGAGTTGGATTGCAGTTTAGGGTTCAAATACAAGATATGAAAATTACCTGGGGGCAGAGCAGCAGCTGGTGCAATTGCCCTGAGCCCAGAGATATCTGAGGGCAGCTACAGCTCAGCCTCTTGCTNTACCTGAAAGTGCAAAATCACCTGTCAGCACCTTGTAGACCTGTGGTTCTTTGCTAGTTTGCTACTCAATTCTGCTGTACACTATCATTCCTAAGGCAAATTAGACTAAAGGTAAATGTTATTCCCTTCTTTCTCATCCTGTTATTAATAGATGTGTCAAAAAATGCTGCTATATGCAAAAATTGCTCCTATATGCAAAAATCCTTTCTCTCTTAGTATTACTATTTATGCTTTTTTTTGCCATAAATTCTGAATTTTGCATGTGATATTGAGTTACTTTCAGATATGCCATGTCCCTCTTATGTGACAAATTAACTTGCTTTTCCGTGGTGGTGCATCAATCAGCCCTTTTACTGTTCCAGCATAGTCTTAAAACATGTTTTTTTCAGGGGTGAAGAGCCCTTGCTAGGGGAGGGAAAAAATAGTAAGAGTCATAAATTTTGACAATTTTATCAGCCCTGTGCTTCTGCAGAACAAATCCTTTTTCTATTGAGAATATCAAACCTTTCCAAATGAACTAAAGCTTTTGTTTTTAACATGAATATATCCCCAAGTATCTTTTTAACAGTTTCAGTTCCATTGTGAGGCTGCTCAGTGAATCAGACAATAAAATGACCACAACCAAAACCGTAATACTAAACAATAACAAAAATACTTTTATTTTGCCTGTAGCTTTCAATGTGCTTGTGCCTCAAAGGCTTTATGTGAGCTTAATATATGGAAGCATATGGAAGGCCCTATTGCTTTAAAGAGGAATATTCAGAGAATTACAATTAAGTATGAACATAGTTAGAGGCCCACAGCCCCAAGCCTGAATTTCACTGAAGAGACAGAAAACTTCATTAGTGTTTAGAAAGTGCAGTCCAGCACTCTCAAGTCAAAATCCGACTTTACTTGTGCATAGGTGGTCTTAGACTCAACAGCTTGCCCTCCCCTGCTTGCAAAGTTGAACATATTAAAAAACCCCAAAAAACTCTGCCCCTTCTCTTGCTGGAACTTCTCCTAAGCCTTGTAAGAAAGGAAAATTTTTAGCAAGTCAAGTGGCCTTTGGAGCTACTCTGGTACTCTTAATGATTGAACTAATTTTCCCCAGTACAGGTGTATACAGGCCATGTAACACCTCAAGAGAGGCCCTTAATGATTTGCATCCTCTGTTTGCAGATGGCATGTAGAGAAAATAGATATATTTCTGTGCTTGTAAAGAGGAGGAAGTTGTTCTGCTGAGATGAAAGGCCTCCAAGGACCTGGCTTCTTTTGTGTGCTGAAAACACCTCTTACAAACTAAAAATAATAGTGATAACCTACTGTTATAAACACCTCCCCTTAATAAGCAGAGATTCACTTCCATGGTGAAAATAAGTTTTCCACATGTTCTGGCTTTGCACATGCGAAGTGTCAATCTCAGATGTGCTCTTGCTCTCCTTGTTAGTGCAGAACAGCTGTTGATACTTGGCAGTTACTAGTTTGGGGAGGGGTCAGTGGAGGTGATGCAGTCTCCTGATCAGCTGAAGCTAACTGAGTTGACTGGGAGCTGTTAGATTGCCTTTTGCCAGGCTGGTTGTGGGAAATAACAACTATGTTTGAACAGTGAGTGCCTTTGTAGGAAGCAGGCCAGAAAACTGGGCTAAATTCACTGGACAGCTTGTTTGCAAATAATTTGGCAGGTTCTGGTAATGCATAATGATGTGGACTTGAAGTGAGCTTGTTACTGAAAGAAGACAATGCTTGATCCTTTTACTGCAATGCCTGACATTGGAAACAATAAGCATATGGTAACTCATGATAATGCTTTTCATTGACACATTACAACGAGATAAGGTAGCAAAAATTTTTGTCAGCCCTACTTTGAGTCCACCAAACTCATTCTGGCTGCTTCAAAATCTATCCGTGAATCCTGGTCAATCAATCCGTTGCACTAACCAAACTTCAAAGAAGCCTTTACTCAGTGTTTACATTACATTTGACTTTGTTATTGAGTCTAATGCCATTATGGAAAAGATGAAAACAGAAGAGACGTGATAGAGATAAAAATAGTTTGTTTGCATTGCTGGGAGAGAGGGAAAATTGCATTTAGATTACTTCTGATGGATCAGGGATGTTTCTATAGGTTTTGTCACTGTGAAAACTGACAGATATTTCTATTTTAAGGCTGACACTAAAGGTGAAAAGCCGAGAGCTCTTATCAGGAGAGGAAGAGCTCACACAACCTCTTCATAAACTGAATCATCAGAAAACTATGCTGTGCATCTTACTGCATAATAATGAAGCTTTTAACAATGTTCATCTGACACTTTTACGTGGTTATGAGTCATACACAGCTCTACTTTTAAATGTGCTCAGAACAAGTGGGAGTTCATCGCCCTACCTTTGCCTAACTTGGTGTAATTGCTAACCGTAAAAGGGGTTTCTTGCTTCTCTCCAGCTGCATTCACTCCATTTGGGACTGAGCCTCACCCTCCCATCTTTCTGCACAAAAGTCTATGTAATGTTCACATCTTGTTGCTCTGTGACCTTAATTAACCCATGACAATGTAGATAACTAAAGATTTTACATGGAAAAATAAACTATTTGCTCTGACACTCTTCATTGGGTAGATGATGCCTACTCCCTGACAAGGTGGGTGGAAAGGGCAAGAACCAAGGGAGCTCCTCGGCCTGTGTTGTCCCTCACAGACAAAGTACAGCAGCTGCCTCGGAAAGGTGTAGGACATGACCTCAGCTCAAGGGGCAAACAAAAGGCAGCTCAAAAGCAGGGAAGAGGCAGATGCTGGGCCATGTTCCGTGCTTTCAGGCTTATGCCTGGTGAGCACTGCCATAGCATCCCAAAGACAACATGCAATGTACGTGGCCTTCCTAGACTGCAATTCACCCTGGAGCAAGGTGAGTCATTGCTAAGTAAAATGTTAGTTTGGGCCTAATTGGTCTACACCTACCTCAAAAATATACTGTCTCTTTCAGTGAGTAGTATAATGCTGCTTCAGAGTGGCTTTTTCCCGGCTGTTAAATTCTGCTGAATGGTTTTCACCCAGAGGCTGTCCGCGTTTCACTGAGTAAAACCATTCACTATCCTTTGGGTGTGTCTAACTCTGTCCCAAGGAGTACTGCAAATATTTTTTAGAATTCAAAATATATACCTAAATTAGAAAGAAACCTCTAGCACCTGATTACATCAAAACATCAGTTATTAATAACTTTCTCTCTAAACTTGTACCTAAGTGCCTGATATATATTGTGTGCAAAAAATGAAATAATTTTTCTAGCACTGTACTTGAAAGAAGTCCTGCAGCACAATCTTGTTTTCAGATCACTAAGATTTAAGAAATAAGTTCTATAAACCCAAGAGAACTTATAAAATGACATGTAATTAGAAAAGAGTAATTCTTCCAACCAGATGATTACTCTAATTTTTTTTAATTAAAAAGATGTAATCCTTTGGCTCTCTAGTGTATCTCATTTTCATAGCTCAAATAATAAAACCCACATTAACAGGCAAACACATTTGTACATTTCTGGTGACTTGTGAATAGCTACACATTAAGTCAAACTGCTTTGTTCCCATTTCTATAGACGTTAATGGAGAACAAGGTTAAACCAATCAAGTACATAGATACCTGTTTTGTGAGGGCAACATACAGCTTTTCAGACCTTGTAACTAAGTATGTACTTAATTTCTCTCATTCAGAGCTTGGGTGACAGAAGTAGCCTGCAACAGAATGTAATTTTTCTTTCAAGGAAAAGACAGTGGGAAACTATTTCAGCAGACTGATTCTTTTGTGAAGAGGCTGACTAGGGCTCTTCATAATCTGTTATAATAGTCTTTCTTTTTTTTTTTTTAAACTGTGACAAAGTCCATGTAATAGATAAAACCTGAATTTCTGCCTTTTCCTACCTACATGAAACTGGTGTATTTCTGCTATAGGTGACACCACTCGCCTCCTAGACGTTAGTGACTTGAGTGGTTGCACCCACAGAGGGGGAGTGCTTTGGGCACGCAGCATCCTCTTCCCTGCTGGAGAGCGTGACTGTGCACCACTGAGTGTCTGCAAACAGGTGCTGTAAAGGACTCAATGTATTCGCTGACTTCAATGAGATTTACTCATACTCTCAGGTTTCCTTGTAGGACTAAGCCCAAGGATTTGAGTATATTTCATTTAAATCCTCCTTTTTCACAGCTGAAGTACTTAACAAAACAAGTTTCTGTGGTAGAAAGTTGAAAATAGAGTCAGCATAAGGAACTGCTGCCATGCCTCTGGCTTGCTCTCTGGGTACAATTGACTTATTCTTAGAAAAATTGACTGCCAACTACCAGGCAGCTCTGTCTTAGATTTTGTGCATAGCCTGGGAAAGTTGTTAGTTCTGCCTTAATGTTTCTCTCCCCAGACTATTAGTTAATATAGTGGCCACATGCAGCCTGAGCCCACCCAAATAAATAAAAACAGTGTGTGGTGCCAAGTACTACATATTGTTTCTTCTTTGCCTGAAAGAAATATGTGTGTACTTTAATTTCAATAGGGCTTTACAGAGATTTCCCATATGGTTGCTGACACAAATATGTATATATTTTTGCATGGTTTCTCAACTTTTCAAATGTTATTGAATCTAACCAGTTGCATCTATGTCCATAAGTGGCTTGCCTCATCCGATCTTTTTTTTCAGTGGGGTTTTTTCCTTACTATGAACATGTTCAGTTTATTTGATTGTAGCACTTCCTCCTCTTTAAGCATTAGCATAAGACTAAACATGTTGAATATCTCTGACAAGACTGCTGAATGAATAATGTAATAAGTGCTGCTTTTGTTTGGTTGCCAGTCATGAGACAGTTCATTGCAGGACTTTCACTTGCTCTTGAACTCTATTTCTCTTTGTAAAAAAAAAAAAAACAAAAAAAACCCCAAAAAACAACCCCCCACCCCGTAATTTATCATGACCTATCTGTAGGAACTAGCTAGTTTCCAGTCTACAAGAGCTGTGGTTTTCCCTGTGTGTTTCTCCTCAGTCTACTGTGGCATGTTTCAGCTTACATTCTCATAGTATCTGTGACACCCTTAACATTATGGAGTTGACGACAAGTCTGTTATCACCTCAGTTTTCTTAGTTTTATACGCTGTTGTATCAAATAAAGCTCACATCAAGAAACACACTATCCTGGAATGATGACACCTTTTCTCTAAACCAATCTTATTAGCAGAAACTTAGTGACACACAAAGAGGTGGGGCGTGGACAGAAGTGGTGTGGAGGAGTTAGTGCATCTTGCAGTGGCTGGAAAGGTCTGAATGGTTGTGGTTGTAGTATGTGGGGGTTTTCTTTCTCTTGTTTGAGAGAAAAGACAGATTTTGTTAGTTCCCACTTTGTTCATGCTTACTTCATATCAGTGGCTTCACTATATTGTGGGGAAGATAAGGCTTAATTAAAGGTTCAAGTTTTTGCATGTTATACTAAAGTGATAACACTCTTTGTGTATATATTTTAAGGTGGCATTGGCACTGGAGGCAGATCTTTCATTAAACAGCATAGCAAATTAATCTCGACTTATTGAGATATATCTGCATGTGTCTGCATACACATTATTTTGCTAGCTGTCTGGCCTGTCCAAAAACTTCAGAATTATTTTTATACTGAGACCATCCTGAAAATATCAGTACTCTGGTATGGTAAGATGTTTGTGTGGGAAATTATGCTCTACAAAAATGTAAAGGATAGTGGACTTTGTTGCCCTCTTCATTTTCTGTTTCATCAGCACAACTGCACTTCACCAGAGAAACCTGTAATGGTGTAATAGCCAAAGATTTTTTCCCATCCAGTAGAAAATGCTCTCTGACCAAGTTCAGCTGTCCCCTGCATCTGCAGGCACCTTTTTTCTTTTTTATTCAGTCAAAGCCGTAAGGAAAAAGAAATGGTTCTGAAAAGTTTTCATTCAGCCAGTACCTTGGTGAACTTTAAAACATATAGAGAAGCACGTGCAGAATATTAATCCCCAAAACATTGCATCTGTCTTTGAATGTGGGGTGTGTTTTAACCAGAATATCACTTTGGTTTTACTTCTGATACTTTAAGCTTTCCTCAGAAAATAATTGATGTCTTATGCTCCATCTGAACTGCCTGTTCTCACAAGGACGTACAGTATATTTGCCAAAATTGAGTTACAGTCCAATATTTTGTACCATCTGATTGTGGAGATACAGTGAATGTGTAGCTTGAAGGTTTTTTAAAAATCCTTTTCTTTGATCCCACTTTTTCTTTGAGGCAGTGGTAAGTACTCACTTCGGTACTTACAAGGGTAATCTAGAGAATTACCACTACATGGAGTATGGAGAAACTTTTGAAGAGGGAATGTTTTTAGTTGATACAATGTCATACACACTGGTACTGTTCAAAGGAAGGGTCTGTTAGATCATGTAAGAAATAGACTACAGGAAAAAAAGCTCTCCAAATATAAGTACCTCTCTGGTCTTAGAAGTAGGCGTCATATCTGCCTTTATCGGTCCCCATTCAATAGCTTCTTTATTCTGCCTACCAAGGCCTCATGAAAGGCTATTTTCCCATTTGGGTCCTGGAGTTGCTCCAAATTTAAACGGGGCTCCAACTGGAAATACTGCAGAATGTGAACAGAAAAAGACTGTATTTCTCCAAACTGACATTTTAATGTTTATCTGTTAGGACTGATGAGCTGTTTTCTATTGCTGAGAAAAATCCAATTGTTGACTAGAGAGGGTAAGAGGAAAAAGAAAGGGGGAAAGACTCTCCAACTTTTGAAGAATAGATTTAGAAGAGAGGAGGAAAAAAATCAAGAACTAAGCATGCTATGGAGAATGTATGTTGTCTATCTTGAATGTTCAGTCTTCCGAACAGGGAGGCTCTTACCCATTCAAGTGAGGAGTGATGTCTGGAGCTTGCTACATCCCTGGCAGAGCTTCTCCACCAGGAGAGCTGCAGGGATGTGGGTAGGTGGAAGGAGGAGCATTCTAGCAGGGCCTCCTGAGTAACCTTGGAAACTGTCTGTAAGCCTCTCCATTCCTCTTTTTCTTTTACAAATAACTAGCGTATCTGAGCCCTGTGCGGTATATTTCACAGCTTTCTCTAGCTGCTGGAATGGCAGCTGATAATTTC
>WAAD01037603.1:927-15025 GCA_013389945.1 Fregata magnificens
AGATGTACAAAGGCAAAAAGAGACATGAGATGCCCCCTCATATCTATGCTATCACAGACACGGCCTACAGGAGTATGATGCAAGGTGAGTGCTGACTGAGAGAATGACTCTTGTTGAAATCCCAAATGAAGGTTGCAGTCAAAACACTGTAGGAGAACAATAACTCACTGCTATCAAAAGGCTTGTTGGCCCCTCTGTCCTTGCTTACAGACACCTGACACCTACTTGGTACCAGCTTTTGTGTTCAGGTGAATAGCTTTCTCCTGCTCTAGTGGATTGAAGAACCTTGCAGAGTCTGGCAAGAGCTAAACTTGACATAAAGAACAGACTGGTGTGAATGCATGAGCTTCAGAGAAGCAGGCAAGGAGAACTGAGGTAGTGAACTTTGCCTCTCAGCGATGAGCCTATGGGACAATAGCTCTAGGTGGGCAAGCATGTGTATTGGTTGATGGAGGCTTTTAACAAAAGTATTTAAAATCCAGTCATGCAGTCTGGTTGGGTGAAAGAAGCTTATTATAACTTGCATTTTGAAGTGCGATGGTCAGTGGTAGTTTTACTGATCAGGAGTTGTTTGGTTACATTCTTATCCTGTTAAGAATAAAACTTACTATCAGGCAATATGAAATACATCTGTTGGCTTTTCCTAGAATAAAAGAAAGCAGGCAGATTGACCTATTTTTTTCCCCCTGTGTATACAAATGAGAAGTAAAGAACCATATATATTATCTGCTGCTTGTCTGTCACTTGAGGACTTGTAAAAATGGAGCTCTGAATGTCCTGTGCATATCTCCCCTTCTGAGAGGAGGTCTTTCACAGAGTCAGTGCTTGTGTTTGGGATGCTTGCAGGGTGTTCAGATATGGAGGTATTTTGTGCTTTTCTTCTGGTTTGTAGCTGGGTTGTATGAAGAGGCATGCTTTGTAAGGTTTAAAGGATATAATGGACAGTTTGATTTGGTGGGGCTTGTATGAATTTGATTACTCCTTTATTTTCTGATGACTAACAATAATTAAGGTGTTTGTCTCTCCTAGGTCTTGTCATTAGCCTCATTTTTTTGAACAAAGGCTAGATATAATAAAATCATGCTTTAAAATTCTAATTATACTCAGAGTTCTGCTTTCCCCTGCCCTCACTACCACTTGCACCTCCAAGCATAGGAGGACTATAACAATATGGTTGCCCGGAGTGGAAAGGGAGCAAGAAAAACTCCTTCCACTTACCTGCGTTAGTGGCTTTAAACAAATTTTATGTGTGAAGAATGTTGAGAAACGTTGCTGAAGTGTGGTGCCATGCAGAGCAGAGCACATGGGAGAGCTGACATGATGTATCCATTAAGCTGTATTTGTAAAAGCCTTGGATGGGGAGGGGTGAGCAGTACAGACATGCTGCAGTGGACTGGTGGCAGGGTGCTGATGGCAATTTGTTGAAGATGTGGCAGCTCTTGAAGAAATACAGCTATACTACTGATGTGTTACTCTGAAAGAAATGCTGTATCCAGAGGAAGAAACCTGTGAACCTGGACCTACATAGGTCCTCACTTCCTCAGACAAAGACTGGATCTGCCATGAAGGACAAGGACAGATGCACTGCCTATACTATACGTGGCAGGATGGTTGTCCATAAAGCTGATCACTGTTTCGCTTCCTTTATTACTTCCTTCTCTCCCTTGCCCACTCCTTGTGAGCTCAAGTACCAACATATATTTTTCTTAAACAAGCTATTGACTTAACCCTACCAGAGTTACTGTTCCCTAAAAAGAAATCTTTTCTACGTAGAATCAGAAACGGTTTCTTTGGCATTGTTGTAAGGAGACTGAAGGAGTCCTTTTCCCTCTATCGACAACAGTTAAACCATTTGGAACTGCACATGCATGCATCTTGTCCTTCATCCCTGCCAGATACATCAGTATGTGGCAGTGGATATCCAGACAGCTGCACTTCTGCAACAAGGGACGGGTGACCTTCCCTGGTCTGATGGTCGTTCAGAGCTAGTGATTAATCTACATGGGTATTTTCTTTCCTTTTGAAAAGAGAAGGCATCCCCGTCAGATCACTGCTTGAGTGATGTCTAAAACTCAGAAATCCTAGGCTTGAATTGCTTTGGTGTACAAAGCTAAAGAATGGCAGCCCTGCCTCTGTTTTCCTAGCACGGGAAAGTTGCTATGAGCTCTGCTGGAGTGTTTACCTTTCCCAGAACAATTCTAGCTATGCAATGTTCTCAGCAGTATTGACAGTCTAGGTGTTTACCCCAGCTCTTCTTTGCTTGGTTTGAGATATCTTGTTGCTGACATTTTGGAATGCTTGTTGGATGTGAATATCATTCCCAGTTAGCTTTTGAACTAGCCTGCTTTGACCTGTTTAAGTAGGTTTGGAAAGATCTTTGTGTGTGTCTTGCTTCACATCTGCTTATGTGTGCTAGCAAGAACCTAGAGATTGTTTTAGGGTTATTTGCTGCCTTATTTCCTTATTGCAAAGGGTAACAGTAGCATTCCGACGTCTGCTACTGGGAGTGAAGGTGAGTAGGTTGTTGCAGTGTCTCTGGTCCTGGCTAGCCTCTAGAGCAATGGGAAGCAACATTCCTATTCCACTTTCTCAGTATTGCTTAGTAGTGGGGGAGGCTTGGTGCAGTAGCCAGTGGTATGGCAGGAATCTGTACAGAGAATAGAAGATGAAAGGGTCTGGTGCTCCACATGAGCCAGAGGCATTTAGGATTAGGCTGCCTTCCCTAGGTTATTTTCAGAGCCCTGAAGACTGGGAATCCTTCATGGTCTGGAGAAGGATAGCAAGCTGTTGACTCTGACTTCTGTCAGCACGGGGTATAGTTATCTCTTAAGCTCACAGAGCAGAAAAGCCTTGAATGTTAATTGATTTGGACTCTGATTTTTTTTATTTGTTTGTTTTCAATTTATGGTATTCTAATAAGCAGGCTATTCAAAGGGACATTTTTCAGGAAAGGAATTGGGAAGGGAGAGGATGATGAGAGCTTTATTCCAACCTCTGCTAATCTAGAAACTATTTGACCCTTTTCAGGCATCTATGCTGATGCACGATGGGTGAGCTTGGTCCTCTTTTTTGTGTCTACACATACACAAATATGTACAATTGGTTACTCCATTCACAAAAGTGTCATGTGGCATTTATATATTCCAAGAGGTTAAATTGCTTTTTGTTAAATTTCACCAGAGGTACTTCCTTGAAGCAATCACATGATGGAGAAGGTGTTCAAAGTGATTTTTTTCTTCTTTCCTCCTTTCTCTGACCCAAGACATTAAGACTCGGAAATAAGACGAAAACATTATTTTGCTGCACAGTACTTAAAGAGACTTCCGTGCTTCAAGAGCAGAACTCTGAAAAAAGTGTAACATTTTTGTTTTCGGAGAAAACAACTGCTTATCTTAATGTTTCTGTTCCCTGGGTAACCTGGATGCCAGAAGCCTCAGGTCTGACTGCTTTCGGAAGAATTACTCTTCTGGCGCTGGTGATTGAAGCACAGCGCCTGCGAGTGGAGTGGTGTCTTGAGCAAACAAATCATTATTCTAATACAGCAGATGCACAGTGAAGGGGTACATTCTATACCTCAATTCATAGTCTCCAGGGGATCTATTTAGAAAAACATATTTTGAAGCTGTTAAATAATACCTGTTTGTTTGGAACACATATAGGGAATTTTCTATGTCGAATACCGATAGAAGCTAGAAATTTCATTGGTGTCTGGAGCATGATGGCTGTGTTAATGCCAGTGTCTGAAACTTTTATAATAGGTTAGATCAGTATGGTTATTCTGGTCTCCAAAGCTCAACCTGCCCAACTAAGAGTTAGGTATTAGAGGGAATAGGCAGCACATTGCTAACGAATGTACTCTATCTCCTTTCTCATCCAGTTTCTCCACATATTAGTGTAGGGCTCCTAACGGTTCACCGAACAAAACTCTTAAATGTTGTGCAGTGATTAAACCCTCTTTGACCATGATGGATTAGTGTGCAAAGGAACCTGTGCAGCCATCACCTTGCTGGTATTCACTTGGGAGTTAGGCAGTCTCTGGGTTTGGTGTTTAAAAGAAAAATTCTGAAGCATAGTAACTTCATGATTTTTGTTGGCCTTGTTACATTAAGGGAGGAAACAGTGTTAGCTATTGTAAGGCAAATCACTTGCTGTTGAAGATCTTCACATGGACCTCAGGCCCAGTTGTCCTTTTCATAAGAAACAGTCCTCTCGATCTGCTTCTATAGAACATGACCTTAAAGTATTTTATTTGTAATTTTCAGATGTTTACATATTTCTTAAGTTTCTGAGCTAGTAGAACACTTCTGTTTTAACTTCCTTGGTCTCAGGTCTTCTTTTTCAGCTTGCTTCTTGGCATTGGTCTGCTATGCTGCACTGTATATTGCACTGTCCCAAAGTGCATCTTTATTTTCTATACAGTATTCTGGGCATGCTTACCAATTCAGGGATACCTGATTGACAGAGCTGTTCAGATTACGTAGAGGCACAGATATCTCTTTCAAGTTGCATGTAAAGGTCAAGTTCTGTTCCCTCTAAATCCAAAGGAATATAGCCTGTGGTTTCACTAGTTTGTTTCCAAGATTTGTCCAAATTTCTGATGCAAAGGGCAACGTTGTTTTGATACTAATTATGGAGGATGTTCATTTTGATGGTGTTTGTATACAAACGGCAAGAAAAGATGTACGTAGTTTCTGATTTTCTTAAGAAATGTTTTACATGCTTTGAATTACTTGAGATTTCTAAATGCAGCTCTAAAAATCTGTGTCTTGAAATGTGGTTTTCAATAGAACAAGGAGCTAAAAAAAGAGTCCGTTGCCCACTTGGTTTTTAGTAGTTACCACGCCCTTTCTGCTTCATTCTTGTAAACCAGAGCAGGAGCTCTCTGGCAGTCACTTACGTAATGGTTCAGCCCTTGCTGTCAGTTGCCCTGCAGTTCACTGTTTTAGTATCGTGAGCTGTCTGAGCTTTTGCAGGCTGTATACCAGTTTCTCATTCCAGTCAGAACTTCATAAACATTTGTGTAACCTAAAATTACAGCCTAACTTGTTTTCCTGTTTTGCTATCTCCAGATTCAGTTAAGGAATGCTAGAGAAAGGGGTATGGGCTCTAGTCCAAAAATGGCTTGGGGAAATAAATATTTGCATTTGACCTAGTAGGATATATTTCTTTTTCTGAAAGGAAACTTACTTTTTTCCTCGTGACTGTCCTCAAACTTGAGATAATGCAAAGCTGAATCTTGGCACTGCAGTGTTCCTGCCAACTCAGGTGATTTTCTCCTTTTTCACATCTTGAAGCTCTATTGTTGAGAGCTGTCTTGAATATGCTATGTTTGTCCTTCTTTTCTTTTTTGGTATTTGATGATAGATAGATTGTTAGCATTTTGAAACTTCTCTCTAATGCATTCCTTAAATGATAATGCAAAAGCAGGCTCTCAGGCTCTGTTCTGGTGTTCCTCTGGAGTGTTTTTGATCCTACTCAAACCAGCGTGTAGGTTAAAGCACCACAGTGAACATATTTGATTAGATTTTATGCCAGTGGCGTTGTTCCGAGTAGTGGAGTTTGTCAAGTGCCTGAGGCTCCTCCTGTGTTAGAGCCCTGAGGGAACGACATTGGTTGGAAGATTATGCTGAGGTAGGAAGAGAAGTTTGAAAAGGGACTGAGGAACCAAAACTACTGCATGGTTGAAGCACTTACATGGATTTAAGACTAACTCTTGCTTTAGGTCAACTGTTTAACTCAGCCAGCCAGTTGCCTAAGTAGGGCTACAGGCATTCACTGCCATGCTAGGGGAGCAGTACAGCTACAGAAACCTAGAGGGCCAGGCTGCTCAGTTCTGCCAGACGCTCGGTGGTTAGGAGGTGGGTGGTACCATCTAGCTATGGTTAAGCTTTTAGCTTTAATGAGTCAGCTATAGGCAGGGAACTGCAAGCCAAGCCTTTGCCTTTCAGCTACACTTCCTCTTAGCTGGAGAGATGATGTCACCATTGTGTGAATGCTATATTACTTCTCCTTTTATGGAGATGAACAGGCTTGAAACTGGAGTCACTCATGCAGAGGAAGTGGGTGATAAAGGCCTGCTAGGATGTTCTGTAACTGAGATGTTGAGCTTAAATTGCACATTCTCTTCTAGTCTCCCAACCTTTTTCTTCTCCCATCCCAAAACATCTAAAAACGAAATTCAGGAGTTTGGGGCTCTATTAATTTATCAATTTTGCCAATATATTTGACCACAGCAGTTCAGCATTCATTCAGATTTGTTGTTTTACAGTAGAATATTTGGCTGAGGACTTTTTATGTACAAGATGTCTCTCTTGTGAAAACAAATTTTGGTTTAATTAAGTTTTTAATGTATACTGAAGGTCCTGGAAAGAGTCTGAAATGCGGTCTTTTTATTTTTGGACTGAAAGTCAAGAATGAGTTAGATATTATGGATTTTTTTATATAGCAAAATTAATCTACTGATCTTATTATACCATACTTCTATATAGCTTAAATTTGAAGGATATTTTACTTCCTGAATTTCTGGATGCTTGAGGCTGCTGCTTCTTATGATCACTTGAATACTACAGTGATGAGAGCTAAAGAAGAGCCTAGATAAAAAGCTTTCCTTGCCAGCTGGTCTGAAATACAGAACTGTTGCTATAATTAACTAATGAGCTGTTATTCTGAATTGTTTTTAATAAGTGACTCTGTTCAGGATTGAAAAGCAGATGCAGATTTCTTTTAATCAGGCATTTCTTGATTGTGTTATTATAAGCAACTGAGTTTATGGTGCCCAGCACATTCTCTTTTGCTGAGTAGGTTGCTTGCACAACTGACAATGGAGTAAAGGCAAGTGCTGACTGAAGTTGTGCAGTATGCCCATGTTGAATGATCCTTTAAAAAAAAAAAAAAAAAACCCCACAGCAAAAAAAAAAAAGAGGGGTGGAGGTGGCCTCTTGTCTGGGCAACTGAATTCTGATTCGTGATGGCACAACTCAGTATTGTATGGAGAATGAATATTGGCATTTAAAGCAATTCTTAACTGGAAGTGTGTCTAGTAAGAGTTATGCTTTTGTATGCGTTAGCTCTTTGGCCCTTTGGTCGGCTCCAGTTTCCTGTTGCTCAACACATTATTCAAGTTGTCTGTCTGTGCACAATTAGAAGAATTCCAGCTATCCCAATGACTGCTGCTTTGCAGTCCTGGGAAAGAATTTCCCCCAGATTGCAAACAGGAATGTTGCCTTTTATGGCAGTGTCTGCACGCTGCCGGTGACTTGCCTGCACTCGCAGGTACGTTCCTGCTGGCTTAAAGCAGAGGTGACTAACACAGCTGCAGCAGGCCACCAGGAAGGTATGCTGGGGGAGGAAAACGTAGTGCCAAGAGGATGTTGAACACTGGCTGTGACTTTTCCTGCCTGAGCACCTTTCAACACCTTGCTCTGTGTTAAGGGGTGGAAAAATCCTGTGCTTACCCCTTTAGGACTTCCTTGGGTCACTCCAGGGTGCTGTTGCTACCTTGCTTCACTGGAACCAGGCTCAAAGAGAGCTTCTCAACCAAGTGCAATAAAACTTGTTATAATCAAAAAGTGTTCAGTGCCAAAGAGCTTTTGAGTATTACCTGATGTTGGTCATCTTTTTCTGTTTGGCAGTTGGTTTAACTGTCTGCTTAACAGTGTTCTTTTTGCTGGAATAAGGATCCTCTCCTCCAGGAGAGGGAAGGGGAAGGCATGTACTTCTGAAGTTCTTAGGGCTCCATTGTCTATATGAGGAGCTCCAGCTCATAATTCTAACACTAGAGTTGACTACTGGGAGTAAGGAGCACTTTCCTTAGGGCTATCCTTCCCCTCCCCCCCCCTTTTTTTTTTCTCTCTCTCAAATTGGCCTCTTAGAAGAGCCTCTGTAGTACCTGAATGCAAGTATAACCTTTTCTCCAAGTGGGCTGCTCGTTTATAGTCAAGCTTTTGAAAGTCAGATGTTATTCAGAGACACAATCTTTTCCTTTCACATAGCTGCTTTGTGATAGAGACTTGCACCCAGGTGTCGCACTACTGAAGAATACATTTCCTTAGGCAATCTGTAAATGAGTCATTAGTTATTCCCCTGATCCACCCTCAAAGTGCCCAGTCACGCAGAAGGCTGGTGTGTGCCTGCTGAGCCCTTGACCCACTGGGAACCTTGAATGGGTGGGGCTTTCAGAGCTGGCTAACATCTACTCTTTGCCTGTCCCTTAGCAAAAGGGGTGCATATCTTAAAGGCAATAAATAAAATCCAGCACTTGAAAAAATGAATATGCAGTGCTAGTAAAGCTGCAGTATCTAGTTTTTGAATGCTTAAGAGTTTGCTGAGCCAAAACCATTTGAGTGACGATTTTCTTCTGCTTGTTTTCTTCCAGTCTTAGGGCTGATCAGCTCTTTCTGAAAACAGTATTAATAGGGGTAAAGCAGAGTATTTTTGTCTAAATTTTTGTGCTCATCTGCATACAATCAGTTTCCAGTGAAGAAGCTTAAGAGCAGGAGTTGCCTATCTGTACCATATAAACCTGATGTTTCCATTATTGGTTTCAGAATAATTTAAGAAAAGATAGAATCTCCAATTTGGTAGGTTTACCTGCTTTCCTTATTCCATGAAAATGTGCCAAAGGCTAGATGTACTTTTCTCTTTATAAACTGAGTTTATAGGAGCTTTTTCTTGATGAATATGGCATTCATGACGTTAGCACTGAAATACTAAATTCACTTGCAGTAGCAGTGTTTAAGAGTATGGAAAGAAGTTTCAGGTACTTGAACTCTATCTGACTATAAAACCTTCCCTAATTAGAGCTCAATCTCTTTATCTTGCACAAAATAACTTGAATGGTGACTCAATTATATCATCTAAGTACTCTCTGGTGGGGAGAATACTGAGTGCACTGGGGTCCTCTAAGCTACCGGAGAAAGGAATAGAAAGAACCAGTAGCTAAAATATGGAGACAGTCACATCCATAAATGTACTGATGAAGGTTACCAATTGCTAAAATTATTTATTAGAGCAATCCAGTGAATTTTCTACTCTCATGGATGTTTGAGGCTTGCTTGCTCTCTTTTTAGAGATTAGACTTCAGTCCAACACAAAAATTGGAGTTCAGTGTGGAGAAAAGAAAGAATGACAATAACTGGATGAAATCTAACTGCTGTGTTATTCAGGTTCTCAGACTAGATGATCTGATAGTCCTCTAGTCTTGATCTTAAGCACTCTCCCCTCCCCCCTCCCCNCAAATGGATAACTTACAAACTAATGGGGATTTTGAGTTTGGTGGCACAGTCTGTTCTGTGAGTGCCCCAATAGCTCTTGTGGACTGTCTGTGAATGACTTGCTGTGCCCAAGTCTGTTCCATGTCTGAACAGGTCTCGCTGCCCCTGTGATGACTACAGGCTACTAAGGCTGTTGTGGTGTAGGCACAGGCACTCTCCAGTCTGCCCAGTGCTCCCAGCTGGTTCCTGGTGGCATGGTGGAGGAATGGGATGCAGACTGGAGGTGGGGGGGGCACAGGGTGGAGGGGTGAATGAAAGGTGAAACCAAGGCAGAAGCAGGGGAGTATGTTCACACAGAAGTGGTGGGGGAGCAGTGGGAGGAAGGCATGGTGGACGGACTAGTCAGGACTGCGTATGAGGAAGTGGAATCATAGGCGAAAGCTGAAAGGAGGTTAAAGATGTGGGAGAAGATAGTGGTGGATAGGCTGGGTGAAGTGAGCTCTGTAACTGGAAAGATGTTATTATCCACAGCTGGGAATTGAACACAGGAATTAGTATGTCTACTGGTATGTCAGCATGAAAAAGAAAAGGTTTCTGCTGTTACCAGCTGCTCCATTAATACAATAGGGGATGGTGCCACAAATAAATCAACTGTATAGGACTTAGGCTGCTACTCACCATTGTAGTTTTCAAGTCCATTCAGTACAAAATAAGTAACAAAACCTAAAAACACTGAGCTTCCAGTGTTTCTTTTGGGGATGAAAGCCTCTGTCTGATGTGAGGTTTTAGCACTTTGGGCTTTGTAACGGTTCCTGTCCCACTTCCCCCTTCCATTTCCACTGCTCTGCTGTTAACTTTTGTAAGTCAGTATGGGCCCAGTATAATAGGGGGAGGGGGCTGAAGAACAAGTAGATTTATATCAAACTGTCGCTCTGTGGTAGAGAAACATTCAGTGAGAGAGTTCTGTATTTTTTGTAGAAAAATTGTCATGCAAACAATATTCTTTCTGGATGAAGAAAACTAAATTGCGATGGTGCCGTTATACTTTGACAGATGGTGGGAGGTTGGCATCTGTTGCCAGAAAAGGGATTACCTGGCCATATTTCTGAAGATACTTGGCAGTTTACTAGCTCCTGTTTTTGTCTTTGTCGATTTCATTCTGTCACAGAAATTTAATTTTAGAGTCTCAGTCTAACTATTTTTTAAAAATTTTATTCTAGATCGAGAGGATCAGTCCATCCTTTGCACGTGAGTATTACAATTGTCAGTTTGTCTGGATGTCAAAGTCTGTGTTAAAAATCTTGGTTGGAGGACTCAATTGTAAATGCTGGGGGTAGGCTCAGTAAAACAGGTTATAGTGGAGAGTCAAGGAAGATCCCACTACAGTTCCTCCAATATATATGTAATCCTTTCTGCAGAATAATTTTCGTAAGAGTTAGAGGAAGAAGGGAGGTTTTGAAACAGCCCCTGTGCTCAAACTCCTAAAGAAATACAACTTTGTCAATGGAAAAAGCTTGGAGAAGTCCTTCAGATTTGATGCAGCTGTTGTGTTTAAGTACATTCATCCTGATGAGGCTGATACAGTAACAGATACTCTTGATACAGCAGTTTCTCTTCTAGACACAGCAAAATTTGTTGGCCCTCAATTCTGCTTAAGGAATTGTTATGTTTCTTCTTGCAGTCAGGACATGTCATTACCTTTTACTCCTAGCAGCCTCTGGATTATTCCTCAGCCACTTGGCAATCTTTGTATCCAAGTGACTAGAAAGCATAGCTCTTTATTGCCTTCCCTCCTCCATGCACACGTACAGAACCTGCACTCAGTGGCAAACTGGCTGAGGGCTAGCCTGCAGTCCAGCTACACTGCTACTGCTTGCCAGTACAACTTGTTTTTTCTTGTTTTCGAGGGAGGTGCTGTAATGGCCAGAATGCAGTTAATGAGCTCTGTCACCCTTTTGGGGTTAGAAATATGAATATGGCCCCCTACGTCTTGTTTGTGAATGAATTGCAGATTTTCTTTACAGAGGTGAATCGGGAGCTGGTAAGACAGAGAACACCAAGAAGGTCATTCAGTATCTGGCTCATGTTGCTTCCTCACACAAGTCTAAAAAAGACCAGGTAAGACCTGGGTTTGATGATGCTTTATTGCTGTGCTGACTTTGGACAATAAATATATATTGGCTGACGTTGGTAAAAGCCATATTGCTCAATAAAAGCGTAGATACTAACATTTATCAGGGGACTGAGGAGGACAGTGAACTATGAAACAATAAAGGTTTGTCAAAAATTGCAAGCCAGGGAACATTGTTATGAGTCATAACTCCTTTGAATTCAGTGGAGCTACAGTGGGGATAAACTCATCCACAACCTCTTGGATTCATGGGCAAGAGACGCTATAAATGAAGCATCACCCATACTGATCTTTTTACATGGATGTATTGCTTATAACCAGTCCAGGCAGTGTAAAACCTTTATAGATTAGGTCTGGCTATTATATATAGTCTCAGAACTGGAGAATACAGTGATAGGCTAGTGGACATCAGCTGAAAAATTTAAAATTGTAGGAAAACATTAAAAGGGTGGGAAACAGCCAAGTGTTAGCAGCACATGAAAGGAGGGTGGTGGTCATGGTGGGAGGACTTTAAAGATGTCTCACTTATATTTTTTTCCCCCTCCCTCTCCCCCGATGGACTATTGCCGAATTCGTCAGTTGTATCCTCGTAGGTGAGCTGCACGTTTACTGCACGTTCTGCACCAGGAATGCGTTTTCTGTCCCATTGTGTGATTTTTTTGAGCAGCTTTTCACTCCACACCAATATCACTTTCTGCAGCTAAAACAAATCCATAGACAATTCACAATTTTTTTTTTTTTTTTTTTATGTGGTGCACAGTAATCTTTTTGTGAGGATGTTCAGTTGGAGACTAAAGTACTATCAAGAATACTTGTGTTCTGTGCTCAGTACTATTTTGTATCTAAAGTTTTTCTTGCAGGATTTTCCCAGATATACCATTCAAGAAGTATTCCTCCAGGGCAATAGGACTGGACCAGGCTTTCCTAGAACCATAAGCATCTAGTGTGCGTGGTGTTCCTAGTAAGATAAATGTAGTTAGGTGTTTCGCTTTTTATTCCTTGCAGTGGGATGTGGCTGCAGGTTGCAGAGAAAGGTCAGGGGGGGAAGGCTGCCCTGCAGAGAGGGTGTTCCAGGACTGTGAGCTTGTTAGCTGGAGCTGAACATGTTGGAAATGTTCACTGGTGAGCTGTGTAATGAAAGCCAGCTGCCAAGCGTGTCCGCTGTATCTCTACGTAAGTTTCCCCGTAGTAGTTTAATGCGTAGGCATGTCTTATGTGTATAGAGTATATGAATACGAAGGCATGTCTGCATGGACGCGTACTATGTGTGTGCTCACACATAGTAATAAGTAACTTCTCGAATCCAACCAAAACAAAACTTCCTATGTGCCAAACTTTCAGACATATGAAGGCTTTTTCCATGGTCTGTCAGGAGCTGTATTTAGAAACATTCTCCTTTTTTCTTTTTCTTTTTTTTTAAGTGTGGAAAACAGAATCATGGGGTTGGGTTAAGTATTCTTCCACTGCTTATCCTTGAGCAAAATTTCAACCACTGAAGCAGGACAGGCAGTCTGCTTAGGAGAATAAAACAAACCAAAGTTGGACTGGTTGGTGATTTGCCCAAGTTTGAAATTTCCGTGCCCCGCCCTCCCCCCCAAGTTTTGATTCTTCCGAAAAGTCTTGCGGCTCATGTTTTGCTCCACTTTTGTGACTAAACAGTAGCACTGGCCTTACCAGAGAGGATTTAGAACTGGAGTCTTTGAATGTTAATTGATAATGAGTGCTCTATGCAACAATTCTTTACAAACCTTAAACTTGGAACCAGATTATAAGGGTTTATGAAGATGAATATGTTAAATTTTTTTAAGATCTCAGGTATACTGGTCATGGCAGATTTATTCTTTAGGGTTGATTATGATAACGTCGAACCTTTATGCTGCAAGACTAGGCACGGAACTTAACCAATGATAATCTAGAAAGTAGTGGTGCTTTATCTACCAGAGATTTCTTGACTGTCTCCTATTAGAAGTTTTGGATGTAAACCCCTGTTTTTCCAAGCGTCAGAGCAAAATCAGATTTATAAAGCATATTCTTCAACTCTAGCTCTCTTGTTTTGGAGGTGGTGGCAGCTTCCACCGATCCCAGTACATTAGTGTATTCAGCTAAATAGCTTCTGGCTGCATGGTGTGACTACTAAGGACATTATGGCTGCTTTTGGGGCCTACTGAATCTAATTATATAAACACTTTTTTTCATTTTATTAAACTTTATTTATGGAAGTTGAGACTGATGTTTTCTCATGTTTAGTCTCTGCTTCTCTACTGACTTCTTAAATCATGTAGTAGTTTTTTCAAGTTGAGAATGTTCGCAGCTAATCAGAAATTTATGGGTAATAGTTGCTAATGCTTTAATATTTGTAATGAAGATTAGGTTATTGATGACCTTTCTCCCTTCCCCATCCAATCCACTGTTGTTGGGACTCAGTTATTTGAGAGTCTCACACATGACTGCAGAGAATAATACAAAAGCAAATCCCTAAAGTATAAAAACCAAAACAACAAAACCCCCCACCAAAACAAACAAAAAAACCAAACACCCTCCCCCATCTTTTAGTTTTTTAAATTGCAGGCTGTTAAAGCTAGCTGTGATTTCTAGATGCCTTTCTCCATGCTTCCTGAAGAATAAATGGCTGGTAAGACTTCTACCTTGCATAGAAATCATTCCAAAAAGCATATGAGATGCAAAAAATTCAGAGTACAAGATAGATGTCAAGGATTTTAGTTGCTTTAAATTGGTGTTGCAACTTCAGAGCAGT
>WAAD01037606.1:0-14475 GCA_013389945.1 Fregata magnificens
CTCTGAGAAGCCCACCTGCCAATTCTTCCTTACCTTCCTGGACAGTCTTTAGCCACATCTGTACTGGATGCAAATGAGTTGAAATAATGAGCTCAGAAAATGTCTCATTTAAACACATCTACAGTGCTTCTGAGGTCTGTGCTACTTCTTGTATTTGTCTATGCAGGTTTCCCAGGAAAAAAATCCCCTGTATGAATTCGTTTTTAAAACCCCCTATAGTTTTAGAGCACAATGTGAAAGTGATTAGCAGTAATGAGAGCTCAAAAGGAAAATATAGTCTTTGCGTTCATTCAGTTCTCAGCTACTCTTCTCCCTTCTAACAAAAGTGCCAATTAGTTCAAATTATGATGTAAACCCCTGTCAACAAAGGAGTGGTTGAAGAGATGCGACTCATTTGTTAAAGGTCATCTGAGTACACATCACAGAAAAACAACTTTGAACCACCGTTGGTCACTTACACATTCACATGAGTGACCTAAATGTGAAAGACTTCATATCACACAACGGCTTTCCCGAGTGCTATCTTGTTCACATCACAGCTTCTTTTTTTGCCTCCATTCCCCTGCAAATGCACCTACAGCTGCAAATGAAACTTCAGAAAATGGTTTTGTCTTTAATCTTCCTGAGCTGTATTGTCACAATAAAATAAAATGTTTGCACTAACAACATGAATAACTTGAGAAGTGAAAAAGAAAAATTAGCCCCGAATTAGGTTTACACTGAGTGTTGACTATAAAAATGACTTTTCGGGAGTTTCTTATTTCTTCTTCAGATGACTTAGTACCAATTTATTTCAGTTTGCAATTCAAAAGGTACTTTCTTACAGCGATGTTGCAAACTCATGCTGGGATCAAAAAGTCCATCTGGGTTCTCTTGTACCTCTAACACCCTCACCTCAGGTAAAAGCTGTGCACTCAAAACTCATCTACCTGGCTGGCTGTTTCTGTTGCAGTGGGCAGAAGAGAATCTAGCACATTCTCTCAGTTGTTTTGACTGAGTGGTTCTTGGAACAATAGTAATAAAAATTATTTGTCAGTAAAAAGAGATATTGAACATAATCAAATTTCTGACCTCACTAACCATTAAGATGTGGACAATTTAAAGGGCAAGNAAAACCACATGCAGTGCATGTGGTACAAACTATCCCACTCAAACTCCTTTCAGCTCTTTGGAGACTCTGATATCATACTCTCCTCGCTGCCGTCTACACATAAAATCAGCAAGGATCCTTCATGGTTGCAGTAGGTTGCCATGAGTTTTTTCTTTTTGTGGAATAAATGTATACTGCCCTCCCCCTTATATAGTGTGTTGACACTTCACAGTCTCTAACATTCGAGAACATAATCTCAAAATTAAATCTTGAGATAGAAATATGTTATTATCCTTATTTTACACCTATCTTAAATGGCAACTCCTGTCACACAAGAAGTCAGTGGTAAGGTGCAGAGCTGACCTAGAATGTCTTGGCAGTGTGATTTGTGTCGTGATCCCTGCAACTGCACAGATGCCTTTATAGCAGTGACGCCATCAGTATGCAACCTCTGCTGATCTAGGACAGATTTGTACTAGCCACATAAAGATAAAAGGTTTGTTCTCCTTTTGCTTGTCTTTTAAGCTATCCAGTTCCGTGTTCTTTGATGTAATTTAAGTAAACCCCATTCACCTTGTCTCCAGTACTGATGCAGTATTTCTGTCTGTGTGTACTGCAGACGGCTCATTCATGGAACTGTGCTGCTTAACATGACGGTGTACAGCACGCTTACAACAACAATGATTACTCCAGGCATCTGTAGAACTGATACACCAACCTCAGTAACATTGCAGGTAAGAAAGCGAGAAAGCAAAGGAAAGGGTTGTTTTCTAACAAAGTGTAAGAAAAAGGATTGTTCCCACAGCTCATCAAGACCACACAAATTAAAAATCCTATTTCCATTACAGGTGCTTAAAGAGAGCATGGTAGTCTTAATGGATGGAAGCATATAATTCTGCAGAGTGACAAATACATATGATACTTTCATATCAAATACCACCTCTGAGGGCTAGAGAAGGTTTTTATAGGGTAATTTTTGTTGTTGTAATTCTGGTTCCAAAAATACTTTTGACACAAATTAATGACTTGGTACCTGACTTACAGCTGCCTTTTCAAATCTGAACTTTTGTTCTGAGTACTATTGAATCGCATGTCATTGTAAATGTAACATACAGCTTGCAATTAGATTGAGCAGCATAAAGGGTTTGCAAAGGAAGTGGCTACAAGAAAATTGCCAATAAGCATCAGTATAGCTCTCCCTCGATGACTACATGCTGAGCACCCAGTCATCGTGGACAGAACGGTGCTCCCAGTATTGAAAATGCATTAGGTCTGCGTGGTAGTTTTGTCACCTTTCCAGGTTAAATTAGCAACTGGATACTTCAAGGGTAAAGCCAATTGTTTTCTGTATTAAAAAGCTGAATGACTATTAGCAAATGACCTGTAAAAGCAGATAATACAGATAAATGAGGCTGGCCTAAAAATGCCCTATTTTTAGTAGACAAGCAAATGGGGATTTTTCTAGTCTGAGGAGTTCAGTCAAAGACGACGCCTTAAAATAGCTCCCTGTATTAATAATAAAGGGAAGTTGAGACAGTAAATGGCTATTAATTTATAATCTCTCTCTGCTGAAGGAAACAGAACAGGAGGATCTCTCATTCCCCCCACCTCGTTTTCAGTTATTCCCATGCATGTGACAGTATCATGATTTGTGAACATGCTGGAAATATCCTAAAGATAGCTTTTCTGATGTGACCGACAAGACACCTACATTTCGTAGGGAATAACTTTGTTAACCTTTAGAAAAGTGCTGCATATCAAATACATATATTAAAAAAAAATATATAGATATAGGTAAGAGATTATGGTGTGCGTTAAACCAAAATGGGATGTGCAAATTGAGCTGAATTTTGAGGAACAAGCTGAATTTTCAGCTAAGTCTGTGCTCAGATTATCAAACACCTCAAGCTTTGTAATTTTGGTTGAAAGTTTTCTTTCTCTGTATCTTAAAAATATTATGCTAAATTTCTGACACCAATACATAAGTGTAAAGAATGAAAAATTGTTAGATGCTGTACAATATCTATGAAATTGAACATTCAGAAGTGTAATCAGGAATCTGATTTCCATCTCTTACACTGGCAAACTACACATTAGAATTATCCCTGATTTTTCAGAAAAAAAAAAAAAATCTACATTAATGGAAGCTTTCCATTTAAGAACCATCTCATTAAAAAACCAGGAAAGGAGGAAAAAGGGAAGAAATTACTTCAGCTTTGAGTTCATGCAGTTCTAATAAAATTGAAATACAGTGGATAAAATTCTCCCAGGAAAGTCCATGACAAAGCTCCCACTGATATTTGTGGGCTGAGTTTATCACCAACTTAAGTAAAATACTAGATACAGTGAACATCCTCAAAGAATTATCTCCTCTTCTTTCTCTCATATTTTGTATGCTTCCTGTACAAATCCAAGATAACGTTTATTGACAGTTGTATCTGAGAATGCTTATTGCTAAAAGAACTTCTCTCTTTCCTTTTTTTAATTTTTTTTTTAAATAAAGATTGACTTTCCAGAAACTAATTTGGAGTTCATTAAACCTGAACCTGAAGAAAGAAGAGGTGATCTTGAAGAGCCAACCAAAGACTGCCTGAAGCATATTACAAGACTTTCGCAGACACATTCTCTCTTGCTGTAAGTTGTACCCAGCTAGCCTTGCTGATTCTTGGCTTGCTGTACTTATCCTATCGATCACAATTAAATGTATCCAATTCTTTAAAAACAAAATTTTCCTTTGAAGGAGCCTAACTTGATTGATTTGAGAAGTAACACCTCTAAGTGAGAGAATAGATCACAGCAAAGCCTAAATAAGCCCCTGGAGGTGGCAGCATATTTTACCAGTTTAGGAAAGGACTTTTTTTCCCTTTCTATTACTATATCTTTTTGTGTCTTTGAAGCGAGAAACTAATTTTTGATTCAGAACATAAGATTTTCAGGTGATGCAGTAAGCCTACATCAGTATTAGAAAGAAAACCTTTGCATTCTATGAAAATCAACCTCCTTTAGTAATAATACACTCAAACTTCAGCTATAGTAGTTGAATGGCATATAATCATTAAAACAATTTGTGTCAAGTTACAAGCAAGGAGAGAAGTACGGAAAGTTTAGCTTTCTCAGAAGGTGGATAAAGTGAAAGAAAACACTGTATACACTGGGGCAGATTAGTATGCTCAGCTATATGTGTGTTACACTATCAATTAGGATTATGTACTGTATAAAATAATTTTAGATATAATCAGAGTGGAATTGGGAACACAGGTGCTTACAGAGAGCCATTATACCAATCAGTTAATTGTGTGAATTAGTCTTCCATCAAAGGCCAAAAGGTGCATTAGTTGTACAATAACTAAATAACTTAAAGTGAGTTCAGCTCTCTCAGTGTGATATGACGTATCTGTTAAGAAGACTTTTCTGTGCCAATTTCTATGTTCATTGTTTGGGTTTTTTTAAACCAATTTCTTTAAAAAAAGACGAGGTGAACTTGCTGGTGTATTCGATGTTTACTTCAACTTTTAAAAAGATGGGATGAAACATAAATTATTTTTATTAACCATGGCATCTGTAATTTGGTTCTTTTTTAATTTTATTTTTGAGTATTAATGGAAAATCAGTATTTTGTTGTGAATAGCCACTCTGCCAGGCCACTGGCAAGTTGTCAGCAAAATTTCCACCTGCAAAAGGTGCTCCAGAAGTGATTTGGGGAACTTCAGGCCAATGCGTCTGACCTCTATTCATGGTAAAATGGTGGGTTCTCTAAGAAGGAATAAAATCATTAGGCATTTAGCTAAGTACAGAGTAATTTGCCAGGAAAGAGCCAGCATGGCTTCTGTGAATAGAAACCCTGCCTCACCAACCTGTTGCTGTCCTAGAAGGTTGTCAGTGGGTGCATGGATATTGGGAATTTGGTGGATGTTCGAAAGACTTTGCTGAGGTTCCACATCAGATTGTTAAAGAAATGAAGTTGCCGTGGGTTTAGAGGAAAACTGGTTAAAGGCAAAGATTGGATGTTTAATGATGGCTTTTCAGAATGGAAGAATCAGCAGTAGGGTCTTTCAGTGCTAAAGGTTGGGACCAGTTTTATTCAGTATCTTTGTCGATGACATGGAGAAGGAATTGGGCAGGGAAATCTCCAGGTTTGCAGGTGGTACTAAGCTCTGCCACATTGTCAAACACCATGCCATGGAAGAGAGATCCAGAAGGACCTTACAAAACTGGGCATAAACATGGCAGATGGGCTCCAATGTGGATAAATTTAAGGGGATATATTTAAAGAAGAAATTATCTAAGCATCTGTATCTGACACTGAACTCTGAACTGGCAGTTACAATGCAGGAAATACATCTTGACATTACTGCTGATGTTTCCCTGAACTCATGAGTACAATGTGCAGCAGCAGCCAAAAGTGCCAAGAAAATATTGGGCATTGTCAGGAAGGGTGTAGAGAAGAAGCCAGTTTGTGCCATTTCACTGCTGTCTAAAACCTTGATGTGCTGTATTTTGAGTATGCTGCATAGTTCTTGTCTCCACAGCTTGGGAAGGACACAGTAGATCTGGAAAATGTACAGAGAAGGGCAACTAAAATGACTAAAGGGATTAAGCAACTGTTTGACCAAGAGAAGCTAAAAAGGCTGGAACTCCTTAGTTTGGAGAGGAGAACACTAGAGGATGTGTGTGTATGTGTGATTAATTTTTATAATATCATGATGGTGGTGGACAAGATGAATACATTATCAAATCCCCCGATATTCGAACTAGGGACATTCAATGAAACAAGGAGGAGATCAATCATCAACAAATGGAAGAAAGTACTTCCTAAGACAGTCAGCAGTGAACTTCTAAAATCTGCTGTCACAGAGCTGTGGAGGTAGACAATATCATCAGATTCATGAAGGCTATACACAGGGTTCATAAATAGGTATTACAAAGACCAGGCAAGGGTAGACCCTATAACAACGCTAACGCAACAATTTTGGGTTCTGTGGGAATATGAAGGGAAGAGACCACTGAAAGTCACCAGGCTGGAGTTAAGGCTTTGATAAGTTCAATAACAGGTTCTTGGAAGAAAAAGAATGATAGTCCTATTTTTTTCCCACAGTTTGTTGTTTTCAGTTATCCTGTCTTATGGGCAAAGCTGGTCTACCAAATGAATCATCAAGGTGAAGGGTAGCATATTTGAGGTTTGAATGAAGGAATTCCTTTTTTAAGTACTTTCTGATCAAGAGGAATCTGTCAGCCTGTAATTTTTGTTGTATCTGTATCAGAGGAATTCGTTTTACTTTCCTTGGTCATGATGGAGTTTTATTACAAAAATTTGTAACAATATATTGGTATCCAAACACATTATTACCGTGATATCTGGAGATCTCTTCCTTCCTATGTTTTTTGTACGTCAAGAAAAAGAGAGGAATCTAGGTAGCTTCTCAGTGGCAATATGTCTGTATGATGATGCTTCAGGCTTACAAACCTCAAATATGATTTTGAAATAAAAGACTGTGGTTAGAAGACACAAGAAACCTTTCTCAGGCTGTCAGGATCCTTCTGTTCATTCTACTTAAAGCAGAGGGAATAAGTGAATGGAGAGTAAATATTCTTAACTTTATGGTAGAAAAAGAAGAAACAACGGTTAAAAACAGACAACTGCATGGTTGTCCTTGTTATAGGCTGTTGAATCCAGTAGTGTTATGAATACAAGGCTGTTGTGGCTCCATGTGCCCAGGTTCAGCTATTAGAGAGGTGGACGGCATATTCCTGATAGGAATATCAACAAATCAACACAGTCAGAAAGAAGTACCTTACCAGCACACACAAACACGTAGCACTACCACAAAATGGACAGCACAGGCAGCCTGATTCTGTTCCTCCTCTCTGCCAGATCAGGATCAAAGTCCACTGGTGGAATACGTATACATACATACAAACATATATATATAGTATCAAATTATTAATTGCTCCAGTACATGGGCTCAGACAGTCAATCCTGTAGCTGGCCCCAGATCTCTCTGCTCTCCCCAGCTGCTGACACCCAGACATGTGAGCCCCCAAGGTTCACAACCACACTCCGGTAGCTGGTGCTTGGACCTCTTCCTGTTACACAGAGGTAGGTTTCCCCAGTAGCTGGTCCAGACATATGGTCTTCCCAGTAGCTGACCCTTGGAACCCTGCCTCTCTGGTAGCTGGCTCAGATCACTGGTCCCCGTGGCCAGCATCTCTTAGATGTTGATTAGTGAGGGGATCAATGGGAACTGAAGGAAATTAACTTCACCATAAAGCTCTTGCGCTCCTCACAGCCCTTCACTGTGTGCTGCTGTGTAATCTTTGGCACCATCACCAAACCAGGCAAGAGAGGGGGGACCAAGAGAATTCATTAGTTACTGTCAGCCACTTTGGCTGACTTCTGAAAACAGTTCACATACAAGACTTTGATTTCTTTTAGGATTACTGTGTTTGAAATACAAACCTGAGAAAACTAGCCATCTGACATAATAGCTGCTCTTCAGCCGCTGTGATACAGCCTGCTTGTGCACAGTGGCTCCCAGTGCAAGCATCAGAGACTGGTTTGAAGCCAGGAAGATGACAGTCTTGTTTCTGCTATCTTTCTTTCCTTCATTCATTGTTTTCCTTCTACCTGACTTTTTCCTCTCTTTTAGCTTCCCTTTTTCTTTTCCTTTTCCTTTTTGCCACTTACCTGGTAAGAATCTAGTTTGCCTACTAGTCGTCACGAGAGTGCCATTACTGTGAACTGTGATTAGAAAGGCTACTTCCAGTTGGGTGAATAGTGGAACAGGTCTAAAAAAGTGTGGTGATGCTGCACACTTTGCTAGTGTGTCCACGGGAGAGAAACTTGCAAGTGAGAATTGGTGTCAGGGGACAGAAATTTGCATTTGCTAGATTTGCTGCTCTTTCCTCTTTTTGCCTTTTTTCTTGTTCTGCTTTAGTACTGAAACATGAACAACAAAAACAGCTCAGAAGCATTCAAAGTCATTTTTGCCATTTCCCCCACAAAAAAAGTGATAATTAAGACCAGCTAACAAAGCTTTCACAGAAGCAGTTTCCTTCATTTAGCTAAAGGGATTAATGAAAACTTTCAAGGTGAAAAGTACTGAATTATTTAGGTTTTAAGATATTTTATTTTTATTTGTGTTGAGTAGAAGGCTATATATTTTAATATAGCTGTTATATGGAGGGAAATTTAGGTACAACTCTACCTAAAAAAACATAAACTGCGTATTTATCAATAAAGAGGGTTTGTTAGCATCTTGTCACTGTTGAGCCAAAGAAATGTCCTTATTAGCATAATAATCTTCAGATGCTGTATATATGCAAAATACTTTTACCATCCATCTCAAATGTCCTATTACATGTATATGTAAACTTTTGTTACAACTAAGAAACTTAAAATGAAAACCTAAAAAAACCACACCCAACCTTTAATTTCATCTCTGGTCTTTAAAACATGGAAAGAGAAAATGGCATTGCCCCTGGAGTGAAGTCAGAGGGAGAAACCTGTTACTTAGAAAACCTGATACAAGGATTGATTTCTTATCTCCCTTTGTAAGCTCAGTAAAGGCTTTAGCTGCTTTAATCTGAACAACAGATTCTCTAGTTTGGAGGATGCTGTCTGAAAGCTTAAATCCCTGTTTAAAGTCAACATACAAAAGGGGTCCTTCAGCTGAACTGTCCTGCAGAATACCAGTTGAATGCATAAAAAAAAACAGACAGGCAATAAAGTTTCAGGCCTACTTTTATCTCTTTTTCTGTGTGTGACTTCTTCACACAAATGCAAAGACATCTATCTATTGTCACAATAGACATGCTGTGAATTCTGAAGTCATTTCTTGAAATGGTTACCAAAACAATACTTTTCTTGAAATGATTACTAAAAGCCATGACAGAATTTGAATTGTAGTTAGGTTCATCTTCTGCATACATTTATGAGCTTATTCTCCTAAGGGAAAGAAATAAACATTCACTCTTGTGAGAGTAAAAAACATGCCCATCTTTGTACCACTACTCTCTGTTCCTAAATGCTTGGCAATTCAAAACTGCAAAGAAGAAAAGTTCTCCAGTGCGTTCAGAGCCAAAGGAACTCATTGCTATGGGTTATGAAAGCCACAGTCTTGACAGTTAGAGCAGGCTAAGATAGTTATTTGGCTAAGAATGTCCCAAAATGTTGCAAATAGAAGGAAGAAGACCTTAGAAGGAATGTAAACACTTGGATTTTGAGCCCTGCTTACACATCTGGATAATGAAACACTTGACTGGAAATGAGCTATTTACTTACAGCCTTCTACAAAGTTTCTCACACCTTGCTCTGAAATATCTAGGTCCGTTTAAAGTCACAGTTATGTCATGTTATTAAGTAGTTGGATCACCAATCTCGTCAAGTATGACCAAGAAAACTGATGTTCCTCTTGGTTTCAGTAATGATTTGTGTGAACTGGAGATCAGTTTGCAAAGCTTGCTTTTGAAGACTCTACATCAAATTAAGGCGGTAGTCTGAGCTTGTGTCTCATGGGAATTTCTTTTTCTGTTTTCTGATGGTATCAAAACTTAGGATTTAATATGCATGAGGCAAAGACATCTGAATTTTTGACAAATCAGAGGATATATAGCAAAAATTATTCTGAGGCATTTCTCACTGTGGTGAAATATGGTGTGATGACTGACGATTTTTATCAATATGCCATTTAGATAACTGATATCTCTATGAGGAATTTGGTATTGCATCCTTTTTTGTGAGTACAGTGAAGCACGGCATGCTAGGCGTTGTGAACAGACATAGAAGTTGCTGGGAGCTTTCCTTCCCTTTTCCAAACTTGTACCAGTGCTAGGGATAATCACAGTCTGTGTGTGTGCATGTGCATGCACACGTGCTGATGTTCTTGTGTATGTGCATGAATGTGCCTAAACCCTATTTTAAATGCAAATAGACTAAAAATAGACTCACCTGCATTAAACAGTCAAAGCAAGGGCAGAAATGAAAGCTATGGCTAGTAGTGTTGTGTGTCTAGTTGCAGTTCAGGACAGTTCAGCTAAAGGACCCCTTTTATATGTTGACTTTAAACAGGGATTTAAGCTTACAGTAGTTAGAGACGATGTGTAGCAGATGGATGTAACAATAATTTATCTGGTGATAACTACACTTTCTTTGTCTCTGTCAGAAAACCCCAGTAAAAACAAACAAACACCACCAACAACAGATACAATGGAGAAGAAAAATGAGTGTGCTTGGGAAGTGAAATAACCATATATGTGTGTCTTTTGACACTTCATTTTTATATGACCCAAGGCTGACAGATCCAGAGTATAAGTATCACTTTTCTTATAAAAGCTGGTCTGCAGAAAATGATATCCTACCCCAAGGAAAACACGTACTTAGCCGAAAAGCAGTGTACTGTATGACTTGGCCCCTCTGTACAATAAAGTTTGTTGCTACACAAAGCTCCAGGTGGTTTTAATTTCAAACTGAATTTCTAATCTTCTCTTCCAGACTCTCAGAGCAACAGAGAAGAATCTTATGGTTTTATCGTTACTACTGCAGTAATCAAAATTGCTCCCTTCCTCTGGTACTGGGCAGTGCACCCAGCTGGGATCGAATGACTATATCAGAAATGTATGCCGTGTTGAGGAGATGGAGATTTTCTAACCCTGTGGAGGCACTTGGGCTTCTGACTTTCAGGTAAGGGAAAATTAACCAAGTAGGAAAATAACAATAAACAGAATGATCACATGCTGATTAATTCAGCACTTCAATTTGCTCAGCACGGTATCATCCTTTGGTTCACTGACTGTGCTTTCGGTTCTGTCCCTGTGTCAAAGTGAAGATATAGTTACAACTCTTTTGACGACCTTAAGTTGAACATGCCAGCCCTGCCTATGTGACTGAGAAGGTTTTCTATTTCTCAGAATAATGAAAAGAGTATTTCATTCTCTATAGCAGATTCAGTCAGTTTCTTGTAACAGGTGATCAGACAAATACTTAACATAGCATTCCATATCTTCAAACTACTGTACAGACATGAAGTGACTAATGAGAGATAAGGAGGACTGAAATATACATCTGGATTATGATATCATGTAAATACATACAGTCCCACCTGCAGCCCATCTTCTGAAGTAGATAGGATGAAACTTTGAAGTCAGTTCCCCACGCTTCGAATAAATTCTGTTGTGATGCCTTATGTTCCACCCCCACTTCTTACACTGGGAGCTGGTTGGTTGTTGGAAGGCTTTCTTGATGTTGGAGATAGTCTTACCTATGATGTAACAGCAGATGTCAAAGGAGAGAATCTGTGTCAGCAGTTACATTTCCTCCAAAAGCTTGGGAAGTATTTTGCGTTAAGGGATATACCTGTGAAAACATTAAATGTGCGGATGAAATGGTTGAGCAAATTTGGTTTATCAAGCCCTTGCTTGTCTGCGTAAGCGGATGTTGTACCAGCTTTGCAATCTCAGTTCCATGTTGTACCTTTAGAAAAAAAATACCTCACCTAAAGCTCTACTTGAGAAAAGACTGTATACACTCACCTCCACATTATTAAAAAATAGTTATTTAGTAATATAAAACTGACTATCAACTGTTATTTCCCTCAGGATGTGATTTCCTAAGAATATCTGTGTCTCAGGTTTATATCTGGACTATTAGCAGTTTCACATGTTTGCATACATGTCTTTTTTACGTTTAGTGGCAATTATGGAAGCAAAGATCCTGAAAGATCAGGTTCTGGAGCATATTATCATTATTTTATTTGCCATTATTAAATTATTAGAATTAATTTCTGATTTGTAAAAGAACCATGTAGAAAGGAGTATATGGGCAGCGTGCTGTCTTCCACACCCCAGAGTAGCAAGAGATTTTTGAGATAGTTTGTCAGAGCATGCCAGGCTTTCAGAGCAGACCTTTTGTCAAATTTTGTTTCTGCGTATGGGTGGCATTTCTGCAAATGAAGAGCTTGGTTGTGCTTTGAAGATGCAGTTCTGCATCAGGGTGTGGTGCAGAATATCAGTCCTGTCAGGTGCTTCACAGGATATTTAATATGACTCAGCCTGTCACAGAGCTTCTCAATGTGNCAAGTGTAGTGGGTGCAGTGTACACACTGTTCATTCTGACTACCCCAAAGTTTGCTGGCACGAAAAGACGGGAAGATATCATCACTTTATCTCTCCTGATGCCACCGTTGGGAGTGGCTGGCATCTGCAGTGGTGCCAAAGAACAAGTACTTCTGATCAGGATCTTAGCTGGTTTGTCCCTTTAGTTTCTTTCTCACAAAAGATAATATCAATCTGGGGATTTTTTGCTTCATGCTAACGCTACAGAAAAGTTCTGGATCACAGTTCAAATCCTCTTTAAAAAAAAATTTCTGTCCTTCACATATCCACAATATTTTGTAGGCGCATGAACAACTGGGAAACTAACCTTCAGAAACAGAGGAATTACATTTCCTTAAAGACGTCTAGTTTCAGGGATGATTTAACTGCTGAGAGACATGTATATGCAAATTGAGAGAGTGGGTTGAAGGAGAGGAGTACTTTCCATATAAATGGATTTCTGAGGTTTCTTCTCTTGGTTCTCTTTCTCAGATTTCCATCATTTTGAAAAATAAAGTAGCACTGGACAGGGTCCAACTTTCCTTCACCGTTACCTTCACTAACTTTGGATTGTAAGCTCCGTAACTGAGCTGTTTTTGAAGGTTCATTCAACTCTATCCTGTATTATGTTTGGCACTGACAATTCGTCAACTCAGTTCCTCACTTCTATCATCCACAAAACAGTTCTCTGATTTCTTGTGATTACTGAGACACAGCTGAAAGATCCATGTTCATATAAAAGATGAGCAGAATATAAAAGAAATGTTCTTTATATATTCATGTCTATTTTAAGGACTTGTGTTACCATCACTGTTAAATCATAGGTAAGTAAAATAAATTAGGGCTGATTTTTGTCTACATGTGTTGTTAACATAATACAAGCATGCAGGAGCAGCTGCACTAAATCACACCAAAAATCAGTCTAGTGCATCCTGTCTCCAATGGTGACTAACAACAGATACCTAGGGAAGACAATGAGAATGGGCCAAACATAATGACACTGTGCTACTCTCCCAACGTCCACTAATCTGCAGCTAAGAGACTTCCTGAGACAGAATTTTTTAGTTTGAGCCCTCTTGCATTTTTCTTCTTTGATTTTTTCCAAATAACAATTGATTCCACATAAACATTGAGCTTTCAGAACATCCTGTAGCAAGGAGATCCACAGTTCAGCTCTATGTTGTATCATTTTTACGTACCACAATTTACCACATTGTTAGCAATACCATAAAAGAGACCAAGAGTTTCCAATCACTCCCAATTTTGGATGCTTCCTTTGCTGGAACTTTAGTTTGTAGTGTCTTAAAGAGAACCTGAATTCCTCCTGCAGTCATGTGCTTATTCTTTATACAGCTTAGAGAGGAAACTCAAAATCACTAGTCACTTTTGCAAGCCTTGGGCTGGGGACTCAGATTTATCCTTCTTCTCAGAGAGAAAAAGCAGCATCTGTCCTGATGATTAAGCTCAAGCTCACGTTTGCAAGTATAAAGAAATGAAAATCATTGCAGGTGCTACCTCATTGCCTGGGTTAGAAGACAGTGTCAGAGAGCTAAGGGAGAGGTATCATGGCCCATCAGATAAAGCCCCATTATCATGCATCTGAGTTAGAACGCTCTTTGTAACTTTCTGAAACTTCTAAATTGCTTGGTTCACTACACAGTTAAATGTACAATTTAATCGATGTTTCTTGTTCTTTGAGCACGTCTCTCCAGCTTATGCTCCTCCACTTTGCAGGCGCATCTCAAGGCAGCCAAATGATAACATACTTATTTATGCAGTGGCAAGGAAGAACTTTCATAAATTGGAAACACAATCATGGTACATTTCACAGATAAATTCAGTAGCAACCTTGCATCCAGTCCTTGCAGCAAGTGCATTGATTCTTAAAGCCCCAGAAGCCAATGCTTAAAAAACCAATTTAAAAAACAATGAATGTTTCTTTAATCAATAAAGATGGGAAGGAGAGGATGGCAGGGGGAAGTGCAGAATAAGATTTTCCACTCTTAGTTTTACCTCTAATTTCAGGGAAGGGTGATTATAAGCCATTGCTAATTTTCCCTAAGGCAGAAGGTATAGAGCTGGTCCCTCCTACTCAGCACTACTTATTGGTGCCCTGTGCATTTTACCATTGACTTCACTTATTGAGTTTGGTAAAAAGCCAAGCTTTAGTGGAGTTAGAGCTTTCTATAACTGTATCTACTTTGCATGGCACACTAGCCAGGGAAATGACACCAGTACACTTGTTTATTCAGACAATTTTCTTGATAACAGAAAGAAACCAAAGGCAGTCTTAGAAA
>WAAD01037608.1:6777-19907 GCA_013389945.1 Fregata magnificens
AGACTTCTTAGCAACTTGTCTGTGACTGTTTTTGATTGTTGCTTGAAGAGATAGAGACAAACCTGCTTTTCTTGCTGCAGGCAATTACGGCATGAGGTTCTTAAGCAATGTCTAGGTAGCAAACAAAGCTTATCACTCACTGTTATTTCACCTTCTAACAACATGAAATCTTTCTGGAGACATTTATTTTTAAGTTCTAGAGGCTCCCTTAATAAGACATAAAAAGATGTACAAAGTCATATTTTCAGAATAAAATGATGCCTTCTTTGAAATGATGGGTCTGTAATCATTGAAAAGGAAACACAAATACTGACTACTGTCAAGATGGTACATTATGATAATTTTTGTGTACTATTCCACAGTATAAGTGTTGTTGCTTGTAAGTTTTCATAACAGTAATAATAAAAAATGTAGACAATGGTACAGAAGAGGGTGTATCTCCCAGCTAATCACCTCTAGAGACATGGCTTGATTTTGCTAAAGTTCTTGACATTGAAATACATTTCATACCCCAGGGTATGATCTCTATCAAGCATTTTTATGTTAATAAAATAGAAATATTTCAAATTAGAACTACAAGACTATTCTTCCTTTTTGCTATCACAACCTTCCCATTATAGTTATCTGCAGTAAATCCTAAAAGTGAATTGTGCTGCTGTAGGAAAACAATTTATCCAGTGATAATGTCCTATCAAGCACAATTGGTTGGCAGCTTTTTCACTCTTATTTCAAGGACAACAAGTTGCCTTATTCTTGATGTGAATGGCATCCTGCCAGGTACTGTCTGAAAGAGACTGAAAAACTACAAATTGGTATACTGTTTTCTTTATCTCTTTATTCTGACCTGGTTGGGAAGAGATGTGGAGAGCAGGCATAGCAGGAATGAGAGATGCTAGGAGTGAGGATCCGAGTGAGCATGGGATGCAACGCAGCAGAAATCTGATAAGACTGGGTGACACAATGGATAAGAAAATGGGACACGGAACCATTTAGACTGATTAATTGAGTCTGTAGTCATCAAAGATAATTGCAAAGAGATGACCGTTCCTTGACTTATGTGAAAGAATCTGGTGGACTTGATAACATTTTACATTGCACAAGTAACTACCTGAAGCCTTAAAAACAGTGGTGGAGTTGGCACTAAAGTAGGATAAAAATAAAACAGTTTTGGAGAGTGACCTGATTTTCAGAACAGGGCTAATTCAAATCACCCTTAAAGTGAGTGGCTGATGCTAGTGCTTGGAGGAAGGGCAAAACTTAAATTTCTACCAGTTTAGGAACATCAGATTAGAAGAAACACAATGATGAGGTCCAGTGACTGCTATCTTACACAGCCATATTATTTAGACTTTCATAAATCTACTAGTACTAAATTAAGTCTATGATTAAAAAAAATCTTAATTTTGATTAGCAAATTAATGAAGAGACTTAACCTACACATCTTTTCCAGCATGCTGGGTCATGCAGGAATATCAATCCCGCAAAAATACATCATGGGAGGAATCAAGTATACTTCAGGAACCTTTAAACATTCCCCAGACACTTTCAATTTTTAATGCAAGCCATCTTCTGCCTATAGTATAGTGCAGTAGGGGTGGATTAGAGGGCACAAATCAATCTCTGCCTGGAATGTTAGAAAGCTACTTCTGCCAGACAACGAGTTCAACTTTTCAAGGAGACTAGATCTGTGTCTTGCTCCCATTTTCAATGGCTACCGAACATGAAAAGCTAGACTGTCTGACCCATTTGTCATCCCCTGCATATAAAAAATACCATCAATCCAGCTTTGGTAAACATACCTGTACTGTTATAGAACATAATGGTAAAAATACCTGAAATAAATAGTGCACATTTTCACTAACTATATTTTTCAAGCTTAAATCCTATTTCTGTTGTTCCATAAATTCACATAACTTTCATTATCTTTCACCAATCTAGCACATTAGCCAGCTTGCTACTCTTAGAGTCAAAAATCAATTTATGCATAATAATCTGAGGACCATTAATTAATAAAGTGATAAACTTTCAGATAAATCCTCATGTATCTATGTACAAATCTATTCATGTACATGTATTGTGAAATATTATGAATTCACAAGTTTAAAATCAGTGGGGAAAACAAATCTAAGATATAAGAATATCTCTAAATAACAACTTGTTAAAAGCACAGTCTGTTAAGATATGGTTGAGGCTATTATATTCCTGTAGTGAATTTAAATTCATTCACCAGAAGGTGCCAGTCTTGGTCCATAAACCAAGAATCTAGTGATTGCATTTCAGTAAATTCTATTATAATGATTTCAGTGGAAACTAAAAGCACAGAGTTCTGGTGTCAAAGAAGGTGGCAGCTAATGAACTCTGAAGGTAGAACAGAAAACAAATTCCAGAACAAACATAATACTCCATAACAAATCTAGGAAAAAGATTAATAATTCTTTACTGATTTTTACATTGATGTAAAAATAATATTGTCCCCATGGAGGAAAAGACAGCTCGTAGGTTGCACTTACAGAAGGAATTTCTCTCTTCAGCTTAAAGGCATTTGCTTTTCATTTTTATATTTTTTATTTTTATGTTTTGATTTATGTGGCATAAGTATGGATCATTACAGCTAAGAGGGTTTAGACTGTGAAGTACTGAGTTTGATTTCTTGAAATTGATTTTAGTTCTTGAACATATCTCCAGAAACATGCATCCAACTATCCACGGCAATGTGTGTAAAGTGACTTTTATTCCTAATGTTATAGATCCTCCTTTTATTTTGCATCAGATCAAAAAGTAAACCTAAAGCCTTGAAGGTCACAATGTGGATCTCTTACACACCAGTTTTATATAGTACATGCAAATACAGTATTTGTAACATTTTATAGTCATATAGCTTCAAGAACAATTGTTTACTTTGCCAGTAGCTTTCCTGCTTTTGCAGGACTCAGACTTCTTCCTTGTTAAAAAATTTTTTCAGCTCCATGCATCATGAGAAAGCGGTCTGCTTAATGCATGAATCTCTAAGCTGTTCCTTGCGCTACTACTTCAGTCTAAGTGCTCTGCTACCTTAGTGAAGTGTGTAGTGAAAATACCTACAGACACAGATAGATGCCTGAAATTTCCTGTGGTTTGGAGTCTGTCATGTAGGCTGTCATAAAGTCTGACAAAGGCTGAGAGTTTCAGCATGGAGTAACAGCTTCATCCTGAATTTATTCCAGTAATTAGACTATCACAGCTACCACATGTCATTTCCCTGATTAAGAAACAGGAGAACAAGGAGCTGTAAAGAGAAGAGAAAAATACATTCAGCCTGTTTTCTCAGAAACTTTGAATAAACCATGACAAAATGCATCCATTTTTGTACTCTAGCAGTTAAAGAAATGAGATGCTGTGAAAACAGGCAGTAAATATAAAAAAAAAAAAAATCAAATACATATCTGAAAGCTCATGAACATAAGGGATGGAGGTTGGGTTGGAAAACTAGTTTAATTTGAGAACACAGTGATACTGAAAGAAATATATTTTTCCCCAGACCTTTGTGAAATCAAGTGGTTAAATACTTTCCTGGATAAGCATCCTGGGTCAGGTTATTTCACAACTTTGATATGAGACATCTAAAGAGCAGCAGGTGGTACTTTCCTTTGTTAGTGCTGAACTAATGGCCTCAGCATGGTATTAGGGGACATAAAATGACCGGAGGGGCTCTCTTTTAAATAAGATGTAAAACTGAAGTCCTCAGCAATTAGATTTCTGAAAGGATCTTACAAATGGCCTAAACAAATTGCTTCCTGTGATTTTCCCTTGATTTCCTATGTAAATGCACAGGTACATCTAGGCAAAGCCGTGGGTCTGTTTGTTAGTTTACCCCAATAACTTCTGATCAATACCTGCTGGCAAATTGTGGTTAAATTTGACGGAGCAGGAGAGGTCTCAAAATCCCATGCATTTCATGTTAGTAGGTGTCCAGGTAAGGAAGAGAGATCCCATCAACACCTGAACAAAGCCAAAGCATAGGGAAAAGCATGTGTCTCTTGCTAGACATCAGAGAATCAACTCTTCAGGCGAGAGTTCTTTCCTACATGGTTGCTCCAGCATCAATAATGCATGTCTTCTCACTGAAGCTTTTCCTTTTGTTGAGGTAGTCATAAAGGTTCTTGCCTCTGCAGAATCTCTGACATCTAATAAGAAGTGAGTTTCAACAGCAACCTTATTAAAATTGACTTACAAAATAAATCAACCATGAAACACAAATCCATAGGAACCTAAGCTTCATTAATTCCACTTCCAATAGAACTATTTGTTTGCTTACCATGATTTCCCTGCAGTTTCCCTGTAACCATACGTAGGGTTTTTTCCCCCTACTTCCTGGAGTTTTGGTACATTTAATCAAAGTTTATATAGCTTCTGTAAATTCTGCAGAAATAAAGGTTCTGCACATTAGTACTTTTGCTTTTCTATTTACCATTGATTTCAATGGGACAATTCAGGAAGGAAGATACTACTCATTACCAGAATAGGGGTGGGATTCATTGCTCCAAACTTTGTACATTTGCAGTGGAGACATTCACATCTGAACTAATTATCTAAACTCCCTTTATAGTCAGAGGAAAGAAAGAGGCAATTCCAAAGTGTGATTCATCTCCTCCCAAGGTTGACGTCTAGAACAGGCCAGATGAATCACCCTCTAGAAGTGCTCTCACTCTCCTCTGACTATAAAGGGAGTTTGGACAACTGTCTCATACACAGATCTCTGCTGTCGCAGAAGTCTAGAGGTAGGGGATGTGGCAGAATTTTACACATCTAATCCTGATCTGATTTATGCCAGTATTACTGTGGAGTCCCTACCCTGGAAGTAATGGCATGGAGTAACAATTAGGGATCTTAAAAAGTACTTAGCTCTCATAGGTACTTTTTGAGACAAGTCTATTTGTAAACATTTGTGATTAAAGAAACAGCACTGTTTTGTCTTAGAATGATAATTATTTCTCCTGCATGAAATGCATGAGCCGTCATGGTATTTCCTATCTGAAGGAATAATTAGTTAATTGGGTCTTGGACCTCAAATTTGGGGTAAATGATATTTAGGGTTTTTTTATTTTCTCCTTTCCCAGCTGGTTTGCTATGACTCATATGATTTAAGCTTGTGTGTTTTTAATAGAGCTGGAACTGGGGCACAAGTCTTTGGTGTGCTAAGAATTACTCTGATTTTACCCCGGTATTTTTCCTATAAATAGAAGTTCACCATCTAAAGAAGAATAGAGACCCCTATATACAGTTTCCTATGCATTATTTTCAGTACTCTAAAAAAGTACTGAAAAATATCACTCCCACTGGAACTCAGGGAAACAACCCATTTCAAAGTGCTAAAGTTCCAGTAAAAATTTTAAAGCCTTGTCTTCCATTTAACTGTCTAAGTGCCCATTTCACAGCAGTAAGCAGGCAGATGGCTCCGTTCTCTTTCTGCCACAGCATTCATTTTCTGTTTTTATCTACCACGCTGAAACATTTTTTGCCTTAAAAAGCTTAATTAATGCAATACATTGTATATACTTAAAAGTCTACTCAGTAGTGCATTTTTTTAATTTTGGCTTTGCTTTCAGTGGTTATCTTTGATTTACTCATCTTTTATATATTTAGGTTTATATTTATTTTTGATATCTCTTTTGACTTACAGAACATACCCCAGCATTACAGAAATTCTAATCTTACGAGGATAATTTGCACAAAATCTCTGAGGATCTTGTAAAAATGTGGAGGGTATAACTGGCCCAGGGAGTATCATTCTTGTAATACAATGACAAGTATTGGAGATAATGTTCACATAGGTTTTTTTTGCTTCTCTTTGCCAAATGTAGCTTGGAGAAAGGGATGTGACTGCAGTTAGAACTTGCATCTCTTGAAACTTTTTGCACCATACAGCATAACTTCCTGCCAGAATGATGCATCACTGCACTTTTGGTCTCCTAGGACCAATGAAACAGGCATATTTTACAGAAATCTACAAATCCCTGAATCCCCTTCTTTCAACCTGCCAGATTCCTGTAGACTGAGTGTGTTTCTTTAGGCAGGAAAAAAAATCTGTGTCTTATATGAAAGAATAAAAACTCTACAACACTGAGGATGATTCTATAGTATAATACATGTACGCAGACAGAAAATGCAGCAGATACATGAGCATCTCATTAGGAGACCACCCTTCTAACACCCTGGCTAAACACACTAACCCAAGCATGATTGTGCATAATCCTATTGACAGCCATGTACCTGCTGCATCATTAGAATTTCAAATAATTCCACTGCAGAACAAAACAACTTACACAAGCAAAGGGTAGCAATAGAACCTGATACTGCTATAGCTTTACCTCATTTACTCTCAGTGTGGCAGTAAGCACAGAGGATGACACTCTTTCTCATGAGTTTGCATGTTTTAACAGTAATGAAGAGGCCGAGGTCTGGGTTCCTGTGAGCCTTTGGTGCTATTGCCTGATTGCACACAGATCCAGATTCTGCCACTGGGCTTGCTAGAGGTGTACCCTGTGCTGTGGCAAGCAATCACATGAGTCATATCCACTGATTAGGACCTAGACATTTCACAAAGGTGATACTCTTAGTCTTTGGGGTGCAGGATGTCAGATTTATTGTGTTCACCTAAGATATTAGTACAGGAAAGAGAAGAGCCTGAAATTTTCCCACTGATGCATTCATCCTTTCTCACCACTGTCCTGGTTTTGGCTGGGATAGAGCTAATTTTCTTCATAGTAGCTGGTATAGTGCTGTGTTTTGGATTTAGTCTGAGAATAATGTTGATAACACACTGATGTTTTAGTTGTTGCTAAGTGGTGCTTGCACTAGTCAAGGACTTTTTCAGCTTCCTATGCTCTGCCAGTTGCCCAAGAAGCTGGGAGGGGACACAGCTGGGACAGCTGACCCCAACTGACCAAAGGGATATTCCACACCACATGACATCATGCCTAGCAATAAAAGCTGGGGGAGAGAAGGAGGAGGGGACATTCGGAGTGATGCCATTTGTCTTCCCAAGTAACAATTACGTGTGATGGAGCCCTGCTTTCCTGGAGATGGCTGAACACCTGCCTGCCGATGGGAAGTAGTGAATGTATTCCTTGTTTTGCTTTGCTTGTGTGCACAGCTTTTGCTTTACCTATTAAACTGTCTTTATCTCAACCCACAAGTTTTCTCACTTTTACCCTTCCGATTTTCTCCCCCATCCCACTGGGATGCAGCTGTGTGGTGCTTAGTTGCTGGTTGGGGTTAAACCACGACAACCGCATATGTCAGATTTATTTAATATTTGTTAGTAGCTGCCAAATTCCATAGCTCGACAGAGGTGATGCTGCTGCCCCTTGTCACCAGGTCCAGCCAGTAGCAAGGCTGAGCACATGTCCCCAGTAGGCACACATGCACACAGTATATATATACAGCACAGACCAACATAGACAGGAAACGCAGCTCTCACATGAACGCATACAATGCCAATGTCCTGATCCTGCTCCCCTCTCTGGCTGAGCAAGATGGAGGTCCGTTATTGGGAAAATATGTATATACATGTACAAGGTGGATGCCTCCATCAGCTGGACTCAGACACCCAGTCTGCCCAGTATCAGCCCCTGGATTCCAGCCTCCCCAATTGCTGGCACCTGCACATAGAAGCCCCTGAGGCTGCAGCCCCTCTCTGGTTGCTGGTAGAGACCAGACCCCTTTGGACAGAGCAGCACAGGCGCAGACACACACACAGATCCCCCAAGCAGCTGGGCTCAGACACTGGTGCTTTTCCAGCAGGGATGCCCTAGTCACCCCTGCCTCATGCACACATACACACATGCACAAATGGTCCCTCAATCAACCTCCAGACCCCACAGTCTCTCTGGGAGCTGTTTGAGACCTCCTGGCCCCTCCAGTAGCCAGCCAACAGACTCTCTGGTCTCTCCAGGATCCAACTTTGATATCTGACACCAAATCTCTTACCCTACTCACTGGCTAGTCCTGCTTGATATTCATTACCCATCACATGCAAATTCCAGTTTGCTGCACTCAGACCCCAAACACACACATGCATGCAGGATAGAGTGTACCTCACCCAGGAAAAGAGTTAGAAATGGAGTTTAATGAGATGACAGGACAGACCGTGCTGAGGCACAGGGCAAGGCTGACCGGCAAAGCTGACAGCATGCTGACCAGCAAAGCATTTACAGGCAACTGGCACTTTTTGTCCCCTTATCCCTCTGTTGTTTCACTTGTTCTCTGCCCCATTTTATTTTAATCCCTCCCTTTCCCCACCTTTTGTTTCTCCCTTAAGCATCCCATAATAAGTCTTGCACAATCCCAGAATGCTCTTCCCCTGCATCCTATAATGAGCCCCATCTTGCAGGGCCCGTGTGGCTGATGCTCTCCTGGGACAGCCTGGGGCAGGGGGGGTGGACCCCAGGGGCTTGTGTCTCTCACTGGGGCACCGGGGCTCCCTCGCTGCCCTCTGCCTCTGCATTCCTCTGCGTGTGGGGGAGATAAGCTTTACACACCCTAAGAATATTACTCATTTTTTTAAACTCAGGGTAAGATACAACATCTTTAAAATAAATTCAGATAGAAACTATGTTCCACAGCTGTCAGGATAGCATTAATCTATTCTCCTTCTATTTTTTTCATCATCTCTTCTGTGGTTGGCTGATATAACAAGGACATGAAGGTCAAGAGCAGCATTTCAAAGTAAAAAGGACAACAAAATATAAGATAAGACACTAAGACACTCCAGCCACCCAAAGAAAGGTGCCATAAGTACTTAAGTACTTAAGGAGGTAGGTACCACCACTCATTGTGATTCACACGCTTCTAGCAGTTCAGCATCCTTTGCATGATTACTGCCTTCACCTCACTCACATTTGCTGCAAACGCTGGGTTCACATTCACAGAGGAAGAACACTTTTTGAACTACAAAACACACAGTATCTAACAACAGTGGGAGCAGCATCACTGAAAGTCATGTGACATCCAAGCCATGATTACAGGTTGACAGATCTGAAGCAAGAGCCGGAATATAATGTGAGTATCTTCATCTAACTCCAGGTAGATACAGATTACAGTCTAGGAGAAAAACGACCAGTCTTGGTACCCTGATAGTGAAATAGAAAACCAAAGAATTACAAAAGGGAAAGGTTAACCTTTGGATGAAGCATTGAACCGAAGGTCTGTGGCTCTCTCCACTCAGCCTGCACTCTGGCCTTGGAGAAGGTTAACCCAGACATTTTTTATGTTCAGGTTTCACAGTTCAATGCTGAATGTTTGGGATCAAAGGAACAGTCCACCAAATTGAGCTAATCAAAGAAAAAAACACATTTAGAAATTTCTAAATACAATAAAAGAGAAGGCAACTAACCTATGCATTAATTTCCTTGACTATAGTAATTTTTTTTGGAAGCTGTTCTGGACGCCACCGCAAGTACTCAATTATAAAATAATCTGATTCCTTATTCTAGTAATTAAAAAGAATCTAATAATTAAAAATGAGCAGTGATAGTCTGCTGGCATACATTCTAGGGGAGGTTAGCAGATATATCTGTTTTGATGATGGTGGCTTTACATTCAATTTGAAGCGGTCAGAAAATATGCCATAATTACCTTGAAAAATTGCAATGCTTCTCTAAGACCAGAAGCACTGGTAAGACACCAAGATCCTCACTGCAATGGTGTGTACTTAAATCATTGCATGTTTTCAAACTTTTAATAGCTCAGGTAAAATTGTTTGAACATTAAACACTTATCTATAGCTGCTTAATGACAGCAGGATAAATTACACTGATTTAAAAATATAGACCTTTGAGTTTACAGAAACTTAACATGAGAAATTCATGCCTTGAAGGACATTATGCAGATAGGTATTGGTGGATGGGACTGTACATAGATCTTCTGATGGATGAGCCTGGGGGCAGTACAGGTCACACATATACGTACAAAGCACTAGGTTGCTGCCAGAGATTTTCTTTCTGCTGATTGCTTTCCTTTTCCTCTGTTGCAAATGCCATGCTCCAGGCTGCATTTCATTCTAGGTACCATGTGAGGAAAGATGAGGTAGAGGCCCAGTCTATGACTTGACACGTCTACAAATTGTGTGAACAGAGCTAGATGTTTAACTACCTCTTCTACTCCATAAATCCCCCTGAATTTAGAAGCGTATACTTCTTTTACATGTTTGCTCTGTTAAAATCAGCTGGATGCTCAGTGCCGAGAAACTAGCGAAGGCTCGTTGCTCTTATGCCTACACTTACAGTCTTGGCATAATTGTGTCTTTCAGAAAACTACATCTATTGCATTTGGCTGAGTATATTGACGCTTCAGAGTACCTTTTATGAATGCTGAGCCCCTACTTAACTCTGTTTGCGCTCTTCTGATTTAATTTATTTAGATACCTGGAAACCTGCAGAAATAACTGAATAAACATTGTTGCATAGTAACATTGCAGTCCTTTTGGAGCTGTGGCAGGTGCACCCGCCCTGATAAAGACCAGGGGTTTCTGACTGTTGAAGCAAAGCGGCTGCTGATTCCTTTTGCGCCCTTACTTTTTGCACCCTTATTGTATTGCTGTGACTGCTGTCACGTACACAGTCGCCGACAGACGGAGCCCTCAGCCAATAGGCAATGGACATGGCCACATATGACCACAGATCAGGTTCCACTAGGGTATAAATGAAGTCCTGCCGGGGGGGCAAATGGAGTCGGTCCTCCTCGGAGCAACAGGTCTGCAGTCGGGGACTCTCCCCTTGGGTTGGGATGCCACTTAAGGTAACTCCTCGAGGTTGAGAGCCCTCATCTTCTTAGGTGAGTGATTACGCATTTTGGATCCTCATTCTAAAACTCTTAAGAATTCTTAGGTCGGCCGGGTAGTGTTAGTTCCTGTTGGCATCCTAACCTGTGGTTTACTAATGTTCTTTGGAGTATCAAAACACTTTTGATTAGAATAAATCTTATTTTGGGTTACATCACCTGCCTAATTTGACTTTGTGCACCTCTGCGACAGGAGCACAAAAAGCAAATTGAACCAGCTAACATTTACACTAATATGACCATATTAATTACAGGAGACTCATTTACTGTTGAAGGTATTATTATTCACACTTCAAAAGTCTTCTTTGACATATCATAGACTTTTTAAATTGTTGCATTATAAGGATGTAATACTTTTGGATTTGTGGTTAATTCTATTTGTCTGTATCTTATAATATAAAAATAACCTTTGGGAACGGGTGATTAATTTCTCCTGGTAACACCAAAGATGGATGGGGACCAATTCTTTTCTTCTTAGGTAATTTGAACTCCCTTATTTAGAACAAATCAGAATATTGCATGTACAAGGCATGCAGGACTGGGCTAAGTAGCACTTAGCAGCAAAATAAGGCACAAAAATTGAGGTCAGTTACAGTGCTTTTTTTGTCATTGTCTAAGTGAGTGTCTTTACCACTGATTTTTCCCATAAGATTTTGTGCGTGTAGCTCAGATAATGGGTAAAAGCAATTTTTCTATGTGCCATGTAGCATTCTCTCTAATGTGTCTCATCAGTCTACTGTGCAGAGCAATGATAGCTCAACCAGGTTGATATTTTTAAAGCTAATGAGCCACTGATTAGTATCTGAGTGACTGAAGCTAACAAGATATGCTCTCTTCCAGTGATTTATAGAGATGAATTAATTTGTATGATCCCAAATTCCATCTCCAATGAAATACGTGCCTTTCCTGCTAGCTTTGTAACACTGAGCAACTGCTGAATATGTAGACTGAATATGAAGCTTTGCTAATTGTATGCCGATGTTCAAATGACACTCTGCGAATGTATTCATACATGTACTTTAAATGCAAAAGTGAATTACAAATATTAGAAGGTGAAAACTGGTAACAGGACTCTATGTGCATGAAATGTGGAAGGACTAGAGAAATAATATATTTCTCTTAAGGTATCTCTAAAGAAATAATATATGTCTTTCAACACTAGTGAATGGAGACAATTTCTAACTTCCTCTTCCCTTCAGAAATGCTGTTTTAGGAATTGCAGCTTTTCAACCACTAGTGCTTTGAGCCCTAGTGTTAAGCTTTCCTCTATCTCATTGGACAAATCATGTCATACCCTTTTACGCTGACCTGTACAAGGCAGGTCTGGAGACTATTACCACGATGCAGAATTTGGGAGCATCCCAGCACTAATACCTGTGCATCATCTATTCCATGCCGCTTCCTTGTGTATACACTGTATGACCTGAAAGCCACACAACTTTACCACCAGTGTGAATGTCACATTCAGAAGGTGAAAAAGGAGGAAGGTTCTTGCTTTTAAAAGGGTAGGTTTAGATTGTCCCCACATTTCTTTTCCTTTTTCCTTTTTTTTTCCCTCTCCCCTCCCCTCCCTTCTTCTCTCCTCTCCTCTCCTCTCCTCTCCTCTCCTCTCTTTCCTTTCCCACCCTACCTTGCCCTGCCCTGCCCTGCCCTGCCCTGCCTTAAAGGAAGATAAAAGTACAGATAATTTATTCCCAAATTAGTGTTGCATTATTCCCAACTTTACAAATTATTGAATGCAATATCGTAGTGTGAGACTAAGTATATGCAGACAGAGAACAAGTCAAAAATACTCAGGATACTAACAATATAAATACCTAGCACTGGGAATAATTTTTAAAATATTTGGAAGGGGGAGGGCTACTATAACCTTTATCCTTTACAATCTTTTGGTTTATTTTTTCCAGGAAGGGAAAACCTGGTTTCATAGGTCACAGATAATGTTTTATGTTCCCAGTATGATTCTGAAAGGATTTGTGTTTTTCATAACTCTAAACTGATGTTCATGTTATATTACTAATTCGATAAAGCCATTCTTCTTGCACATTGCTCTGAGGATAATGCCAAAATATCACAAAAAACATTGAAGAACATTCATTAGTTATTTTGGGGTTTTCTATTAGTTATACAACTTTTCCCAAATTTCTGATTTCCTCTACTTCATTATTCATTTTAGTGCAGTACCTTGAAAACTGCATTTAGTCTAGCTATGATACTAGAGAATATACTACCATGAACTACTCAGTATTAAGCATCTGATTAAGGTGGTTCCATTTCCCATGGCAGTGTGCCCAGGTGGCCAAGAAAGCCAA
>WAAD01037608.1:20183-32945 GCA_013389945.1 Fregata magnificens
CTTTTCCAACCCAATGATTCTATGATTCTATGATTCTATGATTTCTGTCTCCTCTGATTCTAAGATTAACTGGAACATTATAGATGATTGATTGTGGTATTTTTCAAAGAGAACTTGACAGCAGCTGGATGAAATTGGATGTCCTTTATTCAAAACCATTCTGAGCAACTGCAGATTTTTTTAACAGCCAACATCATAAGAAATTATTTCATCAAAATTCTCTCTCATAATTTTATTATGAGTTCTAAGGCTAAGAGCATTTTCTTGCTTTAGTTCTTGGGTTCTGGTTCTGAAAAATTAGATACAAATCTAAGCTTTTTGTAATGAACTTTCTGATTGTTGTGATTTATAGAACACTTTTTAAAAAGATAACTAATACAAAAAGAATAATAAATTTAACAGATGGTGGAGATTTTCAGTAGTTTAATTTTAAAAACTGAGATCTTTAAATCAATTCCCTTATTCCTTAGGAGCACAATTTTTGAATATTTGAATTTTTGAAGATCTTTAAGTTTTTCTTTCACTGCATCCACTAAAATATTTGTTAGGAGAAACAAAATTTCTGAAGAAAGATATGTTGAGCACACACATTTCTATATTTAAAAAAAAACTACCTCAGAACAAAACTTTAAAGCAAGTAAATACACATATATACATGAACAACCACACATTCCCTCTTCTTTCAGAAAATTAACAAAACCAGTCCGAGCAATTGTTACTCTACATTGGAAACAGAGAGTGAAATAAAAGTCTGTTGGCATACGTTGCATTCAAGAAGGTGAGAAGGAAAAAATCATTTGGTAGATAAGTCCCATGACCTTGAACACTATTGTGACTGAAATGCCCCAACCAGTGCAGTGTCTTGTTGAGAATTAGCCATTTTAAGATTATTGTAACAGAGGCTTGATTTTACTCCAGCTTTTCAATGAGAAAAAAAAAAAAAAAAGATCAATTTCATTGAATATAGAGAGCACCATGAAATGCCAAGAAGCTAGTTGTTCCTTAATGTGCCTTAATTAAATATTAATCTTATTATTTAGCTCACTGAAAAGCCAGTGAACTTACGTTACTTAACCTTCTGTAATATAGTTTAGCTTAATTCCTTCCCTCCTCTCTCTTTTAAGATCAGTCATTAGGATATTTTTCTCCCATGTAAAACATTGTACTTCAAATGGGATTATGTTAATTAAATTTACAATGCACAAAACTAAAATTAATAAGACTGCTAGGAAGCCTGCAATAACTTCTTTTCTTCTTAATTCTTCCCCCTCCCAATATCCCTTTAATGTTTTCATTTTCCCCCTAATAAGTTCTCCTCTGAATTTTTTCCAAGATCTTTGGTATTTTGTTTGCGTGACAAAAATTAACAAAACAATCCCTATCGCTTTTTACAAAAAGCCTGATCATTAATGTATCTAATTGAGTTGAGCTTAATATTTTACTGTGCAAATTTATCCCCTGAAGCTTTTTCAGATCCACAGCTTCTGTTTATGATTCATTTGAACTAGAGAGGATAGAGGACGTCTCGCAAAGGTCAGATATCTGCATGCAATACATAAATAATAAGTATCAGTGTTCCTTGGTGTACTGGGTCTGGCTGGGATGGAGTTAACTTTCCTTGCAGGAGCCCACGTAGTGCTGTGCTTTGCATTTGTGGCTAAAACAGAGTTGATAACGCACCAGTGTATTGGCTATTGCTGAGCAGGCTTGCACAGCCTCAAGGTTTTCTGTCCAACACCCACACCAAAGGCCAGTAGGCTGGGTACGGGGAAGAGGCTGGGAAGTGACACAGCCAGGACAGCTGACCCAAACTGACCAAGGGCATATCCCATATGATAAGACCTTGTGCTCAGCAATGTAAGCTTAGCGAAAGGAGGAGGAGGGGGAGCATTTGGGGTTATGGCATTTGTCTTCTGAAGCAACCAATACGCATGACGAGACCCTGCTTCCCAGAAAGTGTCTGGACATCTGCCTGCCGATGGGATGTAGTGAACAAATTCCTTTATTTGCTTTGCTTCTGCGCACAGTTTTTGCTTTACTTAGTAAACTGCCTTTAGCTCAACCCATGAGTTTTTTAATCATATTTTCTCCCCCTTCTGTTGATGAGGGAAAGTGAGAGAGTGGCTGGGTGGGGGTCTGGCAGGCAGCCAGCGTCAACCCACCACACTTGGAAATAGAGTTTCCTGATAAAATAACCCCTGGACTTAACAAAGTCTGCCAAATATATGAACTCAATGGATTTACTCTGAAATTGTCTCATGAGTTCTATGCAAAGTCTTCTCCATGGATATCACTTTTGGATATGGATATAACCTTTTGCACTGATCTGTGTCAGGGTAGAATACCAACTTCAAAATAAAAGAAATATAAAGTAAAACTAGCAAGTTTCAAGCTTCTTGACTTTAGGAGTAGAAGTTAATCTTTGCACAAATTAGAAACAGGAAATTTCACTGGAGATTTCAATAGATGCACCTGCTCAGAACCAATTATTAAAATAAAGCAAAAGAAGCTTGATTTTGGTCACATCATGCTTAAGAAAAAGTGAAGAATTTCACTGACATCAAAATCTCATTGGATTTATACTGAACATGTGTGGAGATAGAAAAAGCACTGAATGAGATTAGGTTGGTGAACTGTGCAAGTGTCAAGTTAATTTTAAAACAAAAACGAGCTGGGATAAATTTGTCTCTAAACTAATAGGATTACAAAAAGAATCGTTATGGATGTCTGTGCCTTAAATAAATAAATAAAGTACCACAACAGGTTTTGTTTCGATTTTCAATTTTTAAAAAAGCCAGCTTGTATTTATTTTTAAAGGAATGAAAAGATAAATCTAGATAAACATAATACTGGCTCTTTTTGTACAACCGTATTAAAACATGAACTTTAGCAGTACTGCAAAAAGCTATTTTTTTCAAAAGGAGCAATAATTGAAATCAGTTTCTTTTCTTTCTGCAACTCCTGAATCTTTGAAGAATCTGCACATTTCGAAAATGTAATCAAAACATGATAGAGGTGGGGCTTGCTCTTCTGTTGTTCCTCTATTATAATATGGGAAGCAACGTTAGCCAAAAGGTGTTCTTCACTATCTGCGTTGGTGAATCAGCTAGTTAATGTCTTAGATACAAGGAAGCAATATGTCAATTATGAGACACAGCAATTTTTGCATAAAACTGCTAAACCACTGTCAGTCCTATTTCTTCAAAAACCAACAACAAAAAACCCCAACAAAACAAAGAAATCCTGGGAAACACCCCTACGTGTTCCTGGTTTATTTTAAAAAGAAATGAGCAGCAACTCTATATACCAGCGTACTATAATCTAATTACGTTCCATTAAAACAGTCTTTCTACATATTATAAAAATATTGTCATGAATAAAATGCAAGCATTACCAAAAATCTGAAAGAAATAATCTTTGAAAAATTCAAATATTTTCAGTTTATTTATATACTGAGCACGCTTGATGTGGGGGAGAGGGCTGTTTGGTTTTCAGTAGGCTGACTGTTAATAGGTGGCAATTCAAAAGGCAGAGAACAGTGCTGGGGAGGGTGACTGCAATGCATGCAGTTGTTAACTACCAAGATTTTACAGGCAGGCAAAGCAAATTATTTCAGCAGCCTTTGTGCTGCTTTGTGCCTTCTCATTCCTTGGGGCAGTGCAGGCAGGAAGGATGGATAAGTTTTCCTCACCAGTGTCTGATGTATTCAGCTCTCCTAAAAGACCAAAGATACCAACCCATAGCCAGCAAAAATTACTGAGTAAACATTTTGGTGTACTTAGGAACATGAAACTGAAAAGGACTTCTAGCCTGTTCCTCTGATTTTGCAGGCATTACCACAGATACACTGAGAAACTGCAAACTGATAAATTGCTACAGCATTTTGTCCTGTCGCCTTTGGGCTAGAAGTGTTTCTATATTTTTCACATGCAGCTAAGTATCTTTCTGCAGCCATTTTGAACTAACATGTTGAGTATAGATCTTTTGTGAATCCCTAGTACAACCAAACACTGTTTCCATTATGTATCACCCATTAGAGCGAGGGGTTCAAATTTACTGTTTTTTCACAAGGTTTGAGACAAAACAGAAAAATCCTCAAGAAATGTTGAAGGGACTAGGAATGTGAAAATTACTAGTCTGATCTCTAAGCAGGTCTAAACTTGTGTTTCAGTCTCTGTCATCCCATCAGTGTTTTTGAAATCCCCACAAAACTGAATTGAATTGACTTTGTGTTTTTTCCTACACACAGTGAGTCAGCAGCTGTATCACTTTATGTCATTATTTGATCCTTTATTTCCACACTGCTTTCTAAAGGATTGAATCTGAAACTTTACATTCTGCCACCACTATAACTAATTTCTTTTCCATTCTCCATCCCTAAACATTGAGCAACTGCACTTTCAATTTCAGGCTCTCATTGCATTTTACTTTTCAAAAAGCTTAAAACACATTATCTTGTAAGAGTGGCATATTTTCCTATTCCTTATTTAGGTTGAAAACATGCTTCACCAAATTTTTGTTTGTTGAGCCATTTCCTAATTTGCTGCAGCAGTAAGATGGTGAGCTATGCCACAAGATGCCAGTCACAAACAATTCTTTCATTCATTCCTTTTTTTTCCTTTCTGCTGGTTTTCTTTTGCACAGAGTGTCCTCCATCGGGTACAGCATAAATAAGCAGCATTATTGCAGTGATGGCCTATATCAGCTTTCATGGGAAGACAAGACATATATAAACCATATTTTTAAGTTTTATTTTTGTACTTTCTGGGTGCTAAAAGGTACATGACTCCATGACCCACACAGTCAACAAAACTTGCCAGGGTACACTTGAGTTTTGGAAAAGCCGGAGGATCCTAAACATATGAAGAAGTGTTCTGTAAAACAGGACAGCTCGCTGGCTTACTTGTAAAGTAACTCTTATACTACATTTCTTTACTAGGTGATGTAATAACAAGAGAAATTCTCCAATTAAATTTATGAGCTCAGGAAACTAAGATTTATTAAAATAATGCTATGATTTATTATTGCAAGCACTTGAAACAATAGGGGAACTTATTGACAGAATAAGGTTTTTTTCTTAAATACATTTTAAGAGAGATAATAACAAATACAAAAAGAAAGAAACATATAGAAGAGTAAAGGAAAAATACATAGGGCTAAAAGGTGGTTTTATTTCTATCCTAAGAATTTAATAGGGATATTTTCTTAATATGATATCTCATGCACACCACAGTTAAAACTTACTCTTGCAAATTGAATAAATGTACTTTTCTATGTCTTGAAAAAATATGATCATTTCACTACATATCATATTCGGTTTAAAAAATGAGGCTAATGTTTAAAAGAAAGACATGAATGATCTTTACTTTGCAAATTAATTCTTTATAATCGCTGTCGTATAGCATACCGATTCATACTGTAAGTTATGTCATTGAAAAAATAGTGCTAATTTTACTTGTATTTAACCACTCAGAATAAACACCAACATAAAAAGCTGTAAACATCTAGTACTATTTTTATCCTATGTATTAACTGCCAGAGGGAGGATAATATAGTCTGCAAATAAACTTATTGTGATCCAACCTCCAGAATCTGGCTTTTATTAACAAAAATACAGCTTTGTATTATATAAGAATATATATTTTGGGTTTGTTTGGTTGGGTATTTTTAGTCTTATCCTTTGCCAAAAAGAACAGGACCGACTAACCAGTTCACATCTTGAGACTCTGGTTGGCTGAACAGCAATATTTTTATAATGAAGTGGTCCACTTGAAAAATAAATTTAAAAAAGCTCAAAATCTGCCAAAACAATGCTGTAACCAAACATATTGCTATGCTTAAGTCCTTACAGAACCCAAGGCATAGTTTCTGTAAACAAGGAAGTGAAAATTCACCTTTGGGAAGGGGAAAAAGCATGTAGTAGTGCATGTATCTTTTTTTAGATATTTCTATTTTCTATAGCAGTTCTTAGGAAACATACCCACATTTTGAGGGTACAGAGATCAGGTGGCAAAATGACCTATTAGAATTTACACAATCTTTGTTTACAGAACACGTAGTTCTGAGTTCAAATGCCATCAATATCCTATTAACTTATGTCCTGAAGCAAAATGAACTAAAATGTAAATTCAAATAACAATCATTAATCTGCCACATATTCTCTCACTAGAAAAAAACTGTTGTTGCTATTTTTTTGTCTACTGTTGTGTAATAATCAGAAAAAAGTTTGATGTTTCTATGAGTTTTTATTTTTTGTTTTTTCTTTTTCTGAATACCTCATTTTTATGTGTATGTCAAACTGATAAAACTGCGAACTTTCAATTTAATAAGCAAAGTAAGCGCATCGAAGTGCAATTGATCTTTTTAAACAAATCTGTAATGCCTTTCCTCCCTGGTTATATTTCCAGCAGGAAGGGAAAAAAAGAAATACAAGATGAATGAACAGATAGACCATAAATGACAAATTGGTCTCTGCCATAACAAATCACGGACTGTCCTATACAAAACCATCACTTCTTTCCAGACTACCTAATCCAAAATTGAACACATTAGGCAGCTTCACATTATAATGGAAGCACTACTTTTTCCCATCCTGGAATTTCAGCCTTTTCTACTGCATTCTTTTGCAAGTTTTAAAGAGGAGACCAGTGACTTAAAACTTTGAAACAAGAGAAGACAGAAAAAAAAAGTTCTGGCAGAACTGCACAAGTCAGACTTGAAAGCCATAAATTCCTCCTCACTCTCCCTATTTTTTTGCTAGTTATTGTAGCACACAGAGTTTGTGAACTCGAAGTTCAGCACATGGTTAAAGTCATTATAGCTTTCAAACTATGAATACCCAGGGAGTGTCTCTGGAGAGTTACAAACCTCATGAAAGCGGTTGGGATAAAAGTTTCAAAAGTACCAATATCTGTGGCACAATCAGAGAGTGCCTCAAGGATTTAATATAAATCATAGAAATATCATCAAAATTAAAGACACTCATAAGCTATCTGAACCAGAAGGAATCTATCTAAACCATTAAACTACACCTACATTATTGCAGGTGCATGAGGAGCAGGAAACAGTTATAGGGCAAACACACGAAGCAGGTATAATCAACGCTGTTGGGGACGTTTTATGAAAATTAAAAGATGATGCTGTTACTGCAAAGTGAAGTATGTTTAGGAAGGGACAAAATCATATACACATTCTTTAGATACCTTGAAGGATCTGCCTTTCATCAAGGGCTGCATACAGGCGTAGCTGATGTATAATTGGAAAGTATTAAACACAGAAGACAGCTCCTGTTGGTCTCAAAGCCTCGGGGCCATAGATCATTGGGGGCTGGAAAGATATTTCAGGGAAGTGAGAAATCAGCGCACACTTGCCCTTTCTCAAACACCTTCTGTTGTCCTGTTGAAAACAGGCTTTGGGACAGATAGACCACTGATCTGGCATGATCATTCTAATCTTCTTCTCAAAGTATGATAGTCTTCAAACTTTTACAGGCTCCAAGCAATACTTTCTACTTCTACATAGTCAAAAAATATTCCCTACTGAAAGGATTTTTCTCAACCAAGACAAAACAAATAAGCACACACTTGCACTACTGTGACATCTTTCTACTCTTTTTGGGTTGACTAAAGATTTTAGCTAATATTCTGCACTGCATTCTTTCTTTCCTCTGACATTATTAATTCATTTGCTGCTTTCCCAATTATCAAAACATGCACTTGCATTTGAAATCACGATCCAGCATTTTCTATGTTGAGAAGAATATTCCAGGATCTCAGAAATATATTAGTATCTCAGACCTTAACTGTCTAAACATTCATTCTAATACTTGAGCCATCCTAGCCAACAGGGATGAAATTCAGATTGCTTCACACTATAGCTGGCAAAAGCAGATGAGAAAGATTTGAGCATACCTACATGCATAAGAGTGGCCTAAATATCACCTTTCCATCTTCCTGTAGACTCTGCACAGAGTTGTTCCTTTCACAGTAGTTAAGGATTTCTCTCACCTTTGCTATACCAGGCAAGCTGAAACGTGGATTTAGGCTGCTGTAACCCTACATAAAGGAAATATTTGTGCATAGAAACAGTACCAGGACTGAGGGAATGTCACCTTTGAACATGCAATTCTATCCTCCAAGGGAAATGGCTTTGAACCCAGGATTTGGCCCAACTATGTCCAGGTCTTTGTCACTGTATTTTAACTAATCTTGACGTTTGGCAGTCTGTTGGCAGACCCTATTTGACTCTTTCAGTTAGTGTTTCGGTCCAAATGACTGCTTGTCACAAATGGACATGATTTTTCTTTCTCCAAACAGTTTTAAATGGTTTGAAGTAATTGTCTACTCACCAAGGTCAGCTAAGCAAGAATACTGCAGTAATGCTGCAGCAGATTGTACAGCCAAATAGCTATACACAGCTCAGGAGTTTATATATTTAAAATGTATAAGCATTTCTCAGTGGCATTTTTATAGGAATATACTATAATATTCTGTTTTAGTTAAATCAGTATATTCCCAAATATATTTAGAGACTGTATTCTTTCAGTGGTGATCACATATCATACATCACATTTCCATGGTGAAACATCAAATAGGGCATAAAGTGCTCTAAGTGTTTATTTGTTGCAAAACTGATATTGTTTTGTGACAGCAAAATTCTCAGAACAGGAGACAGAGGTAGACATAGGTAGGATTTTGTATACAGCATTATTCTACTGCAGCACTGAATGAGTTTAGGATTACCACTTTTTTGCTTGTGCTCATGGTATTGTATTTGTCTATGTTTGAAAGCTTAATAAAGTTATCATAAAAAGGTGCCTTTCTGTCTCTTTTTGTTATTACAAAGTATCCAGGTGTATTGTCTGGGAAAATCCAAGACAGATTGTCTGGAATCTAGTTTGTTAGATACGGTGCAATAGTACATAAATTCAGTTCTTGGATATTGGTGGGAACATGCTGCTATGGTGCGATAAACCTGGGCCTTTCATATTACATGCAGTTTTCTGCTTTTAGATTGTACTGTAGATTAATTCAGATTAATTGTAGACAATTAATTGACCATTATGTGTAAGAAATATATGTTAGGTACTATTTCTTTGTTCTGCTACCCCTAAAATCAGGTTTCTCCAACTCCAGGTTTTGATTTCTTTAAATGACCATGGGTGAGTTGTTTATAGCCAGGAGGTCTCCAGTGCTGAGGCTGTGCCCCAACTCTTATTATCCCATGTCTGTACTGTTCTACATCACTGTGGTGGGTTGACCCTGGCTGGAAGCCAGGTGCCCACCAAAGCCAATCTATCACTCCCCCTCCTTAAATGGACAGGGGAGAGAAGATATAACAAAAGGCTCATGGGTCAAGATAAGGACAGGGAGAGATCACTCAGCAGTTACCATGAGGGGCAAAACAGACTCAACTTGGGGAAATTAGCTTAATTTATTAACAATCCAATCAGAGTAGGATAATGAGAAATAAAATCAAGTCTTAAAACACCTTCTCCCCACCTCTCCCTTCTTCCCCGGCTTAACTTCACTCCCGATTATTCTCTACCTCCTCCCCCNCCTCACCATGGTCTTCACCATGAGCTGCAGGGGAATCTCTGCTCCGGTGCCTGGAGCACCTCCTCCCCCTCCTTCTTCCCTGATACTGCATCATTACCAAAGTGTTGAAAATATCTCATTCTACATAGAATAAGAAGTGCTTGCTACTGGGATTCTACCATAAACAAAAGTAAAACGAATTAGACTTAGATCGGCTGAATTAGAAAAATTGCTGTCACAGCCAAAGTAGGTAAGAAAAAGCTATTGCAGGGTCAAGAAAAGTTCAGAGGACAATCCTGGCAAGCCTCAGTCCTGAGGCATTGCAAACTCGGTGCAAAACTGGTGACCTGTTATGCAATGGCAATGCTGTATTACAGGGCTACATGGTTATAATGCCTACATGTGCACTTTGAATATTAAATCTCATTGCAGTCTACAGAGAAGTAGTCAGTACAAGCAATGGAGCCTTGAAGATGATTCCTCTCATTCTAAAGTAGACCGCTTAACAATGGGTCAGCCTAGTTCCTTTCTAGGGCATAATGGAGCTTAGACACCTAGTTCACACGTAGGCATAGGTAGGAGGCTAGATTTAGGTGTCTCAAGCTTTGTCTCAACTCTTCTGATGCAGCTGAAAAGTCTGACTCCTAGAATAATGTTGGGTTCACTCTTTCCCATTCTCCCTCTGGCCTAAGGCTTCTACAGGGTTCAGCTTTAACAAGAACAGTGAGGAAAGGAGGTACTTGGGATTCATTAAAATGTAGGGAACCTTCCTAGGACATGAATAATGTAGAGCTAAACCCCTTCAGATTATTAACTTCCTGAATGCTCTAACCAATACACGGGCAAAAAGGGGAAAGCTTCAACAAAAAATTTCAGTTGAAATTAGGTATCAAATCCGAAGAGGAACATTGGCTTCCTAAGCTCTCCATAGGAAGACTAGACATGGTCACTTAAATGACTAATATGCCTCTGGAGGTGCCCTCACTCCATCTTGTATAGTGCTGAGTAGCCCTGAGAAGTAAGCAGATGTGATTGCTGCTCAGGACTTTCAATACATAAATTACAGGTAACCTTGGTTCAGTCTTAGATATGTTGTGCAAGTTCATACAGGAATTCAGCCCTAAAACAGAAGCTTGCCAACTGGCTTAATCACAGGAGAGTTTTTGCATATTATTAAACCTAAAGTATATAGTTTTACAGAGAGAGTTAGCCATGGCACCTAAGTCAGGTTTCTTCTCACACTAGACTGTCTTTCTGCTGAGAACTGCCTGGGAGACTCATTTTCTAACTAAGCACCTCAATTAAGAGACTGAAACTAAGAAAAGTAAATCCCTTCCTTGACCTATGCCCCTTACCAGGGTTTATAGAACAAATCCCGGCTTTAGGACTGTTACACCGTTATTACATACATGTCAGTCCCCAAATACATTCTACTTGGTAGTCTTAAAAAGTAGTATGGTTTACAGTCTAGGGTATCCAGGATTTGCTGCATTTTTTTAAAGCTGTTACCTCTTAAAAAATAAAATGGAAGTTTGCTCTGAAAAAATAAAATTATTGTTGTAGGCACTGTAATAAACTGATATAGACAACAGACTTAAAAGCTTACTGTTACCTCTGACCAGATTGCTGACATAAATACCATAAGTTTTCAAATGAAAAAAGAAACAAATATTAGAGCTTACATATTATCCCACAAAGTCAAGAGGAATTTTATTTTATCCCCATGGCCGTATGAGAATATTAAAAGGCTCATGAAAGCAAAGAGAATAATCTTCAAGAAAAGTGATATGGAGAGTTTATTTCAGCAAAACAGAAGGACAGAAAAATCATAGCTATAAACCAACTAATTGAGTTTATATGAAGAGGGGAACAGCTTAAGATTTAAATCTTATCAGCTATGAAACTTCATGAAATATGCTAAACTTTTGGAGAGCCTGAAAATCATTTAAGCAATAAGTTAAGAGGCATCAAGGCATGACTGAACATTTTTTAAGGAACTATACTCTTGTTTTGAGATTGCCTAAGGTTTTGTCAAGTTAGGTTAATCAAATTATACAGAACTCAGATTCAAATGAGAAGGTTCCTTGGGAGTATCTCTAAATCACAACAATTCCTATTTCAACACAACCACTCTAAGCTTTGTATCCACCTAATTTCCTATGCATATTAAACTACCTAAACAATTTTTCCCTGTGATAGCAAAGCTATCATATTTTCTTTGCTTAAAAAAATCAAAGAACAGTATAAAGAAGGTTTGTCGTGATTACCTTAATTAAAATAATGATTCATTTTGTCCCGTTGTCCATGTACCTGTCTTTCTGGAGTAATTATTAGTCTTATTGATTGTTACTGGTAATATATAACTAATGTCTCTACATATTTAAAATCTGGTCTCATCTAAATTAATAGTATGGTTAAACAATCTTTTTCAAATATAGTTTCAATTTTTTAAGTAAAGCTAATAGATTATAAGTCATATAGGTTATATAGCCACATATGAAACCTGAAATTATTTACTTTGAAAAATGAAAACAGGAATTAAGTAAAAGAAACATTTTCTTTAATGTACTGAGGAACAGAAACACCTGAATACATTTCATTTTATCTAGAATACATCAGAATTTTTAGGTGAAATAAAAGAAGTTATTAGAGTTGAATGAGTTTTCAAATAATTTAAATATAATTTAATGTAGCAATGCTGGCAAACCTTTGGGAATATCTTAAAAGGTAAATATGCTTTCACATTTTCCTAGGAGCAGGGGGGAATAATCATCTAGAATATTAATGAAATAGAGTCCATTTTATTAGAAATCCAAGAAAAAGGACTACCAGTTTGTGATTTATCAGAAATTAACAGAATAAGCAGGTATTACCAAATGATCCTTTTATCAAGTGATTTATATGTGATAAATGCTTTTGTTCCTTACAGTAACGTGATTTTATATTAAATGTTTTCCTAAGAGAGGAAAAAAAAAAAAAAGAAAATGTTCAAATCATAAGGGCATGGTCACAAACGTGCTCACTTTCAGTTGTTACATTCAAAAGAAGTTTTTAAAACAAATTGTTATTCTAAGTGCTTCTGTTCTGGTTGCCTTGGGTTATTTGAAAGCCAGCCTAAGAAGTACATTGCATTTCACCTGAAACTGGCTGGATGGCCGAGCCCAGAGAGTGGTGGTGAATGGAGTTCAATCCAGTTGGCGGCCGGTCACGAGCGGTGTTCCCCAGG
>WAAD01037612.1:2063-17614 GCA_013389945.1 Fregata magnificens
AAGGGAATTTGTGATGCTCACTGAAAGATGCTCAGTTTTTCTATATTGAAAACCACTGTTTATGAATGTGTCTGCTTATTTCTGACTTACCAAAAATACCCTGTGTGTCAGGCAACCACTTCTACTCCCATTAATGCACACAAACACTCTGTCTGCATGCATAAGCAGTTTGCCTTGCACTTGTTATGGACTGGATTATACCCCTTTGAAGCTGGTGGCTAAAACAATTGCTTCTCATTCAGGATAAATGCAAAACCCAAGTGAACTCCATTATGGAGCAGAATGTTCAAACAGCCAAAGGACCAGTGTGCCAATGGGCGGTTGGCTGCAGAGAAAACTTGAGCAGGAGCTGAACCATATGGTTCAAAGGATTATCCAGGGAACTCATATAGCAAGCTCAGAGACTACAGCATTGATTTTGTAGGTCTGCATGTGTGACGGAGAAATGCTATGAGAAATCCCACAGAAACAGAGGAGCAGAAAGCCAAGGAAATACTCAGAGCAAATACTGGGAGGAACTGAAGCTAATGAATAGACGCCCTGAGAGTTGTTACTTTTGTGTAAAGCGCTGGCTGAAAAAAACCAACTTGGATCTATGAGCAAAGAAACTCCTGTTGTTTTATCCCTGCTGTGTTCATGGAAATAGTACATTGTCCATTCTTTTTTAAATAAACAGAGTTGCAACATGGGCTTCTCCAAAGCGGAACTTTTAGGAAAGTTACTGCAAATCAGCTTTGAAAATAAGTATGTTAAAATTGCATTAAACTTCTTTGTAAGGACACATTTCTTAAAAACTGAAACGGCATTAATTTGGTGTAGCATAGCTCACTTTGGTAGGGACACAAACAAAGCAGACTTAAGGTCATATTTTAATTTTGAAGCAAAATATCCTCAGACACATCTAAAATCATTTAACAAATCCTTATCTTTCCTTGATTTGGATTAACTATCATAGGTGATGTGTGCAGACAAGCACCGTCTTACCTTATCCATCATTAATTTTCCTTCATAGCTAGAAAATCTGCAAGATCTCAAATTGTGAGTAACCCCCCAAAGAAGAGAAAAGAAAAAGAGAAAAGAAAAAGAGAAAAGAAAAAGAGAAAAGAAAAAGAGAAAAGAAAAAGAGAAAAGAAAAAGAGAAAAGGAGATAGCCATCTGCCAAGAGACACATTCTGGAACTGCACTTCACATGTGGGAGTAATAAACTAATGAAAAGAAAGCTCACTTGCTTGTATAGCGTAAGAGTCTACATTTATCATATTGTAACAATATTCAATAAGAAGCAAGATAACCATTTAAGCTGCAAGGACAAACAATTTTCTCACAAAGGAAGTTCCCAAACTTCATAATTGATAAAGAAAATCCTTTTGTGAACTTGCACTAGAACCAGGATTCCCATTTAGAAATAAAATAAATCCACACAGGAACTTTCACAGCGGCCTAGGACACAACGTGTCTCAGGTAATAGTACCACCCTTTAAGAAACAGTTGGCCTAATGTGGCCATACTATATATGTGAACTAGAACTGTTATTTCTATATTTTCAAAAATTTAAAAAAATCTTACTAGAAGTGGTTGAAACTTCTCAAAAGAAAAATATGTGCACAAATTGGCTTTTAACAGATGTTTTTATAGATTTATTTTCTATTTAAATTTTAAAACAGGAGCAGAACTTTCATCCTCCTTCTTACTCTGTCCTCCTTTTCCATTCTTTTCAGGACTAAAATAGGAGAAAGGAAAAAGAAAGAGAGAAAAGTAGAAACCCTTAATAAAGCAGTGGTGCTATACTGGATAAGACTCCTGGTCTTCAATGTCAAATACCCTTTTTCTGACAGAGAAATATTCAGAGATTGATTAGACTAACACAGTTTACAACAACTACCACTACTTTGTATGATTAAGAAATTGACATACCTGGAAAAACATTATCAAGATACCAAGAAAGTATGCCATAGAGGAAAGCATCAAAAAGCATCATTTTAATGGAAAAAAAAAAACTATATTCATCTCCTTCCAAGGGACTGGTTCTGATGTTACCCCACTGTAGGCCAAGACCTTGCTCTTCATAGCGTGACAAATATTCTGTACCGAAACCAAAAGCTACTTGAGAAAGCAAACTCTGGAATAAAGGAAAAACGACATCCAACTCAGACAGAGGGACATTTTGTAAAGCAACCACAAAAAGATAGCCTTTAGGGACTGGACTTCTTCAAAACTTGATAATGCCTAACAAATGATCAGGGAAAAGTGGTTTTACTTTTATATTGGACTGGGATGTTTAACCCGCTGAATGGCGGCAATTCTAAGCAGTATTTAGCCATAATAGACTGAATTCAACCTTGGCTATACTTTCTTTAGCTACTAGGCAACCTTCACAGCTTGTTTTTTTCCATTAATGTCTCTGTTCAGAAAATACTATAGATGCATCTAGAAGTTTGCAGTGCTATACCTTTGCCTATCTTGGAGAAACAAAATATTTCCCGAGTGTATGGGGCAGGGCCGCTATGAGTAACAAGACAGAAAGTATACCAGATGCTCAGGATAAGGAAAACCACAACCATCCCCTCCCCTGCTGAGTCTGCTACCTAGTTCTCACACAACAAACTAATAAACCAGTATAGTATCCAAACATCCTCTTCAATCTTGCTCTGTTTTTGCAATGCAACAAGTGATATAGCGCTGTTTCACAGGATATGTAATTCAGTCAGGAATGCCAGACCTTAGGAAAATGAGGGGACAAGAGGGATCCCAACAGCAACTCTCAGTGAGGCATTATGATAGTGTGCTAAGTAAAAAATGTTTGGTTTTCAGCAATACATTCATTGTTCAATTACTTTACTTGTCCTTACAATTTTTTGGTTTTTTTTCAGGCCCCCTACACATGCACACCCCACCCCTTATCACCCCTTGTAATTAGCTCTTCTTCAGACACTGACCGTTGAACAACAAATATAAGACCAAACATATCAGGAACGGGGAAAAATATTCATGACTTCCGGTCAGCAAATATCCTTTCTTACACAGATGCCTCGTCCTTCACTTTAGGGTGAGAAGAGACTTGTCTTTATGTTTAGGCTGTGTGCTAGTCTCAAGATTTCTTCCCAAATCAGAACCTGTCAGAAGCCAGTCCTACTCATTTCCTGACAGGATCACGTTTTGCACTTTATTGCCTTAATTGGTAGAACTAAAAAAGGTATATACTACATCTGTATAGTACATCAGTTAAGAAAGCTGATTCATAGCCATATTTACATTTAGTTATAGCTTTTTTTTTTTTTTAAAGAGTTTTGTTTTCTCTTTCCTTTTTCATTAGATTTCCTAGTGCAAGAGGAGAAGACAGTACTTCTCTCTTACCTAGGTTGTTAGAATGCTCAGCAAAGATGGGGAGACTGGATTCAAACACCCGCTCCCCTTCCTGATTCATTGGGCAACAGAAAATCAGTCTGAATAATTTTATGTTCACAGTTCCATTTCAAAAAACAGCAAGAAGTTTCCAGTTCCACTGAATTGTTAAGAATCTTACCTATTGTGGAAGAGAACCAAGGAAGCACTGCATGGAGAATGTCTACAACTTCTTAGAGATGGAAGATATTTCTCAGAGCTTTGGCGCTTGGGTTCAAATCCTAACTCTATGTTCAGCTAAAGAAGGAATGTGAACCTGAGGTCTTCTCATCCTTAGATATTACCCTGTTAACTAGGTTATAGCACATGAGAAAGATAACTGTCCCCATTTTGTGAATTGCCTTTATATTTATTAAACATACCAGAAGTTAAATTTGCTTTGACTTATAAGGAAGTGTTCAAAACTTTTTGAACATTATGCTAATTTCCTAGCATTCAAAGATTAAAATAAATTTTATTGAATTTCCTAAAAGCCATGAAAATATCTCTTGGTCACTAGGCCTGCTAAAAGGTTATTCACTTGCAATCCCTAATTATTTGAGAGACATTCAGAGGTCTCCCTCTCTGAATCAAAAAAGCAGAGAGGAAGAGGTATGCAATGCTTTGTTACTCATATATGCACAGTGAGAAGGGCAACTAAAATTTGTACCCAAAGATACCATATAATCAGTGAAAGGCTTACTGCTAGGATCTTCAGATTAACCGTCATGCGGTCTTGCCAGACAAAGCAGACAATGTGGGGCAGGTACAAGGTGAAGTAGATGACTCCACTGCAGGCAGCTGCCAGATTTGCTTTGGAGAAGAAGGTGCTGAACAAGAAACACTGCATTATGGTAGCTGTGGTGAATGTCAGTAGGAATAGAAAGAAGAGAAGTGGACTGCTATAATGTAGTACTTGTCCGCACTGTAAGCAAAAGGAAAACAGAAGAATTTAGAAGTATTGCCACTTTCTGAACTAGCAGAAAAGGTCAGAATTGCCATTGACATGTAACCTATAATGAGTAATAAGCCAGTCTTTCTTACCTAATATGACTTCTAACTCTCCCAGGCAGTAATGTTTCAACACCTGAGGTCATTACAATAACAAATCCTTCATCTAACTTTATCCCTGCTCCTGGATTGTGACGTCAGGTTAGTACAATATGCTGTGGAGTTCATATTCATATTTGATGACTGAGTTAAGATCATAACTGATTGAAAACGGGCATTCTGTCCCTGTCTTAATAAGCAAATGATTCCAAGCAAGATGTGCCTGCTTGGAAATTCATACATTTTAAATAAAACTATTTGAACTCTCATAATAAATTTTCATTGATCTCTTCTCATCTTCTCCTCAGTCTACTTGCTCGATGCACAGGAAAGACAATGTAAGGAAGCCTGAAAAAATGCATCTAAAAAAAAAAAAAACAACAACAGGAAAATTATAAAGCTTCTGCACTAAATTATATTCAAACCCCAGAAGAGTATCACAGCTGAGGAATCCAACTGAAGTTTCTCAGAGATCCTTGTGTACTAACCCACTGGGTGAACTTTTATTGACCTTTCTTCCTTAGAGCTTTTGTAGATTAAACGCTCCCTCTCAAGAAGAGCATGGACTGCTGATGATTATCTATTTACTCCTAAAAACCAATGTTCAGACCTATTTAGTAGGCTCAACTTTGTTTTGAGCCTTATATAAGGCTCAAATAGGTCTATAAGGCTATAAATAGGTCTCAACATTGTTGCAACATCCCACTGGGCCTCTAAGACCAATTTCTTTATCAACAGTGATACAATCTCTCATAAGAATGTATTTACAAAGGTGCCTCACACTGGCATAGTGAAATCCAGGAACAGAAGTGAATTATAGGTATAAGCGCATTCCTCTCTGATATTAACTACCCCCTGATTTTTAATTAAACCAGTGTAGCAAATAAAGTAAGCTTTCTCTATCCCCCCAAGCTGTAATGGAACCACAAGGAACTAGAACAACTCATCAGGGCAGGTTGGTAAGATAGAGAGGATTGAACCCTAACTAAGAATTTATATCAATACTAGTTCCCCACATCAGAAATGATGCAAGGGCATTCTTCCTTATCAAAATGCTACAGATTTATATAACTAAATATAGCAGCTAAGAGGAGCTTGGTCCTCAGGTAACAGAGCTAAGAGGTAGTCCTTAGAGGCAATATCCAAACTGTCCTGAAAAGTTACAAAAACTACAAGAATTGAGTCACACAAGCAAAAGGGTTTTTGGTTTGGTTTTTGGGTTGGTTTTTTTTTTTTTTTTTGAGGCTGTCCTGAAAGTTCTGTCCTTGGAGTCTCTTCTTCTATTCAAATAGTGACATAATTTCTAAGCAGGCAAGCACTGAATATTATAAATGAATCACATATGGTGAACTACAAGATTAAAATTCTTCATATCACGAACCCTTCTATTTAAAGCAACAATTATTATTCATTGGGAGATCTGCCTCTGTCTACAGGAAATACAATATGCAAAGTAATCAGCTTGATGTATTGTTCTGTGGGGGATCTCACAATAAATCTTACTAGTGAATTTATCTTTCTGTCTCTGCCAAGTGCTGATGCTGTCATGAGGTCTGCTTAGAAGAATGTGCCTGTTATGCACTGCAATCAGTACAGGCCACGAGCCATTCCCATCTCCCTCTGAATGGCTGCTGTTCTTTCTCAACAGCAAACTGGTATCAGCAGTGCAAACACAACAGTGAGTTTGAGAGTGGCAATCCTTACCATGATCAGTGCTGTGAGGAGGAATGTGCTCACAGCCATCATGACGAAGCTGTCCAGGAACCAAGTGCACCAAATCACCCCATTAGTTATACCCCTGTTCTTCATAGCCTCTTTCAGGCGCATTTCCTTCTCCAGCACTATGCTCTTCACAGTCATGGAAACTGAATATATCCAAGCTAGCACCATGAAGATGGGAAATGCACGGTTTAAGGTGATCATGAAGCTACCAAAGCAAGAAGGGAGAAATGAATTAGATTTAGGTGAAACAGAGAAACATTGAGATGAAAAGCAAGAACGAAAAGGAAAAGGAGTGGGGAAGAATGCATTTATTAAACATGGGACTGGAAATTCTCAGTCTAAGCATCAATAACATGTTGTTAGTGAACTTCACAAGCAACCTAAATATTAATGAACTAATGGTTGCTGCACTCCCACGAGACAGATAAATGTTATTTCTATTTTACAAAGAGGTTCTAAGGGTTACTGAAGGCTACAAAACATGTGGTGGCTCATGAAAACATATCTTTCTTCACAGTGAATTGCCATAATGCTTTTACTATGATGTACAAAGAATATTTTAAGGCATATGCTAACGTTAACAATTTGGGAGTGTCACTGTCTTTTTATGCTCCCAGGATTCACTGGCAAAAGAATTAAACAAATTAAGCATTAAAAGCATCAGATGCTGCCAGCAAGGCTGCTGAAATTCATACAAGCCATGACTCGGGGAATGCGTTGGGACTGTCCCACATGGTACCACTTCCAAAATGGCGGTGCTGGGACAGGTTGCTGTGGGTGGCCCTTCATGTACTGTGACGAAGGCACTGCTCCCTTTCTCTGTCCCTGCCCCCAGACTCTATGGCTGCTCAGCCCTGGCAGATGATCCTTGGTGAAGCACTGCCCCAAGTGTGCTGTCAGGGTGATAAAGAGACTTTGGGGTGAAAAAGCTGCAAACATTTTCTATGAATTTGGGATTGCAGTTTTTCAATGAAATTACCCTGAAAACTAAATGGACTTGATTCTTTAATGGCCAAAACCTTAGAGCTGCTAAAAACAAAAAGGAGCAAAAAACCTTCAGCTTCCTAAGTCTGAGCCCTACAGAACTACATTTTTGCCATATACTGTCATAGCTACTCCACAGTCAAAACAAATGGAAAACCTTCACTTTTTAACCAAAAATTCCTGAAGAGCAATCTGGCCTGCTGAAACAAAGCCATGCTTTTGTGGAATGGCCTGGGGTACACTGGGTTTTCCCTCTTGGTGGAGACATGTAACTGAGCACTAGGCCATGCGTAGCACAATGTACATGTTTCCCATGAGGATGCGCTCGCTTCACTTAAGCAGGCTCTCTGCAGAGGCCATCACTGGGTTTGGATATCAGCCCTGAACTGTGTGTGGCTGGTGCAGGCTTCAGAGAACTTTTGCACAGATGGGGTTTCTGCCTCTGCAGTATTCTCAGTGGCGAAGAAATAAACAGCAGGCTTGCCAGGGTGTCATTTTGTCAGCCTAACAGGTAATGACTGATGGGAATGACAGGTCAAATTATGTATATCTGCAATCTGCCATTATCTGAAATATTTGCATTTGCCCGAACAGAGCACGCTGACAGAACTATGAAATGATTTCTATAGCACTTTTTTTTTGGTAGTGAAATATATACCAAGACTGTTGCAGTAGTCCAGATTGCAGCATTGGAACAGGCACACTGTGAGCAGGCAAGAGGCACCACTTCATAAAATCTGGGGGTCCACAGCCCCACTGCCTCCATGTAGCCATGAAATCTCCACACCCAGGAGCACAGTCTCTTTCTTTTTTCGTTACAGGACAACAAACCACCTCTTTTTCCTTTAGCTTCTTTATTCTGCTCTTCACCAGGGAAAGAAACTCCTGGTGCCTGCAATAATGAACTGCAGCCACAGTCCTGGAATCCTTTGCTAGATTTAGATGAGATTTAAGACAAAAAGCAGTCAATCTTCATAAAAACCATGGACAGGAATTAGGAAGAAGGTTAGAGAATATCAGGTTGTTGTTGAAAACTGTAGCATCCACAAGGGAAAGAAAAGGGCTGATGTTAGCAGAAACCAGTGCCGTATTTCCAGCTTGATTGCAGATACTTGTCATGTAGTTATAAATGGAATCCTGTTTAAGGATGTGGTTAGGATTTTGGAAAGAAAGAGTTCCAAGAGCCTAAATTGTCTTGGGATTCTGCAAGGCCTGTAGGTGCCTTCAAGGACCAAAAACTACAGCACTGAGTATTGGTATATCTAGATATGATTAAGCCTAGGACCCGGGTTTGATAATACACTTAAAGAGACTGGGTAGTTTGTTTCTTCAAGACTTACAGAGATAGCAAGAGAGGTACCAATTCCATTGGGACAAGCATTTTCTGTTCAATTTTTCTTTAGGAAATGATTCTTTGGATATAAAGAAAGCTGGGTTTTAGAGATGTAATTAGGGAAAAGCAGCTTACTACACTTCAGTGGATTCTGCACAGTTAACTGACGGATGCAGTGTTTGTTCTAACATGGGTCAGTGCTTTGTGTTCAGTTTTGCTACAGGCACTGGTCATATGCTGTTGCATGAGGCTTAGTATTAGTGAGATAAAAACTTTTTAAAAGATCACATTTTTGCTGGGTCCTGGGTAATCACAGGGGTAGTTCCAGGGCTGATATTGTTAGGGATCAAAGCGTTATAGTTGGGGTGCCCTGTTGACAACAGATTCTCAGCCGTAATCAATGTAAAGGTTTAGGTTAGGTTATTATTATTGCCTGGAAAAGTAAGGCAAAAAAACCCCCAGACTATTTTTTGGATTTTGTGTGATATGAAAAAATTGGAAGAAAACTGCTGCTTTTAAGGGGCCAGTGTTTTGTGTTCATTTTAGGTCTGGACACTGGTTTCCTGGATGCAACAAAGGCCAGGATTGGGATTAGGGGTAGAATCTTGGCAAAGGTGGCTTCTGGAGTCTGGGTTATGGCAGGATAAGGAAAAGAACAAATTCATTCAGCTATGTCTCCATTATTGCTCTTGCATGTATACCTTAGGACTAGGGTTAGAAGTGGTGCTTGAGAGTCTTAAAGCACCCAGCAATCCAAGTATTCATCAGAATTAAGATAAACTGCTTTTACTCACACATCATCCACAAAACATGGATATGGCATTTGCTGCAGATAAATTCCTAATGGCACTTCAGTGTTGGTCTGGGTCTTTATAATCCCATGCTCAATCATGTCTTGGAGATATGCAAAGCCTCCCCAGATATAACGTAAATCATCCACAGGATCAGCTCTTGGACCAGGATCCCAGTACCTCAAAAGAAAATTCATATGGAAATCATTTGGGTAAACAGTGGCTTCAGGGGAGGGGCAGGGGGAAATAAATAATAATAATACTAAAAAATCTTAGCTACTGAAATTGTAGGGGCACTGCCTGGAGTTGTCTTTTCTAGAGTTTGGTCTGTGAGGCCACATTGCTTGAGAAAGTATATGACCTGGAAGGTTCTTTCGTTTCCTTTAATTTTCTCTATGCTGAAACAGAATAGCAATTTTGGCCAAAAATGTACATTAATTAATCATGTAGCAGAGTAACTGTTCTAGAATAGAAATAACTGTATCTGGAATACAATATCCTTGGAGATTAAACTGGAACAGCTGAATTGCAACTACCAGACACCATTATATTCCTCTATGCAGACAGTCCTGAGAAATTATTTCTGCTATCCCTTTACATGAGTCCCTTTGAGGGGGACTTGAGGAGGAACAGCAGAGAAGTTCTGCTGTCCAGGTGGAGGACAGCTGGGTCACAATCCATGTAGGACTTCCTTGTCTGCCTCTCCCAGTGACAGAGCCAACCGAAAACTTAAGCAGGTTACTGAATAGATTCTGAGGAGAGTCATTCCCTTTGCCATGTATCCACGCCCCTACCCACTGCTTGGCCTAACTGTCACAAGAGTGATACCACTTGTGTCAGTACCTGGTAACTGGAGATGGATTCTGCACTGCATTACATACTATTGGTGAATACAGTTGGATTTCATGCATGTATCCAATGCAGGTTCTGTCTCTCATATTCATGTCATGGCAGGAAAGAACTGAGAAGGAACCATCACTTACCTGTCTTTGATTTTGTTTGTTTTCTCCACTGCATCTATGTCCATCCGGATCTTGTATTTCACAAGTGGTGGAAGACTGCTGGTTGTAGGCTCTATGTCCGGAAAAACGACACCAGCCCAGAATTTGTTTTCCTCTAGCAGATGAAGGGCTTGATGAGTCAGCTGAGTTTCGTCAAGATAACCTTCAAATTTATCCAAGGTCAAGCACTACAAATAATCACAAAGAGAAAAATCGCATGGGAATAAACTAGTAAGACTAGCACACATCAGTGGTTGAAAACAGAAAAGGGAGGTAGGTTCATCTGAAGTAGTTGCTATTTTCAGCTTTAAAAGCTTATGCTGAAACTATTAAAAGTTGACTCTCTCCTCCTTCCTGAAAGCTTCCCCATTCTTAGACTAATTCTTATGACAAATTCAAAACACACAGCATTATCAATACAAGCTCAGAAACATCATTCTCCCTAAACCGAACTGTAAACCTCAGATTTAGCATTGCTGTGGTCAATGTGAGTGGATGGAATAATTTGGAAATCAGGTTATTCCTGATATTTAAGGATTGCCTCCTCCAAGCTCAAGAAATGTCCATCCCAATAAGTAAGAAATCAAGCAAGGGTGGCCACTAAAGCAGGAGCTGCTGTTGCAACTGAAGTATGACAGGGCAAATTTAGATGTACCTGTACAGAACGTATAGCCAGTACTAGGTTCAGCCAGAGCCTATGGTGCCACATTTACTAATTAGACAGAAGGAAATATTTTTTTAATAAAAATATTTGAGCCACTGTAATCATCCAGTCATGGAAATGTGAACTCTGCCACTTGGACTATACTTGCAAGGTTCCCTCAAAAAGGCAAATATCTGAATTGGAAGGGCTAAAGCTGCAGCACAGATGAGGCCCCAGTATCAGGAACTATCTCCACAGTCTGCATCCAGGAGATAAAATTAACTCAGATATAAAATAAATCTGGCCACAAGAGCTTTATAGCAGTCCAGTTGAATCAAAACACTATCCTTTTTCAAGTTTTGGGACATTTTTTTCAGCCTGGGAAGTGCCTGAGTGAACACCAGGGAGCTAAAGGATGACTGATCCATAAGAAAAGCACATTAGCCATGGACTTTAGCTGAAAAGGACTTTGTCAAGTGAAGTGCTGGCAGAGTCAGAGCATAAATTTGAATCTTAAAGTCTCTTAGGTATTTAGGCATTTATTCCTATTTAATGCCATTCAGCTAGTCAATTGATCTTACTGATAATATTGTGTCCATACTGAATTCTGACATGTGGTTAACCTGCTGGCTTAAGTTAACATCCTTCGGCTATCTCAATGATACAATGTAGTTTACCCTTCACAGCAAACTGTCTTCTTTCTTAGTCTCTGTCATTATTGTGAAATGTATTATTATCAGTCCATATACAAGACACTAAGTCATCAAAATCTAAGCCCTTCATGTCCCCCCATTTAAATCCTACTTAACAGGTATTGTAAGACAAAAATACTGTGAACACTGCAAACTCTATCATTAGTTATCTGTAAAATTACAGACTTAGGTTTGTATATTTAGCTTTTGCCCTTCAGAATTGGCAAGACATTACCAGAGAGTAGAATTATTTAACCCCCTGATGGACTGGGAAGGTACTTACTGAATTATCTTGCTTCATAAAATTCCAGAAGGCTAACTTGTTTGAGCTTATCTCCTTGATCATCTCTTGCAGGTCAATAACCAAAAATTACTCCACATCAAAGTGCTCATACAGGCAACTTGTTATTTAATAGACAGACATCTTAAAGACTCCTTCATTTAATATTTCTCTCTGATAAATCATGCTCTGTTTCCTTTAAAACTTGAAGTATCACAGTTTAATGGGATCTATATGAAAATGTATTTTTAACTGGCAGCAAAACAGTACTTAAATTGATAACTATTATTTTGTAGCTTTACTCTTCCTGGTGTTTTGCAAATGTTCATTCTCCTAGTTTGTTTTACAAAATTAAATTACATAGAATTTCATATCAGAAAGCAAAATAAGGCAGAAAAGTTTTCCGCTTTGTATGCCAGAAGAGAAATGAAATTAGACTGATGGCTCAGGTTGTATTAAATTTTTTGGGATACGTTTATCCCACATAGTTAACTGAGTTCTGGAACTCAGTTTAGTTCTTGCCAAAGTGTCAGTGTTTCCACAGCAAAGTCCCGCTGTTTAACTGTGTCTTTGCAGTGCCTGGAGGGCTATTTGCTCTTTCTTTGTTATGAGGAATTATTTTCAAGGTGCTTGTTGCAGCTGCAGAACTCTGTGGGAATGGCACTGGCAAAGTACTGACGTACAACTGATCTTGTCTAGATTTTCCCTGCAGAATAGACAGTGTCTGGACTAGGCTGAGGAGCAGTATAGGCTCTTATTCAGGGGTCCAGTCAAGGAAGCAGCAAGTGTTCAAAACAGAAAACACAAGTGCTTATAGATCTTCTGAGTGAATAGAATGAAACTTAAGCTTGTATGAGAACATAGGCTAAGATGCCAGCATTGCAATAATTCACACCATTTGAAAGTAAAAAGATATTTTATATTGTAACCTACTAGCCAAAAGCTAGAATTTCTTTCTCTTAACATTAATTGCATTCAAAACAAAGGCTGTATGCTTTACCTAGGCTTTTTTCAGTTAATTGCAACACAGCTTGTGCCTTCATAAACCTCACTATATCAAAATTCATTCATCAACCACTTGGGGACATTTATTTCAGATCTTCTCCCAGTAATTATTTAACAATTCTAAATGGTCCAATGAAGATGGGAAACCCATAACTAAAATACTAAGAACAGGTTTGGAAGATAAAACCAGAAAATAATAAGCATAAAGAGGTGACTAGGTGGCTCTCTCAAACAGTTTAGCTGTTCTGTGGTCTAAAGTAATCAAAGTGCAGAACAGGAAATTTTTGGGGTGGTGAGAATGAGCAGCCACTGCATAATTTGTGGGATTCTCAGCTGCACCACAGCTTGCAGCAGAGATCTGGAGTCTCCAAAGATAGTTGCTGGCAGCACAACTCTCCTCACTGCACACTGCGGTAAGGAATAGGGTGTCCCTGAAAGGTATTTGTTCTCATTGTGCTGGACACAGTGTGAAAACATTCTCAAACGGTAACAACTCAGTGTAAACAGCAGACTTGAAAGAATAAGCTCATTACAAAGAACTTTAGGACACAAAGATCTATTACCAGGTACAGTAACTGCTCTAATATTGTGGATGTTCCAGCACTGACCTGTTGCAAGCAATATATTTCACTCAGCTTGAGTAAGAAATAATTCTGCTAACATGGTGCAAAAAGACCATCAGAAGAATCACCAGAGCTTTGTGCAAAAGTTTTATTGTTCCCTCTTATAATAGCTACAGGAAGGCAGATAAACTCTCAGTTCCTGCCTTCTTGCAGAGGATGAATGGTCTTTTAGACTGAACTGGATTGGAATTAGGAGAGCTAGGCTTGGTCCTGTTGCCTACAACTAGTATCAATTTTCTCTGTGGGCTTGAGGCTCGGCTTTTTTAACCATTAAATAATAACTAAATATTTACTTTTCTTTCAGAGATGCTTGTAAGATGTAGTTCATCTCTATAAAGACCCTGACCCTCATATGGCAGATGCTAAGTGTTGAGTTCCCAAGCATTAATATTACTGCCAACAGCAATAGTTTTTTAAACTCTCGGAGTTAACCTGCAACATTGCAGGGTCCACTAGTTTTGCCTGGGCTCATAAGTTTACAAAGAAGAGTTGGCATTTCATTTATCTAACTTAGCAGGAATCCACCCCATCTCAGGTCTAGTTCCAAACACATCTTTACCTGCAGTCAGAACCATACCGGATTAAAAAAAAAAAAAAAAAAAANTTTTTCTTCCCTTCAAACAAAAAAAAAAAAAACAAAAAAAAAACCCACAACAAAAACCAACCCAACCAAAAAGACTCCTCATGTCACTTACCCGGCTCTGGGAAGGAATGGATGCAGCAGTTTGCCTAGCCCTCTAAAAAAATATAACCTTTTTTGCACTGGCCTTAGTCTGAGTCTGATGAACCCATCAGTAAGTTAGCTTGCCCATACCAGAGTAACCTCTTCCTAAAAGTATCTTCCAAAGTTTTTTTGCAATGGCTTGATATTTTCATCTACTTTTTTAGCATTTTTTATTTACGTAATGAAACTTTACCTCACTTTCTGCACTGTGGCTCTCAAAAAGCCTCAGAGAGCCCCACTAAAAGCACAGCACCCTAGAGAAGCGGGGTACCAATTCCAGGAAAGAGACACAGACATCTTGTCAGAAGTGGCTACAGAACAAGTGGAAACTCCCTCAATTGGTTTCAATGGAATTTTGATCAGGTGCTTAAAAACCTGAAGGGGCACTTACCAAAGAACTATTAGCTTCTCTGGTCCTGATCTTGCTGAAATTAGTGGCCTGTCAGTTATTAGTACTTACAAAAAAATGTTTCCTTGAGGTTTTGCATTCACTTTCTGCCTCTCAGCATCAAAGTGCGTTCAGGCATTCAACCAACATTTTGAATATAGAATTTGGGGATCATCAAATTGAAGGTTTTTTTCATAATAATAAGTACTCATGTTCTTGTACTGCTGTATTATTTTAAAAACATGCTTTTAATATTGAGATTAAATTTGAAACAAATGAAGACGTCTTATGATTTTAACCTTCTTGTCTGTGGCCACAGACCCCAAGTACCCTGCTTTAAGATATTCTCTACAAGTATTCCCAGCAGTGGGAGGGCTGACCTTACCTCCAGATACTGACTGAGCAAACGCAGAGCTTGGTCTGCAGCACTGAAGATGTTCCGCCAGTCAAAGTCTGCCATTCCCTTCTCCCGGCTCCCTGGAGACCCATTGTGGAGAAAGTTGATTATATGTTCAGCAGTTAAGCCTTCAGCACCCAGTTGGCTGTTCAAGAAGTCTCTCACTGTAGGGTGCTTCAGAGAGTCCTGAGGAAACACATCAGGTTCACTACAATGATCCTCTTCACATGTCCTGTTCAGCTAGAAAGGTTTCCATTTCCATAGCTCTTTCTGAGCTATGAAGTAGTACAAAAGGGTATGCTATGGAATTAATTTTATAGATGGGCAATTGCATAGCTGAACTGGAGGTGAGACTTGAAGAATGGATGAAAAGAAATTTATCCATGACTATTTACTGCATTTTTCCTTATAAGCAAGAGGATAAATGTAATAAATGTCTAATCTAATAGAGAAGAGCATGGAAAAACAAATGTTTTCTCTAGTATGAACTACGTTATAAACTTTAACTACAGGTATTACTTGCAGCTGATCAAAGTC
>WAAD01037623.1:5887-20391 GCA_013389945.1 Fregata magnificens
GCCCCCACCCCCCCCACCGCACACATCTATATCAAAAGGCAGAACTTATATTCCTATTTACTAAAAAAAGTGACTATACAGTTTTTGGTGTACCTGTTCTTACTTTTCTCATTGCATTGATCAATCACATTGATATTTACAGAAAAATATATGGCTGCTAACACAAAAAAAGCTAGCGATGAGAGCATTTGAACTTGATTATATGAATAATGTTAAAATGATTTGCTTTGGCCTAAATGTGGTCTTAAGATTTTAATGGAATAAATTAATGTTGTATTAAGAACAGCCTTCTCGTTAATTCATACCACTGCATCTGCTTTTTTCAACCATTCAGTAGCCTAACATAAAGGAACAGCAACCAGCCTTCCCATTACACATTGCCTCATCACATTGAAAGATTAAATGCTATCCACAAGAGTCAGACCTCTGTATCGGTGCTTAAGCTGTCAGTCTGAACAATCTGAGTAGGTTTGTTGGTCCTATATGGATGGTCTTTGAGTAACGTTTTGCTCACTGAGTGTAGTACTCAAGGTGCCTTGCAGATGCTGTATTCAACCGCTGGTGGTATATCGCAACAACTTGGTGATACTTGTGAGTTCTACCCAGGTTTTACACAGGGAAGAAATTTTTGCCACAGGCAGGAAAGCAATCTGCGTTCCATTGGGACTCAGCAGAGGAGCTTCAGTGAGGAGCCAGTCTCAACTCCTAGACCTGGTAACCCAGACTCCTCAAAAGCAAGTCTTTACTTTTAGCCAACTGTGTGAGTCTCATGAATCTAAGTATCCCCTTTACTGTTAAACACATAGGAACTGGGCTTTTGATTAAATAAACAAATAGAGACCAAAAGAATATTAATTATTGCAAAAGCACACACAATGTTTGAAGTAGCTGTAGTTTTTCCCTGTCATGGTAACTGTTTAGTAGTACTTAGAAATGGTAATTTCTATGTGTAAATCACTTTGTAAATCATGTAAAAATGTAAATCATGTAAAAATGATGTAAATCACTTTGTATCTCCCTAACCACTATTACTCTGGTTAGTTGAACTTGCCAGGGACAAATCCTTTTATAATTGTCAAATTTGTTCACAAAACGTTTGTCATGCCTTTCTTCAATCCCCTGTTCCTGGGACAAAAGAAAGTAACAAAGAATACTTTGCTAAGGTGTCATATGCGGTGATGTGTTTTTTCTTTTTTTTCCCCTTTAATAACTGTTTTTAAAAATCACTGTCTCTTTCCTGCTCTTAATTATGAAAACATGAAAACAATGAAAAAGTATGGTTTGCATCTGACTAAGCGCCATCAGTGGGTAACAACGTTTAGAACCAGCAAGTCACACCTGGAGCGCTGAGCTCAGAAGAAAGAGGCTGAATAAACGGCTCAGCTTTCCTTCAGAGTTTCTTCCACCTCTTAGCAGTGAAGATGTGCTGCTGCTTCCTCCATAGTAATACAGGAAGCATCATTTTTTGCTTAACTGGTATGGCACAGTGAATTTTGTACCTTTCAATATATTCCAGGATTGCCATATTTTCACAGACTCGAGCTTTATTAGGAGAGACGAAGCTCAGCTCAGCCTAGACCTGTTTTTTTCATGCAGAGCAAATTTATGTGAAACTTGATTCCCTACCACTGGTACCATATAAATTCTAGAATATTTTAAATATATTTTAAATTGCCCTTTCTATAGACCAGTGACAGGTTTACCAATTCAGAGGTTTACACTTTTATTTATTTGCATCATTGCTTTCGTAAGGAGAAAAAAAAATCCCTTTAAATATTATGAGAGATACATTTAAAAAAGGGATTTTTAAACTTACACAGTATTAACAAACAGTACTAGTATTATTCAGGGCTTTCAGTTTTTCTCCTCCTCAAAATACATTTATAAAGTTTTTCCTCCAGTGTTCACTGTCTTTTTCCCAGCATTTCCCATTTAAACAGAGATAGTGGAGAGAAAAGCAAACTACATATATGTCTCTTCCCACCCTCCCCCTCCCCAAAATACACGTTTGATTTTGCAAAAGTACACCCTCCCAACAAGCAAATTTTGGGGCAAAAGAGTTCTCTTCACAAATGCTTATTTTTGCATGTTGTAAGTATCTCCGAGGCATCTCTTTGTCCATTTTTTTGGTGTGGAGAATCATCCATTACCTTTGGCAAACACTGAATTCTATACAAATTGTAAATACATTTTGAGCCTACCAGGATTAATTAATGTGATTCTTGCACGTTCTTTATAACAACAAAAATTCATGTTAGCTGTTTTGTTGTGTAAATTCAGCTAATCCACAGGAATACCTTTCCCCTTTTTAATGAATAGGGTGATGCAGCTGTACTCATAAATAGAAGTTCAAAGGCATTCCTAGTCCTGTCCTCAGGGCCAGTTTTTTTTGAGATGAAAAACAGGGCTACCCATTTAGAAAGAACGCAAAACAAGACTTTGTAGTATACGTTCGTCTGTGACTTACTGAGGCTTGTTTCATATTTTCCTCTCACAGGCAGGAAAGGCAAGCATCAGGAGTATCATCAAATATTTATCTAACTAGCAAGGCACAAAGCTCGGCCTGTTTTGTTTTCTGTGTTAACTCCAGAGTATAGCACAAAGCTAGAGACCTTTGTCCTTCTACTGTGCTTAAAGTCAATTCAGATCAAAACTCAAAAGCTTTTTATCCTCTTCATCAACATGATCATATTTAAGACTAAATTAAGACCAAATAGACTTAGATTTGAAATGGAAAACAGTAGTTCAGTTTGGAATGTAGTTTCCACATAAGGTAGGTGTAGTCCAAAACGACCCCTACCTATGTTAAACATGCATTTGGTTTCACATGTCCAGTTGGCTTTTCGGTATCTCCACAGATGGAGACTCCACGACCTCTCTGTTCCAGTGTTTGACCACCCTCACAATAAACACAACTGGAACATGGCCGTTCACAGTGAAATTCTATTCAAAAGGATGCAGGAACAGCTTTCCATGCTACTTGAGTCCCACATGAAGGACTAACACAACTGGAACACAGTCTCTTGGAAGTTCGTATTAGGAAGCTTGTTGATGAAAGGGCTCTATCGTGTTTTACAGGATGTCAAGGTTCAAGTGGGTAATACAAATAAATTGCTATTTTATGACCTGAACTCACACTGAGCTGTTTGAATTTGACTCATCTTTTTGTCTGACCTTTAGAAATATCTAGATAATGGGAGATTAACCTAGGAAGAACCAGCAGGCTAGTTAAGCTGCTGTAATGATTGCACTAAGTAGAGGTCTCTCTGCAGGGGCATAACATAAGCTTTTAACACTGATGCATTCATTACTTCTGCATTAAAGCATGTGATGTAGCCATGTATCGGTGAGCTGTTATTTAAGAACAGAATGTGACTGGTTACATAGCTGCCTTTCAAAGCCATCCATTACATTATCAACAAGATTGAAGAAGGTAAAAGATACTTACCATTATCATTGCCTTGTTTAATTTCCTCAGCGGTTCTATCAATTAAAACATACAGTGACCAAACAACACAGGTAATTGCAATTACATGGAATGTGACCGAACAAACTATTTTCCTCCTCTCACTTGTTGTCATCTGTAGTTTCTCCCACTGAAATTAAAAAACAAAAAGTAATAAAAAAAAAAAATCAGACTTGTAAAATTTTACAATAAACTGATGAGGCCATTCTGGCTCTTTCTACCAAAAAACCAAGGAGTAATGAAATAAACAAATCCTTTTATTTTGATAATACACTTTATGGTAGCATGTGCACTGTCACTGTAAAATTCATAGTGATCTCATTTTCACTGATTCAGAGGAATGAAGAGTTCTGTTCTGTTTCTGTCTAAAGTAATTGCAGTACAGCCATAACATGTTAATAGGCAGGTAAAAACCTGGATATTTATTCTAACTTTACCTAATGCATGCTTCTGGTGATGAGAGAAGAAAAAAACCCAAACATTAGCTTGCAATACTTAAACTATTCTCAGCTATTCTCAGTTGCTTAAAATTAGAGGAACGCAGTTGTGGAACAGTCTTCCCATAAAATAAAAGCGTAAGAAATGCAACTGCATCGAGGATTAAATTCAATAAACTTGAAAAGATGATTACGTGGAAATGATCGTACATGATAGCAGTCAAACAGCCTCAGTAACGCAAGAAGGATCTTCCAGGCACATGTTTGTGAATCATGGCACTAAATCCATCATATGTTTGTGAATTATGGCACTAAATACTAGCTTAAGTTAAGGCTATTTTAAGATGAAATAGGCTGTCCTCTTCATTTGAACAATGCAACTCTTGAGGCGATTTTTTTTTTAATCTCGCTTGTGAAGACATAGTTTTTTTCAGCACTTCTTTAAACTAAACCCCTTCTCTACTAAAATGGTTGCCTTTGAAAACAGATGAAAGAATATGACATTTAAAAGCAAAATGCCTCAATTCCGATGAATAATCTCGGAGTCGGTCGCTAGCATCTGATGAATGAAAGGCATACAAACCACAATACAACAGTGCCACCTCTCTGCAGTCGTGCTAACGCAAGACTGAACTGTGCTTCAGCATCCACGCCACAGCACTGACCACCGGGACAGCAAAGCTGCTCCTCCGCTTGCACGGGTACCTTGAGTACACTCGGGCTGCAGCTCTTAATAGTGTCCAGGTGCTAAGGCTGGATCAAAAACCCTGGCCGCTTCAGAGCACCGAGTTGGTATAAATTTACTTTGAAGGTATGAGTTTGGCTTTGTTTTCCTTGTGTGGATTTTTTTTGGTTGGCCCTTTTTTTAATTTTGTTTTGTTTGTTTTTGGGAAATAACAAATTTCCCTAAATTGCTTATGGCTAGTGTTGGAGATGGCATCTAGCTAGATGCTTAGAATTTAACCTGAACCAATATAGCCATTCTTCTAGTCTGAACACTGTTTGCTGCCTGGTCACATTTCAAAGGAGCACAACCGCAGTAAAAGCTGAGGAATGTCAATGCAATGTCACCAAGAGGGCTAGGGCTAACTCTCAGAAATGCTTCTTCCTGCCACTAGTTTTCGAGCAATACATAGCAGGCCAAACAAACTTCATTCTTTACTGGCAGTTAAAGCCTGCACGTTTCAAAGCTGTTGCTTCAAAACACAGTCTTTGGAGCATTTTCTAGCCCTTGTCAGAATTTTATGAACAGAAGGCTTAAATAACTGTTTAGAAGAACTGAAATATTCCCTACAATATACAAAGAGACAGATCTAGCAGTTTAATTACCAGCTGATACTTCATTGCAGTTTCTGATACATCTACTTAGGACTGAAAACTAAGCTTGCTGGGTTTTGTATGGCAGTCTGGAAAAATGGAAGACATTAAAAAAAAGTAATAGAACGAAAAACCAGAACCTTATATTCATTGTAGTTCACGGAGGTAATATTCAGCGGTCAGACCAGACAGACTGTGGCATTATCATCACAGTCTTATCATATCATCACAGTCACCAGGTTACACAGCATTTGACCTGGAGACCTTCATCCTTTTTGCAGTGAAAATTCAATTCAAGCCTTGCAACAGGCTTTCTTTCCAAAGAAGTAGTTGTCTTTGTCCATATGGAAAAAAGGATTTTACCTTAACCCTTCATTTACCTGTGGATGCTTTGTGAGAGATCAACGTTGAACATAAAGAAGAACGAATTGTGTTCTTAACCAGAAATTTTCTGTCATCTCAACTCTGATGCTACACTTTTAGGTCTACTGGAGAGAAGATTCTGTGCTAAATTTTCATTTGTCATGTGTACCTGCAGTCTCATTATAGCCATTTTACTCTCTGTAACATACACAAAAGCCTTAGAGTGCTGATCTGAATGCCCAGTCAAATAAAGCTTTTTCGTATGGAATTTTAAAGTCAAAGAAGAATGCTGTTCCCATTACTCTAAATGTAACCAGTTTGTAGGTGGAAAAAAAAAAAAAGACAAAACCAAACAACCATCAGGCAGGATAGGTAAATAAAGGAACAAGCTCACAAACTTCTGTGGAGAGTTACAACAAAGGTGTATCAGGAGGGGGAGCTAGCAGAAATGGGCTAAAGCAGGCCTTTTTTGCTAACATCCTGTGATCAAATCCAGCCAGAAAGCAAGCCAAGGCCTACCGCACTCTGCTTCCTCTCTCTGGCCCCTTTTCTTCTCCCTCAAGACAGCACGCCTGTGTGTCTATTCTATCCCCATGCACATTACCACACCAGAAATGAGCTGGCTGGCAGGAGACCGGGAGGGGCCACGGGGGCATGGGTGGTTATGGAACTGGAAGACTGTGCAGAGCACCTCGTACTTTCAGTTGGGATACAAGAAAGCACCAAGGACCAAGGAGAGACTCCTGCTCACACGGACAGGTGCAGGGGAATCAGAGTACTTGGGAGCATTTTACAGCTCCTAGCGCCTCCCAGAGCTGCGCTTCCGTTTTGCCCTGCCCTAGCTGCAGTCCCAGTTCTCCTCTCAACCCCAGTCATGATGGGTTGAGCTCAGAAGGGGAAATTCAGTCAAACTTTGTGCTCTACTCCTGGTGATCCCTGTGGTAGCTGAGGTAATTTTCCTGTCCTACTAACGTATTTTAGCTTGGCTGAACAGAGAGTACTATGTGACTATTGTCACTCTCTACTAGATGAGTGATGTTAGTAGATAAGACAGCAATTTAAGTTGCCCTGGAGCAGAAAAGTACAATTCACTATTTTAGGATTTTTGCAATAGGCTTAAATCGAAAATTTAGCTGTTAATGTTAGCACAGACTTGCTCGGATAAAAGCACAGTTACGCGAAATAAAAATTGCTTGAAAATCCATGACAAAGGCTAAGAGACAACAATATATTGAGCAGTGAAAGCATCAGCCCCTTTTACTTGTGCTTTATAGTCCAGGACTCGATATAGCCTGAGTTGGGTGGGTAAGTTTGGCAGGTGCTACCATGTCACACAGGGCATTAATGCCTCCTTATCCACTGACAAATTCACCCCTGCTGTATTTTGAAGCTTCTGCAGTTCTCATGGCTCTCTACATTCATGATGGCAAGATAAAAATAAATTGCATCATGTTTTATTATCTTCATCAGTGATCTAGAAAATGTACAACCATAAAGTTGATGACACTGTGACATGCCATCGATAGAATATCAGATGCCACCAAGAACAGAAAAATAACACAAAAGTAAAGTGCCCAGATGCAATTTTCCTTGGAAACTTCTATGTTAATACTCCTAAGGTGCTCTAGAGACTGGAAGGAGAGAAAGAAATGGAAGACTGTAATAGCCAGAAGAGACATTTGTAATGACTTGCAAATTATTGAGTCACTAAATTGATAGACAAACACTCCTCCGAAGCACCCCTTCACCGTTGTACATCCGATTGTCACCACCCACAGATTCCTTAGTCCTGGCAGCAATACACACAGAGACTGGAAACCATCACACATGCAGATGGTTTCATGTCCTGCAAACGCCAGCAATCACATGAATATCATTATGCTCCACAGAACAGGTGTGCTAAAACACTTCGTACCATCTGACAACCACGAGACCTTTTACACAAGTCACCAAACAAATCCACAATGCAACAATATGTATCCCGAGAAGAAAGTTTGAAATATCCCCAGCCCCCTTTTTATTTTCTGAATAAGCTTTCTGAACATTACACTTGCACTGTGCTCTGCAAACCACTGGAGGGTGGTAGGAGACCTGGTGCCTGCTTCAGAGGTTCCTACCAAGAAACCGGAATGAACTGTCAAAGGAAAGAAGCTGGGTTGCAAATGAGATCAGAAACACTCCTCCCACCCCAACTACTACTTACAGTGACTCTAAAACACGACATGCACCTCAGCCTGAATTCCTGTGCTTACTGCCAGAGAAGTTTGTAATAATCTTGAAGTGGCAGCTGTAAAACTGTACCCTGTTCTAGGTTTCCACCTTGTGTTTTGGTTTTGTTTCTTAAAGACTATCTCACTCTGAAACTTAAAGAGGACGGTTACTGATTTCATAACCCACTCTTGCAATTACAAAATGTAGTCATGAGTCTTCTGGGGAAAGAAAAAAAAAAAAAAGGAAAAAAAAAATAGCCTGCTCACAGGGAACATCTAAATCATATGTAGCCAACCACTTCCCTTTCCTGTAACATAGTCTGAGAAAATCCCTGATATTATTTAAAGGACCAAAATTTGCCTCCCTGCATGTCACTTCTGATAAAAGCTTGGTTAATCAATATGCAACAAATAAATATGGATGTTTTTAATGTCCTCTGAAAACAGATTGTCTGCGGATGTGGGGATGCTGCTTCATATCCTAGAGATCCCAATACAGCCTCTCTTCTTATAGACAGAAGTAAATCTGCAATTTTAATTCCCTCCCATACATTAAGCTTTCTGCAAAGCAGTTTCATGATGGCCCAATGCAGAACCAAAACCTTCACACTGCTCACACAAAGGCTGTTACCACACCACAGAACTGCACTCTGCAAACTTTGCCGCTTGTGTTCCTTTTCCCTACCTTCAGATTGTAGATTTACTGTCTGCCTGCCCCCATCCACCATTTTGTGTCCGCATGTTGCCTCCTGCTAGTGGTAATCTTCTGTCACATTGGCCACAAAATTTGGTCTACATAGATTTCCTGAAGCAACTCCGTATCTCCTGCAGGTTTGCAGATTCACACCTTTACAACCAAACGTCTCTGTCCTGCAGGGGCTCATCACTGAGGATGCCAAATTGAAGGTGAAGTTAATGGGCTGCTTTGCAACATGCTATGAATGCTTGAACTTTTAACTCCTGGGTATTTTCAGGAACCCTATTTTTAAAAATTGCATGTAAGGAGGCCTGACAGGGGAATCTGGTACAGGCATGACATTGCCGATATTAAATAGTTTTCCCATTCTGACATTTTTCTCCCTATCCATCATTTAGTAAAAAAAATGACAACAAATGTAGTGTGAACAGCACCCACAGCTGGAAGGACTTCCTTGTGGTCTCACCTAGAGCTGAAGTCATCATGCAACATTTTTTGAATTCTTTCTACAATCTAAAGCAAGACTTTGAGCCAACCTCTATCTTGAAATAATCATGCCTGCAAAATGAAGGCTAAAATTATTTACTAGGGGCTGTTGTACAGGACAACAGGGCTCCACACATGTCGGGAGAACAAAATAGCCTCACGCAGATTTGAAGTGTTGATGAGAGATGAGACTTCAAACCTTGTAATTTGAATAAAAGCATTTTGGGCCACTCTGTGCCATCTAAACAACATGTGGTTACAGCCTGTGCCTGAGGGACTGCATCTTGAAGAAGGACAAGGCATGCCTCACTGCATCCTGCTCCAAGATGAGAAGTGCCCCCATACAGTCCAACAGAACGTGCCAGGTCTGAGAGCTGAAAAGAGAAGAGTTTGGGCCATGAAAACACCTCCTCCATGTTCTTTTCCCCAAACACATCCAGAGCACATTCAGAGAGGAAGAACTGAGCAGGTTCACAGAAAACACAGAAAACATATTTGTCCTTGCCTTTTGTCAAAAGACACACCCCAGAGAAGAAACTCTTGTAAGGATCAAGAATAGAAGACCAGAATTAGACCCCTGCTCCAGCAGTTACTGAACACAAAATTAAAATAAATTTTAAAAATCCCATGTCGTATGGTGCATCATACAGCCATATTTATGCACAACCTTACCTTGATCTAGTTAGCTCATTAGAAGAGCTGGTACAAATCCTTCTCTGGCAAACCTGTCTGAAGTTTACCTAAAATCTATTTCTGTCCCTAGGTGACACTGAACAAACCTGGTTGGAATTCAAATGAATGTCTGTGGTATATTTAAAACACCTATTAAAAGTTTAAAACTGAACTAGAAATGGGTGCATTTCTAAAGACAAACACACTTTAATTCACTTTTATGTGTGATATGCATGCCTAGAGTAATAAAAGAACTACAAAATGAAAAATCTCACTTTGATAAACACCTTAAGATTATCATCTGCAAAGAAGTCATAATTCAGTTTTATCAAAATCAAGACAGTGCTGTATTTCTTTTTTAAGTGACAGTTAAAAGAGCTGGACTTGAGTGATATAATCGGTATGCACTCTTTGCAAACTTATGCAGTTTTTAGCTGTGTATGGCATCAATTAGCAGACCCTTAAAAAATGTAAAATAGGGGTATTAAGCAATTTGAGAAGAAAATTTCTAAAATGAAGTAGCTGGTTTTGCAATCCACAAGTACTATTGAGAATACTTGTCATTTACCAACTAGAAGAACTTCAATACCTGCATCCTAATCATCCCAGCACAGACTAAACAAAAAAATGCTATGCTTTGAAAATACAGGAATAGCCAGCCAGACCTCGTGTCCCTCTCATCCAGTGCTCTGTCTCGGACAGGGGCCAACACCAGATGCTTCAGAGAAACGTGCAAGAAACCCTGTGGCAAGTAATTATGGCATAATCTCTCCATATTGGGAGCTTCCTCCTAGCTCCCATCTGCTAGAAATTATTTTACATCAGCATATAGAATGCAAAAGTACTCTACAAAGTGCTTACTTTCCAAGCATCCTCTTTGAATGCTGAAACAACATTAACCAATTCTTTGTTCAACAGAAGTCTACGTGATCAGCTTTCAGTACTATCATGAGCTTCTCTTTTACAATTACTGTTTCCTTTCTTGTCTTGTACGCTATTTAAGAAAAGGGTCGTTATCTCCTAGCACAGTACGCTTCAGCTACCTTATCTAAAAAGAGAATCCTGACAGATAAACTGCAGGTGAAACATTAAACCACTAGCCAGGAGTGAACTATCACCATAATGCAAAACTATGGGGAATGTCTGGTACTAAGAACAAGAGGCACACAACTAGAACTCTAGAAAAGATTTACTTTAGGTGCCTGGGCACATGCCTTTATTGCTCAAAAATCCTAAAACAAGCTACATGTGGGCAACCCATAAAGAAGCAAGGAAAAAAGGGGTAGAATTTAGGTCTCCACTAACTTTTATCACAGTTAGTCAAGAACAGAAGCCGATGCTACTGTTACCTGCTCTCCATACAGTATTTCTACAATCATTCTATCTATCGAAAGGATCTAGTTTGTGTGTCACTTTTATTCTCTTTGCAGCTAGTTGTCTCCCACCTCTGCCTACTCTGACTTTCCAAAAGAGCAGCACGCCTAATTGAAGGCATGACATTTTCCTCCAGTCACTAAGTAGCAAATGCCTTTAAATCACAGTCCAACTCTCAAACAACAACAACTTAGACACAAAAACCCCCATCAAAAAAAAGAATCAATCAATCTAACTACCATACCACAAAGCACAGATCATAATTTTGCTGCGAGGCCAGTTAAGCCGAGATTTCATTTTCGAACCAAAGCAGGTGGGGGTGCTGCATTTTGCGGTATGTACTCTATGGGCAATTACAAGAGCAGCCATGACACATGCTCAGTGCTGGATTTGGGATGGATTGCACCGGGGTCAAAGCAACCACGAGTCCTTCCTCCACTACAGCAGCCATAACAAACCATCTCCCAACAGCCTATGCCAGAGTGTCTGTCTTCAAACACCAAGTAGCATGGGCTCCCTTTGCACATCTGAGTGCATTTTGGTCTCAGTATGATGGATGTGGACAGAAGGCTGGTATAGCATGGTAGAATAGGGAAAGGAGAGAAATTAGAGAGGATGGTGGGCAGAGCAACATGCTGGAGGTCAACAGATCAACATCCCATTACATAGTCTTGTACGCCTCTCCACTTTCTTTAGTCCTGTCCAATTAAAGTGAAATTTCTCTGAAGAACTGTTCCCTTAGGCACCTAAGACATAGTTATAACATATGATCACAGTTTTGTTAGAGAGTCTTTACTTGAATCACCTTCTCTTCAGTATTCATCACACTGCTTAATTTCCTCGATATCAAATTGTCTAGCCTGCTGAGAAGTATCTTGAAGCATGCGTTTTGAAATTAGAGCTGATTAAATAAAACTGGTGACACCTGAAAAGCTAAATCAACAAAAATACTTTCTGTTTATTTAGCTGTAGTTATAAATGATGTACAGAGTCTTCTCCAGGAGTTACAACAGAATATTAGTTACTCCACCTAGAAAATATTTTTCACCTAAGTTTGCCTTCTCTTAGACCAGTGCAAACATGAAAATTCTCATTACTGCCTTGTACTAAATGTGCTTGGTCTTTTTTGTTTGCTGATCATGTCCTTGATTCTCCCATTTGATACATTAGTAATTTAAACACTCTTTCCAATATGTAAAATCCCTTAGAGTTCTAATTTGTATCTTACAGTATAAAAACCTGAAGCCATTTACGGGGAGAACTTGCTGTGCAACCTGGGCTACAGAAGCGTGTATTACATCGCTACAGCCCAAGGCCCTTCAGCATCACATCTTGTAACAGGAATATAGAGAAGTATAGCAGCAAGCGAAGAAAGGAAGGGTACAAATGTACTTTCGCATGCTAAGGAGTCTTGCGAGAAAAGGAACAGTTGATTGGAAACGGAAAGCAGCCATATCCGAAAGTCACTGAATGAAGAGTAGCCATTTCATACTGTTGGATGAACCTCAAGAACATCTTGTGTGTCTTTTTATCTTATTTTCTACCCTTCACTTTTATAGATCAAACATGCTCTTACTAATTCTCCCCCCGCCATCACCCACTAAATTAATAGTACAAGTGAACCTGAACACTAATTCTTTGTATATGGCCATTATTTTCTTCCTGAAGTTGTAAGAGCAACTGACTCACATATTGTACAGAAAATGTAACTCGACTTCTGATCTTCCTTTATCTAAATCAGTCTGAATCATTACAAAGATGTGGCTTGGTTTAAATGTCCTTGTATACCAAAACCCTGGTATTTTTCAATACATTGTTGTTTAAAGATATCTAGACGTATCTTATTTTTGCAACTATATATACAGTATATATGCCTGTGTCTGAATTGCCACATAACCAAGATTAAAAAAAGGAGCTGACGTACTTTGTTATCTATAAATATGACTTTGGCAAGAATACTGATTTCCCAATGAATAGCTACAGTTACCTTCTCTGTCTTTTAATTTTCCCACAAGAGAGATTCTTTTGATCCAATTAAATAAAAATGAAATAGAGGAAATTTGTGCTGTGGAAAGGCTACAGCAATTAACACGAAACGACAGCCTAGTGCTCTGGCAAAGAGCTCAGGGAAGCTATTCATTCTGAAAGACCTCCAACAAATGCCACACATTCCAATTTTGCCACATACAAATTGGAGCAGATGAATAAAGATCTGAATAATTCCTGGAGGAAGAGTTTCCTTTTTTCCAAGTAATTTTAGTAAAATGTTACAGGAATAAAATTAAATTAACACTAAAAATCATAAAATATACCGAATAAACTGGTAATTATCCCATTTGATCATAATTTAGATCAAGTACCATATTGCTATGTTCAAGAGAACATCACTATGTTCACGAGAAGCCATTTTTTGTGTGTGTTCCACCAACAAGCAAGCATCAGCTTGTGAACTCAAACTCAGTTCAGATCATTCTCACATCGATAGGTCCCAGGCAAAATAAATTTGGGGCAAATAACCACTGTAAAATTGTATGTGTTAGTTATGTGAGAGATTAATACATACATTAAACAGATCGCAAATAGCAGTCCACTCCCATTAGAGCTGGTAAAATCCCTAGCTTCGAAATTAAACAGTAAAAATGGCATTTTTACAAAAGTCCATGAATAACAATGACTGGTTTAGGTCAATGCTTGGGTTGATTATGCTCTCTAAATTTTATATTACTAGCTATACATTTTGTGTCAGGGCACCATTCCATTTACATTTTCTTTAGTTGTAAATCCAGTATCAAGAGATTCTCTCTTAATTATTATCAATGCTTCAGCTACCCAGCCCCTCCTCTGTTATAGCTATTGATGAGGCCAAGCTGTAAAATGGAACACTGAAAGGGCTGAAATAAAAAATGAAAAGGAAACCCAAGTTCTTAAAAAATAAGTGAGAGGCTGATGGGGTAGGACTGTCTATGTAAAATGGAAGTGAAACCTTTTGATGCAAGCTGCATCTCTAAAACAGCTCAGACCAAACTGTTTATTTCAGCCTCAGAAAGCACAGAAGGATTTGTACGTCCCAAAGCTCATGCTCATGGTTCTGTGCAATACTGGATAACACCACTAATACCCAGCACTGGACAATCTCCTGAATTCCCTTTGCTTTTGTAAATGCTACCGAGCAGCAGAAGTAGCAAATTTGGTTACTAGCAGCTAATTAGAAGAGGAAACAATTTTCATTTCATTTTCTGGTATAAGATTTTTTGTTTGCTTCTTAAAAGAATGCAAGTTCAAAGCAATGACAATAAAAACATCTTGTTCCACCTTCAGGAAGGATGCTGCACATGGGGGTGTCCCAGTAAAGTATCATAGTAAGATGCCTTTTTGCAAGCCTCAGCGTATGTTATGATGGTTTCAAGGTATGAGGCAGCAGAGGTCAGAATCTCTCATCAGAAGTCCATGGGAACTGGAACAGCTGTGTGAATTAAAGCTGT
>WAAD01037623.1:20428-36901 GCA_013389945.1 Fregata magnificens
GTGTTGAATGGCAGAGAAAGAAATATGGAGATGGAAAGCTAACCCAAATTCTACCGCTATGAGAAAGCTAAGATCTATTATTCTTGTTACGGCACAAAACGCAAGACAACATTACTCTGCAAACTACAGCATGCTATCTATATACAGATAAATTAGTAGTAATACTCTATTACTCTCTCTCAAAAATTAGGAATACAACTGTCTGAACAAAGTAGTCCCTTGCATCCTCGAGGCATCACAATAGGATATAAATGCTATAGAATTATTTTTACTTTAAAAGCTTTAATATACACATTCTCCCTTGAGCACAAAGTTATTCACTATAATGACATGATAGCCAATAAGAAAGTAATAGCTTTGTGCCTTTGTGCATACTGGTGAAGTGTCTGACCCCATATATTACAAGAAATGATTGGAGGCTAGCAATGTTTTGAGACAGTTTACTGGAAGAAAGAAAACAGCGGAGCAGGTTGCCTTGACGACACTGTGCTGCTGCACCGGAAAGCAAAAGGAAATGTAGGATCTTCTCCTATGTTAAGGACTGCAAAGTATTCACCAAATTGGGTTAAAAGGAACCTAATCCCACAGCAAGTCAATGCTACCTAACCTATGCAATATTAGCTATCACTTCTCCTCATGAGCCTTATTAGAAAACTGATGAAAAAGCCAGATGGTTCATACTTCACAGCACAAGGCAATGAGAAGTAAACAGCAACTGATACAGTAATGAGTGCTCAAAGTTTCTTTTTTTTCCTGGGAGGCTCTGCAGGTCACTTCTGGTTCTGAGAGTCTGCTCTGGTGGAAGAAGTGGTTTCTAATGGCGACCACTTTTGATTTCATAGCAGGATTGCACAAGGATGTGTTTGCAGGCTATATCACTTTTGGCAGTGATTGCCATATTCCTAAATAAGGAATGTAAATATGAGTTACCCAGCTAGCATTGAACCAAAAATAAATCAAACACCCTTAACATATTTTGCCATCATCAAATTATCATGCACGCTACCAGATTTTATCAAAAAAAGATTTATCCACAAAGCATCCAGTTATGAATTAATTCCTCCAGGTATTCAGATTTTTTAAGATTTACTTTTTATAGGACTGCGTAAAGCACGGAGAAGGGAGCTGAATCTGGCTCTCTCACACATTAGCTAAAAGCTCTAACAACTGGATTTAGAGTAGTGCAGGTGATGACTGTTTTGTAAAAAGAGGTGTCCTACGCAGTTTTAACTCCAATGGGAGGAGCAGAAGCAGATGTGTCCCTGCTCCAGAGTGAAGCATTAAGTCTGGGAGGGAAATGGGACTTAAAGTTTCACTTTAGACTTCCCTTTTGTCTACCACAGCTCTCAAAGCAGCATTCTGATTATCTTCTGTTGCTCCCATAGGTGATTAAATTTTTTTTTTTTTAAGGAGCCTGTGGAATTGCTGATTTCTCTGCCTTACAGCTGGGCATTACCCACAAGCTGTCTGTTGGCTCAAACCCTACATCTTAATTGGTTACGCAGCTCCTACTGATCTGATGGTCTTGTTGCAAACAGAGTATCTTTAACCTGCTATAGTAAAACTAAATATTTGCTTTTGATCCAATAGTTAAATCAGCATCATACCAAACAGTTGAAATCTTCCCCAGACTGATTTAACCAGTTAATTAGTAATCCGACCACAAAGGGACACTGATATGCTTGAACTGGGTTTTGCTTCGTATGGAAATTTGAGTTAGCCAGTTCCATAACTTCTCTCCAGGACCTAAATACCCTGCTCTGGGCAGTCATGAACCACGTATCTCCAACTGGGACTTAAACCTTTGAATCCTGTATGGGAGTTAAAGCTGGCATGGACATTTTATCACTCCTATTACAATCTGGTTATTTATAAAACAAATTATACCAAACGGAGAGACAGTATTCCTTCCTTCTCCTCTAACGACAGCAGCTGGGTATACGAGAAGTTCCACAGACGTCAAGGGTGTAAAACCCAGACAGATGCACCTCATATCAGATTTAGAAGTGCTATTTATCAGTATATAAACAAATACAGGATACAAGAGGAGTAAACACTTAGAAGATATATGTACACATTCAAAATAAACAAGATCAAGTTTCTTTCATTATCAGTATTTTAAGGCTGGCTTTGCTTCTGTTGAATTTAACAGAAACTTACCACTCTGTTCAAAAAGAACACTCCCGATCCTCTATTTTTAAAAGGGAGAAATTCAGATATCCTTTCAGTCAGAAAGAAAATCAACCTCAACTGGTACATAATGCTTTCCTAAACAAAAAATCAACTCACTCTTCCTTAATGACCAAGAGTAACTACATGATAACAGTGTGCAATATTGCTTATCATAGAATCATAGAATCATAGAATCATTAAGGTTGGAAAAAACCTCTAAGATCATCAAGTCCAACCATCAACTAACACCAACATTAACGCCTCCTAAACTAGGCCCTGGAGTGCCACGTCTACACCTTTTTTGAACGCCTCCAGGGTTGACGACTCCACCACCTCTCTGGGCAGCCTGTTCCAATGCCTAACCACTCTTTCAGTAAAGAAATTCTTCCTGATGTCCAATCTAAACCTCCCCTGACGCAACTCACATAAATAAGACATTATTTGTAAATCATTTCAAAGATAAAACAAAATCAGGAGAGAAAACAGACATATCCGACACCACAGAATAATCTGTTGGGATAATGCATCAAAGTAAAACACCTCATCAGATACCAGACGTCTTAAACGGACAGCAAAATTTAAATATGAAAAGTATTTTGAAGTATAGTGAGACACTGTGAAGAAATCTCCATTTGAAGACATTTCTGCATTTTAAGCGCCTTTTAATTTGACACTTTAATCCATTTCATACTCACAGTATTTTTATTCAGTTCCTGTTTCTACTATACTTCAAACACCAAATTCAAGAGATATGAAATTCAGGTGCTACTTTACCAGGATTACATCCTTTTTAAAGAAGAAGTGATTTTCTCAGGATGAAGCTATTACCTGAGAGAGCTCAATACGGAACTCACACAAGCTTCTTGCCACTTTCTAATTCCCTCCATGATAAATAAAGTCACTTCATAAATGAGAAATTCTGCATTATGGATTGCAAATGCTGAAAGGTAAAGCTACAAAAGCAACCGTATTATTTATAACCACAGAGAGACATAGCAGAGACCACAAGAAATAAAACAGACACACTAAGCAATGCTTAATATTTAATCTCTAAATTTATATTTAGCCAAGTAATTAGACCTGCTCAAATATATGAAACACTTGTAATGCCTGTTGATCAATGCTTAAAAGGATTACTTCAAGGCAAAGACTCACTAAAATGATTAAACTAAGTTTTATTTGATGTCTGTTGCTTTCAGGGATTCTGTAATTAAATAACGGCTGCATATTGGCACAAGCCTATTGATTGAATAGAGGTATCTCGATTTATGTTAACTTAGTATGCTGCACATTGTCACTTATGGGTGCTAACAGCCGTATGACATGATATTCAAACATGATTTTGCTATAAAACCCTAGACTGATAAAAAACTGTTAGGAAACATTGAGGGTGCATGAAAGGCTGAGGCATGAATAAAGGTAGTAATTCATCAGTTGAGTCAAATAGTTTGTTTTATATTTAAATTCTGCTTTTGCGATACTCAAAAACAAAAGTGTAGATACCTGTAATTAAGTTCTGTGGTCTGTAATTTTTCCCTTCCGGAGACCAGTGGTTGGAATGTTACAAAGGTATTGTGATAAAATTCATCATACCAAAGCAATGCGCAGTCAAGAACCAAACTATAGAATCTCATGTCATGGCTAAGGTAGAGATTAAAAATCAAAACTGGTTGAGAGATGTGACCCCTTCACTTGTAGAATGCCACTTCAAATCCAGGTCTAATGGCCGTGGAAATGGCATCTTCTGGAGCTGGCCAGAAACTTTCACTTTAGGGGAAATTTCTGTGGGGTTTTTTAATAAAATGAGTTTCTTATGGAAATGAATAGGTACTCTTCAGCTGGAACTAAATCTGTGGTCTTTTCTTTAGGAAACACTGAAATGAAATCTGGTTTCAGAATTCCTCAAAGTTTATTAGCAAAATAAATCAATTTTTTGTCGATTTTGCTGTTTCCACTTGGCATATGGCAAAGCTGACAAGAGTTGCATCGTTCTCAGATATAACTGCCACTGCTTATAATGTCCCTGCCATTACGACCAGAGAATTCCTCATTTTCCATCCTTAGGAGGTTTGGGAAATTTTAATTCACTGCTGCCAGGCTGGACTTCTTAGTGCTGGAGACTGAAGGCTCTCAGGGTTCAGTACATAGCCAAGCCTTAGCGAAACCTAAAACTGTCAAGAAGGTCTGGAAGTCCTAGAGTCTCTGTAGTGATTTTCAGATCCTGCAACAAGGAGACAGGATTGTGGAGAGCTTCAGCTTTCTGAGCTGCCTGTCCCACAGCACTTTGATCTCTGGCAACCAGCCTTCATGCTGTCTTCTGAAAACCCGGACTCCTAGGGAATGCCCCACAGCTGAGGTCCTGGGGTCCGTAAAAGCTTGCAAGAAATTTGACGCTGTTTCATTGGAACTTTCTACTTTTGCAAAATACACCGATTTTGACAAAACAGCACTTTCAGTGATTTTTATAAAAGACGTTTGGGTGAAAAGTTACCACTCAGCTGTACTTACCCGGCAGGTCTCTTGATGATCAGTCTTCCCTCCCTTACCTTGTCTTTGCTACAGCTCTCAAAATGCTTGGTTTACAAAACAGCTTCTCATAAACCGTTTAGACTTTCATAAATTTGTGATGATGGTGATGATAGTGCATACACTTATTAGGCACGATATATTTAGTTTAATATAACATATGAAGGGTGCCACAGCTGAATGCTATAAATGCAAAAAGGATAACAGGTTTTAGCTTGAAAACTTTGGAAACTTTGAAAAATGTTTCCAAGTTTTGGTTTCTGAAATGGGTGTAAATTATAAGAAAAGATCTGTAATTAGATGCCGGGTCCACACTATACAGACAAATATTTGTTAGCAAAGCATTTGAAGGGGATAATGATGCCAGCATTTACTGTCTGGCAGATAAACTACATTTGAGTACTGCTTTGAGCAGAAACAAAAATATCCTGTCTGAAACAAGAGGCTCATCTTTGCTATGTCAGAAATCAAAACCTCACCCGAGAACCAATGATAAGATGAATAAGGTGGTAATCATTCAATTAAGAAGTGACAGACTTGCAGGAATTACATTACCACTCCAAAACTGTCAGTATTCCATTAATTTATTTCAATTAACAAAAGAAGGAGGGCGGGGGAGCGGCAATGACGAGACACACAGTTGAAAGTGCCTACTTCTGATATCAACAGTTATGCACATTTTTCACTCCTTTTCTCCTCAGATGCTATACATTTTATTTCCAGTTTTTTAAAGGTGGTCTATTATCTAATGCAGTCAGGAAGAGGCTTTTGTTAAAAATACTGATATCTGTATATTCTCTTAGGAAAAGTGGCTGTTGCAAGTGTATTTGTTAGATGGAAGGTTAAAGCAATTTGTGTTGAAAAGAGAAACAAATATACAGAAAAAAAAAACCCCCAAAAGATATGCTACTGGCAGGGGATTTTATACAATTATCTCCTTCCTGTCACATTAGCTAAAATTCATCTGCAATTGCTAAAAAATAAGTCAATATAATTAAGTTTTTAGCCATCAGTTTTTTATTTACATCTGTTTCAATTTCCAGTCTACCTGGCAAGATCTACCTGGCACTTGAGAACTGTGTTCTTTCCTATCACAAGCTTTGCTTGTCAAATCAATCCCAATTCTCTCTTTAAAAGTGGTTTATCGCCAGGGACTTACTAGATAATTTCTCTGGATGGGAAATGAGAAGGAATTTCATCCGGTCTCCTTTCTCTGAACTGCTACCTGTGCAAAGCTGATGAAAACAAAATGTCTTTTGCCATCAAAACACTACTACACATGCATACACTAGTTATAAGCTAATAGTTTCTACGTGTTTTTCAAGGGCTCTCACATTGAAATTTATTTTAAAACAAAACTTGCCCCGTTCTAGATTGACTCAAGCTTCAAAGATGCAACAAAACTCAAAAAGGATGAGGGCATTTTTAGAGAAAAATCAGAAGAGAAATTATTCACTCCAAAGAAAACAAAACCCACATGTGTTTAACAAACTCTTCACCTTCCCTACAATGACAACCCGTGTACCATCAAATTGATTTATCCTGGAAAACAGATGAGTGCAGATAACATACATTTGACTTTCAGGATGCAAGGTCGCCCTGTAGTTTATATTCCATTATCTAATCTTAACATACAAGTGATTAATTTGCCCACAAGTGTAACAGTTAGAACAGATGCAGCTAAATTGATTGACTGTGTTACTTTATAATTGCTGTCTCCACATTGGTATAAGCATCATTCTAAACCAGAAGTTACGGGCTCAGTGTAAAAATTACTGGGTGAACTGGCCTGTGTTATTCAGGAGCAAAACATGACGAGTAAGGTTTCTTTGTGGCTTAAAAATAAGCAGATCATCCAATAACAAAGCTGAAGATAAACATTCTAAATACAAAAACCTATTATTTGTGCATTTATATTGCATGTGCGGTGAAAGAGAGTCTTTAGTCAAAACCCTCTACTGCTGTAAATTAACTAATTTAAATGGCGAAATAAAATCATGGGGACTAATTTAACAACAGCAAACACAAAGCCATTTTGGACAGGCAGATGTTTCTTTAATTGTGCCAGTATTTTGCGCAGCTGTTCTGGCCGTTTGATACTTGAGTGTAATTAAATTCAAAAGCACCATACCTTCCGAAGAGGTTTGAGCTTGGTCTCCATTATAAAGTCGTACTTGCAGAGTTCACAACAGCGCGTGTCTGAGCTCTTAATCCACTGGTGCAGGCAGGCCTGATGAACAAAGCGCAGGGTCCCTGTGCAGCGACATGGTGTGATGAGGGGACTTTCATCATCTCCCTCACAGTGACAGATCCTGACAGGAAGGACAGCAAGAGCTAGTGAGGGAACTTGCCAACCAGCAATGCAAAGGCACTGGTTTATTTACATTGCTTTTTCGTTTTCAGACTTGACATTCATAAGACGCCAAGTATATGACCTTTCGGATTGAGGCCCAGGAACATATTCCTTGTTCCCTTCTGCCACTTAGTAAGTTCTCTTCACTTAGTTGTTTCTCTTTGAATTTGCTACGTGGTCTGAAGGTGAATCAATAGAAGTAACATTGTTTTTCCCTTTTATGCATGGCAAAACCTTTAAGACAAATACCAGTGCTCTTTCCAAGAGCTGAATAGTTCTTGGTCTGTAAGTAATGCCAATAAAATACTCAAAATTAGCAGAATCTAACCCCAAGCTGAAAATATCCAGTATGAAAAGTACAAAAAGTTCCTAGGATACCTCTTTGGAGTTACACAGTTAAAAGGATTAGAGAACAGTTTTGAGTACTCTGGAGTAATGCATATGGCACAGCGTATACACACAAGCACACACTTTTTAGGAGGCAGGTGTTAAAAAGTCATGGTCCTTCCTCTTTTTCATTCTTCACTGTCCCTTTGAAGCAGATAGCTGCGTTATCTGGGAAAACAAAAACTACAGCTGTAAGCAGACCCCGAGGTAGGGGTTGGTCCCAGAATTGTTGTTACCTTGTAATGGGATACAGAGCTTTTCATGTTGTGGTTTTGCATAACATGATCAGTGTCCTAACATCACAATCTGATGGTTTTCTTCTGTGACACATGTCCAAATGTCTTGGTGATCTTTTCCTCTTCCAAACAGACTCCTGATCATATCAGGAAAACATTCACTCATCGAAACCAATGACAGCCTTATTGGCAAGCATCTCTGTGAGGGCAGAGGAAGCTCTATGGTGAGCAGAAGGCTTAACCAAACACCTGAAGTGAAGGAGGTTCACCTCAACGAAGAGTAACTCCCTCCCACCCCCACCCCAGAAAAACAAAATAAAGCACCCAAGCCCTAATGAATGTCCTAAGAGTCAAACTGGCATGTAAGGGAAAAAACCAAAAAAGCTGAAGCCTGAGAAATGTTATTTCGAAATAGAGAAGTAGCAACAACAGCACAGATCCCCGTGTCACGCAATTAAAACTTAGAGCTTAGAAACTTAGTACTTAGGAAAGGCACCCTCAGATACGCGCGTGCAGAGGAGGCTGAACACATCTGAGGAATAACTCGCCCCTTTATGCAGACACCTGTGGCCACACCGCTCCTGGGGTAGGAAAAAGGCTGGGGAGGGCCCTGTGGTGAGGTTGTCTTCCTACCAGCCAGGTTAGGGAAGAAGGGCGACCTTCTTCACAGCACAGGAGCACCTGGTGTACGTCAGGAAGCAGCCTGGCAAAGACACCCTGTGGAAGACTGGCTATAGCACAGAACTGAGGCTGCCAAGTCTACAAGCAGGGGGAAGAGGAGATTTCAATGTCTAAGTGAAAGATCTATGGATCAAAAACAGCAGCTTCACTATTCTTCCACGGTGTAGCCTAGAGCCATGAGAAAATGAATCTACAATAATGGGAAAGCAGAACAAAGCTGCTTTGCTAGAAATATAGCATGAGGGAAAAAAAAAAAAAAAAACCAGCCAAAAAATGAAGTCCTGGGAATCCGGTAGACAAAAGCCAGTTTTTCAGGGTCTACAGTAGTGCCCATACACTAATCAGCATCTTATACCCCATGGGAGTACAGGGGAAAAGAAAATACCCACAACTTCTATCTTGCACACGTTCATTTTTTGTGAGACACATTTCACAAGAACTCATTTTATAGCCTTTTCTTTACTAACCTAGCCAAGCTAGGTGCATCAGTGGTTTAGTTCTTATACAGAAATTGTCTGTGTACTGACTTCTTATTGAGACTATAGCTTAAGCAGAACTAAATTTTCAAAACACCAAATAGCTATTTTGCTAACAAATGCATTCCCAGCTGAGAGTTACATAAAAAAACCATAATTTTCTTTTTAAATTAAAGCTATTTCCCAAAGGAAAACTAGTATTCTTTGTTCATTTAAATTCAAGCTATACATAATTTATTTTACAGGCTTAGAATTTAAACTATTTAGAAATTGGACAACTAAGCTAGGTAAGCTTTCTAACCATGAAATATGTAAATGGAATCAAATGGAATTAAAGCCCAGAGAAAATAACCAAAGGCATGGTTTTTATTAGCTTGAATGCTCTTTGGTGCAATTTAGCTCTTCATTATTTGTTTAGCCAGAAGAAATTAGCTTAAAAGAAATTTGTGCTACCTAAACTCACAATCACAGTCTTTAAAGACTTGTGGGTGCCTGACAGCTATTGAAACAGACTGTTGGCTAACTGCCTAAATATCTTTTAAAGACTTGGGCCAGATAACTTGTAATATCTTGCTTAGCCATGAGTACTGAATCAGAATTTTGTGCATCTTTGCGCTTTGCTGCATTTATCTATCATGTATATCATAACTATCACAAATTAGAAAATAAATTGTAAACAACGGTTTGGAAAAATATGTTGTGCAAACAGAACTGAGGTAGGGATACAAAGCATAGACTTATCTGAGTGGTATCTAAACCAAGTTGGAGGCAGAGAACTTCCATTCTAGTTTCCTATTTTTATATGATCACAACCGTTCAAAATTTTCACCCATCAGACTGACTCTTTACAGGGTTGACCTTATCCTGAGAGTAAAATTTGCTTACAAACTTTAGAAATGAATGAAAAAAATGAATGAGATGAAAATGAATTGAATGAAAAAAACCCACACTCTCCACTATAAAGCAAAAAAAAAAAAAAAAAAAAAAGAAAATTGCTAAATCTATACCGATTTATATACAAATTGTAGTACAGCAGTGATCATGGTTAACAGCTGCAGTTTCAGCTGTTCAGACACACCTACAGAATTTACATATTCAGTTTTTCTCAACTTTCTAGTCCTTTAGTAGATAAATGGCCTTCATTATAGAGCCATACTTTTGACTATCTGGAAACAGAGGGGAGGGAGGGAAGTCAGCTATTTGACCAAATCCGTTTAGTTAGAATCCCTTTATAGTCATAAATCAGGCTTGCATAATTTTTTTTTTTTTTTGGTAGGTTTGACAGCATAGTGCTTTAAGATTCCTGCCTATGAACAAGACCTTGCTTGTCTAGGGGAAAAGATGAGTACCAGGCTCCAGAGAAGCTTTTGCTCTATACACCAGACAACACAGCATATACGAGCTATTAGATGATCTTCTGATTCAGATATACAAATTTTTTGTGTGTGTGTGTGTATAATATGCACCTACAGACTTATCCCTACACATTGAGATCACAGAATATTTATTTTTCTTTAAAGAAAGCTCACTGTGCAACTTTATGAAATAATACTCTATCAGTGCAGTCATTCTTACACTTAAGTTTTTGCTTTTTTTTTTAAGTATATGCCAGTATTTTAATTACCCAGCACATATTTCTCTAGCACAGAAATGTTTCTACAAACACCAGCACACACATGTACCAAACAGAGAAATTCATGCCAACGCTGTGCATGTATCAGACAAAAATCCATAAAAATTCTTTAAAGGATGTTCTTAAATAGCAGATTCACTTACAATGCAACAAATTAGCCAAAAGAAAAAACTTTTTTCAGGAAAAAAAAAATGCTAAACTGAAAGCAAAATTAGTCTTCTTGAAAGATTTTGCATAATTCATATAAAAACTGTTGCAGATTTCTTGTATGTTCCCTACATAAAACCCAATTCTCAAACAGAATAGTTCAATTTAGAAAATTTTTAGAGAAAGATGTAGGTAAAAATGAAGTTAAAGAAGTTTACTGAGAACATTTTAGAATTTTTAAGTATTTCTTTTTCTTCAAAATATTAATTGCATTCAAGGCACGTTCAAATGATGCTGAGAAGCTAATAATAATGCAACGCTTCACTGAGAAATTGTATGTGACATATTAAACTTCGTACCATAATGACTATGCAAAAGGAGTAAGTAAAGTTGCTAGCAGTTTAAGGTATACCATGTACTGCACTGAAGGGCATATTGACACCATATAAACGAGAGAAATTTCTTATTGGATTAAAATCAAGAGATGCTGCTAAACTAAGCACTCAGAAGTGAGGCATCTTCAGAATTTGGTATTGTTGCACTATCTTTAATTCCATGACTGTGGACCATTTTCCCTTGTTTCCCTTGGTCCTGTTCATTGCAAAAGTTAGAAGGCAGGATGGGAAGTATGAAACACGATGGCTACAGTTTGTAGACATTCATTAATTGGATTTAGGCTGATTTTCAGAAAAACTGCAAGAGCTATCCTGGATGACTATCCTTCCCTTCTCGTCATATTATTTTTTTTTTTTCCACACAGACAAACATTTCTTACATAATCCGAGTTTAAAAGGTCAACTAAAATCAGCAGGAAGCAAGGAGTTCACATGGAAAATTTTTAGGTTTTCCCAACAGTGGTTTAGTTTGGCAAAATCATAGCAACCAAAATTACAATCTAGATGGTTAGTCACCACCTGAGCTGCTTATTGCAAGAGATACAGATAGATTCCAACAGGTTTGTAGCTTTTCCTTCACATTAAAGGTAACAATTTTACTCTCATTAAAGAGAATAGCTGCTAATCTCAACCGTCATTGGAAAACCGGCAGTTATCCTAACCTGTCTTTCACTAATCCACTTTACTCTTCGGTAATTAAGAAAATAGGCCAATTTGTATGCCACTGCAGTGAAGTACAAAATGCACTTATTCTGCAGGAGTCTTGTGTGCATTGTGAAACTTAGTGCTCTACCCTTACCCAGTTGGCAAGTGCTCCTCTATGACAGTATCTGTGCAGCTGATTTCCATAGATAGCTATTGTCAAAGGAAGGTGATTAAGGATAAGAATGAATTAGCATGTCCCTGCTTGTGCTTCGAGCTACGTAAGAGCCTTGTCATTTGGAACAGCGCTGGCGGAAAAGAGTTTGCAGTAATTCTGCGCCACCAGAACTCTTTCAGTGGATCCCGTATTTGAGTATGGCACTGTATCTCAGTACCTAATAAAATTTTCAAGGATTTTTGGCCATTACATATAGACAAAGGGTTTAGCTACAGTACTGTAGCGCAGATAGCTTTTATAGACTTCCTTAAAAAATATATCAGGTCAAATTTTACCCTCATTAACAAATGTACAACCTAGGGGAATGCCTCTGAGGCTTTCGAAAATAGAAATGTATACAGGGGCATAGGCATACTGATAATGATGTATGATAATGTTTAAGGGCTATAAATGACACAATTATGTAAAAACTGTATTGTTCTCTAATATTGCTCGGTGCTATACAGCTATGTCTATATTAACAAGCATTGCAGTGAAAGTGTAGCAAATCTGTTGAAAAAAACCAGCTAGTGCTAAAAATGTGACATCTACACCAGGGACATGTTGGTGAGGGTTGTGTTGATTTAATACTGATTTGAGGTTGGACCAGGAATACATCTTTCAGTTTACTTTCACTCAAAGGCAATATAGTTGGAGAACCCTGAGACCGATCCTCAGTGTGTCTAGATCATGGTAAAAGTAAAGGTGATCAGATGTGCTTCAAAAGCAGGCTCCTTATCTGAACTAAAGCACTAATGGAGACCCCTTCACTGACAAAATTAGGAGGAGCTACTGCCTTGTGACTGTGACAAGTTTACTGCCCCTGTGATGCAATTTCTATGCACTGTGAACTAGAGCATGATAATAAACTAATGCAGATGCCCAATACCCATACTGTCATTCTCCTGCGGATGGAAGTATACCAGTAGAACAGAAATGCTTTTGAACTTTTAACAAATCTCCCTAATAAAAGGAGGAAATATCTTCTCCATATAAATATGCTCAAGGAAGATAATGCCTATTCCAAAAATATTATTTTTGATGAGAAATGACTGAAAAGGCAGTTAAAATCTTGACCTTCACTGGAAAGCATACCTAGACTCATAATGATTATGCAAAGATAAATTCTTACCCTGTTCAGTGGGTACATCTCATTGCTATATCTCACTATTACTAAAGGGAGCTTAGTCAGGGAGAAACAGCATAGTTGGAAAATGTCGGACCAACTGAATCCCTGGCTTTGATTTTTGGCTGTGAGGATTATTAGCTGCCAGCATGAAATACCATGAGCTCCTAGGTTATTTTAATTGGACCAAAAGAAACCAATTCCACAGGTTTGCAAAAAGGATGCACAAAATTGCTGTCGTTACTGTCTGATAATCTTAAGAAAACTGTTCCCCTGTCCAAAAAGGTCATTTTCTCTTTCTGCCAATTTATAAAGTGCTTACAGTGCTTTTAGATAGTTAGAACCTAAAATTAAAGCAAAGAACTTTATGAACAACTCACAGCAAATAATTAATTCATGCATAAACAGAAAAAAAAATACCAAACTCTGCTCCTGCATAATTTAGCACTTGGAAAAAAAGAAGTTAAATTCACTAAATATGTTCACCCTGTGATAGGTTACAGCATGCCATGTTTCCCTTGCTTTCATTTTGCAGGCTTTTTTTTTTAATCTCATTTCCATTCTTTCCACTGTTAAATCATAAAGTAATCTAGATGACAAATTGGTCTTCCTCTCCATTTAAACACAGTGTGAATGAAGCACATTAATTCTCCATACCCAATGTAATCAATTTGTATACCTTTTCCTTGTCACTCCTGCCCTTCCATTATGCTATAGAGTCAGCTGCCTTTGTCTGACTAGAGGAAAAAACATTTTCAAAATGTTGCACCACACCAGTGGAATTTCATAATGGTCTAGGTAAAGCTTTCTTTTGATTTCTGCAAACATGATCAGAATTTGTAAGAGACCCAGGAGCAAACAACATTAGCAAAAGCACACTAAATCTTTTATTTTGTCAACATTTCTTGTCCTTCTATTAATCTTCCATTATAGGTGATAAATAGGATATCTAACCATCTAAAGAGTTATAAGTAATTCCTGCCTCTGACGCACTGTCACTGCAACTCAAGATACATGTGAGACAAGATTTACTGCACTGAACACAGTTCAAAGAACTAGGGACTGCATCTTAAAAAAGGATTTAGATTTCCCCCCATTCGCCCAGTGAAAGTCAAAGCTTTAAGTAACTAAACTCCCTACAGAACATATGCAACCTTTAAGTATTTAATAACGGGACCCTTAAAACCAAGGGTCTCCTCTCACCCAAACTTTCTAGCAGGAAGTGGTACCATTTCACCTATTTGCATTAAAAATGATGATAGGTTTTGAGAGAAAGAAGCAGATACAAGGACTCAGTTCTCCCCCAGTTAAGTGACCCTAACCACAACAAAGACATGCCTGCCTTGTTTTGGCTCTCCTTGCATCCTTCTGAATCATGGAGAGCTTCCAAAAGAGACTGCATAACCAGATGGCTAAAGAGGTGACAGATGGGGCTTTGAACCATCAGGCGGAGGATAGAATTAACCAGGATTTCATACTGCTTCAAAGACTGATGAACTACTAGACCATCCTACAGAGGAGGAGATTCCTCAAAAAGGAGGAGATTCCTATCAGAAAGTCACCTTGAAAAAAGAAGGCTTTGAACAGGAAAGTAAGCAGCAGTCACAGTTCTTTAAAAGGAAGGGGTGAGGAGCCCACACGCAGGACAAGATTCAGAGATTTGGCTCCTAATAAAGGAATGTTTCGTCTTGAGACCCCAAGGAAGGCACAAACATCCCAGAGAGAAACAGGTTAAAAACCCTCTTCAGCCAAACACTACAGCCTGGCAGTTCAGTGGTGAACTGCTCACCACTGTTCACCAGTGTTTGGTGATTTTAGAGGGCTCTGGATGGTATTTCAAGTCTACGTATTCTGCACTGCAGTTTAAATTATTTACTGGATCCAACTTCATGGTTTCAGTATAAATATTTAAAATGAGTGTTAAATTTCAATGGCAGTATTTGAGCCTATATATCTATCTTCTGTTCACCTTTCTTTTTCCCTCAAGTCCATGAGGACTTGTCTCCTCCCATGAGTCTTTCTGTCTGTTGATTTTGTGAGCGCTCTACTATGTGAATATTTCAGGATGTAAGTATTTTCATGCAAGACACTACTTTTGCAGGTCCTGCTAAATAATATTATGAAAAGAACCCTGTTACAACACTTGATGTCACAGAGAGAAACTACATATTACCTCTTGTCAAGTGCAATGTACACTATTTCTTCCTATCTATAATTGTGTTAACACATAGAAATACCTATAGTAGTCTCTTCCGAAGTTTATAACGGCCTTGTAATTAATACACTAGCTTTTTAAAGCTTGTTTTAAAAAATTATACTTGAAGTAGATTCTGCAGATTTCATTAATCAGCTTCATCATCTCCCTTACTACTTCTCCCCATTCCTATCAGTCTTCTGGCATGGCCCACTCTTCTATTTACTCCTCAAATGAGGGTCTGCCATTACCTGACTGCATACAGAGTCATTCATGGAGTTCAACAAAATCAAAATTCTACTTCTGATATGCATTTTTTTCATAGTGAGAAAGTCCACCTTATTTAAGTGTGTGTGGTTTCTTTCAGCTAATTACAGTTCAGTATTATTGCTGAAATGACTGCATCGGTACTACAAAAAGATTTTACACCAAAAGCGTAAGTAGTCAAACAGAAAATATCTTCCAGTTCTCCCATCATAAATAATAAAAATACCATAACATTAATTGAGAGTCAATACACAAAGCACTTATGATACACTGGTGGTAATATCAACTAACCAACATCCTTTCCTTAGTAATTCCCACATGAAAATCCATGGGACTAAATCCTCACAATCCACTCTCTTTACCGTGTCCCGCACACAGCTTTTCCCTTCAGGGAGATTACCCTCATGCAGACCAAAGAAAGCTATTTCTGAGGTTGTGCCTCAAGCCACATGGCAAATTCCAGAATAAAGTATATACAAAGAAAATCTCAGACACAGGGCAACTTAGGAAAAGGGGGATCCAACTGTGCGATTTAGAAAGGCTATCCTGTGAATCTCAATACAAAAAAATTAGATGCCAAAACAACTCAGCATGGTCAGAGCTTACATAGTTGTCCCTAATCCCAGAAGCAGAAACCTTGCCTTCTGATGGACTCCAGAAGAAAGGAGTACGTTCAGGGAAGAGGTTGTAAAGATTATCATTGGTGTCATGTCATTGTTTCATCATTTTGGAAACAGAGAAACAGGGACAGTAGAAGGTGAAATGTCTCACTCGAAGTGACCAAGAGGCCTACATTAGACTAGCTAAAGTATATATTGCACCATGGTACTACACTTTATCTGACTAATGTGCTTATGCTAGAATTGGGTGCGTCCTGTCACATTCCTGCTCATGCAGCTAAATGCACATTGAGGAAACTGCTTACAGCCTTATGTGCACATATAAATGCGTTCCACTGCCAGTAATTCATGAGGAAGTAAAGGAAAAAAATTGCCTACCTAAAACAATTAAAGACAAAATA
>WAAD01037623.1:36931-51547 GCA_013389945.1 Fregata magnificens
TAAAGACAAAATAACTGGCACCAGGAGATGTTTAAGATTCCTGTTCCTCTGCTATTTCCACACAATCCCATTTAGGTGAGCCATTCCTCTCAGCCAGTTTTGTCACATCAACTAGAAGACATGAATACCTAGGATGAAAAGCTTGAAGAAACACCTCGAGAAAACAAATTTTCCACATCACAACCAGCTATGTTAATTCCAGTCTTAGAATAAACATCACAAAAACCTCCTTTTTCTATTTCTCAAGCAGAAAAAATGGTTACTGTATATGTGCACACCTGTGTTGAAATGTAATTCTTTTTTTGTTTCAGATGCAAGATTGTCTATACTGAATTGGTAGTAAAAACTTGTCTTCCTTTTTCTTCAGCTGTCTGCAAATTGATTAAGTAAGGCAACTTACCAGCTATGAAGAATTAACATGCTTTTGATTTTGTAATGTTTTTCCTAGACGTATTAGCATCACTATGATAAACCTAGTAATGACAACAACAACAAAAAAAGCATTACCCCTGACATGAAGAAAAATGCAGTTATGACTCTCTTGACAAATTTTGCACAACAGGACAAGTTATCAACTGTGTTGAGTTTAACTTTAGCTGTTCAAAGAGCATCTCCACTGATGGTGAGTTGACATACCTATCAAAAGTTTTCAACCTTCCTCCACTAAACAAGAGCCTAGCTGAAAAGTTTGCATGCACATCCAGAAAGTCCATCCTTGAACCAAGCTCCAAATCTTACAAGAAGTGCCTGAGTAATTGTAATAAAATTGAATGGGCCGAGAATACAGATAAATGACTGGAGTCCACTTTCCATCTGAAAACAAAGTCTAAGTCTGGGGACTTAGGCAACAGTTAGGATTAATCTACATGAGACACTTACAAAACTTTGACTTTAATTTCTCTTTTTTTTTTTTAACATGGTATAGTCAAGCCCATATGAAAACCCATACTGAAATAATTTGCTTCAGGTTTTAGGTAGCTCATATTCAGTTAATAATTATTAAATGGCTCTATTATATATGTACTGTGCCTACTACACTGGATCTTTAATACATGCAGTCTTGGTGGTTCAGAAATTTAAGACAACTCTGAAGTTGCAAGTAGTTATCTGCACACATCTCTGCATCATACCATGTAGGCATACTTCAAGTGCTTCAAAAACGGGTAACATAGTTACCACTGCTGCTGTTTCTTTGCATTTCTGTACGGTGAGGAGGTCCCAAGCCCCAGGTGTGGTCCTGACGTACAAGCTGATGTACAAACACAGCTGGACTTTACCCTGAAGAATCTTAAATTGTCATGACAGACAATGGTTGGAAAACTGAAATGTCCATTCTTGCTTGGTAAGTGTAACAAGGAGTGCAAAGCACTAGCTATATTAATAATGGCTTCTATCTCCCGCTGTGAAAAAGCACAATGCCTACATGTCACCTTTTTTCTTTTTAAAACTCGGATCTTTGTAGTGTGTTACTAGGTTGAAGTATACTGTGAAATTGCATGATGTGGCATCGTGAACTTCTTCATTCTCACTGTGTTTACATTTCCATGCAAATTTCTTCCCAGCAAAGAAAAGTGAGAAGTTTGCGGTTACCATATCAAGAAACTATGCCTGATCCTCATTTACACTTTGTAGATGAGAGTCAATGCTGGCTCACAAGTTTGGGGAGGGAAAAAAAAAAAAAAAAGAAATACTTGTTTCAGTTCTGTTAAACTTACGGGATGGTGCATTTTCATTTACCACTAAATTAAGTAACTCAAGTCCACCCAGCTGTCTACTCCAAATTTGGACTTTAGCTCAGAAGTGGCCAGCTTGCTCTCATCTCCAGAGGAAAATGCTCACCTTCTGATTGCATGCTTCACACCAAGGGTATCAGACTGTCAGAAGCCTGAACTTCTGAACCAGAGAGAACTGTTGGTGTTGCTTTTTCTTTCCCAAAGCTTATTCTAATGCTTATTCTGTCCAGTCATCCTTTGTATTGTTCCAATCCTTGTGGTGGGTACCAAACAGCCCCTACCTGTTCCCAGTGTAGAGGTGTTCAGAAGTGCAAAGTCCCGTACAACTTACGCCCAACTGGAGAGGGTGTTTTGCAGGCACCACCCATCAGATTGCTGTGGTAATGGCAGCTCTAGAGGACACTGAATCAATACCATAAATTTATTTCATGTAAGTCAATGAAAAATGACAAAGAGGGACCAAAGCTGGATTTGAACTGATCACCTAAGGAGGAAAAACTCCATATCCCATTGTATTGAGCTATCTGGCACTCTGCCTCATTCTCTGCCTCTGGCTGGAGATTTAAAACACAGTAATACACTGCCAGAGGACACAGTGTGTCTGTCTTCATGAAGAAAAATGGAGCAAAGAAAAACATTCGGTTCCCTTGTAGGATTATTGTTTTTAAATAAGAGAAGTATGTTTCAGATTGAGATATGCTAACTTCTCCGTAGCAAAGGTTTTTCTGTTGTTTCGTATGGCCTGCCTAGCAGTTTATTACTGAGAAACAGTGACAGAAAGCAGTCAAGAGAAGGGCACTCAGCCCAGGGCGGTGAGAAATTCCTCTTAAGAACGTTAAATCTTTCTTATTAGGGACTAACCTGCACACTTCTAAATCATCAGACCAGTCATCATACAACACTGGAGGCTTCTGAACAGCATCAGTCACACTGGGCCCTGCCCCAGCAGGTGCTCCGTCACCTGGGACTGCCAGAGCATCACTGCCAGAGCCTGCCTCTGCAAAGCAGTCCTTTGAATCTTTATTGTGTCTAAGGAAAGACGCAGGCTGCCGATCTCTGTAGTAGCTTTTCCCTTTGCTTTTCCCACATTTTCTTGAGGAAATCCTTGCTTCCTGAGATGACACTGAAGACTGTGATTCCTTAAGCCTTGGAACCCTTCTTCGGCGGTGATTTAAAGTAGGATTCTCAGGGTCAGATACCTCTTGCTTCTTTTTCCCCATTGTCCCCAAGGTGACAAGTTCAACAGCATTATTGTTTGAGGACCCATCCTGGTTACTGCATGATCTATTGTTCCTTCTCCCTCTCCTGGGCATTCTGGCCTTTTCTCTCGCTCTCCTCCTAGCCTGAGCCCACTGACTCTCATCCGAAGATGATGATGAATCAGACGCATTCCAGCTGGATCTCACAGGCTCAGGATGCAATTTACAGTCTTTCCCCTTTCCTTGCTTTTCTGTGTGCTCACCATTGTCTCCAGTCTCTCTTTTCCGCCTAAACCTTCGTTTTACTTGTTTCTTACCAGACTCCCTATTAGAAGGGGTCAGCACCATGACAGGGGTTGCATGTTCAAGCTCATCTTCTGACAAATCATGCAAGGTAGTAGATCTAGACAAAGCAGTAAGCAAAGGAAAGGGATGGAAATGGTAAGGGTGGGTGGAAAGAGAGAAATCACAAAAAAAGGATGAAAATGAGAACATGAATTTTAATAGAAAAGCATGAGACTGAAAAGCAAAACCAGAACCAAATCAAAGAGAGATCAAAAGAAAACTAAAGTCTATGTAAATGATGAACAGTGTTAAGCAGAAGCAAGAGCTACATATTATTTAATAAAAACAACTAACAAGTATCAGCCAGATTAGAGTATATTTTTCTCAGCACATACCTACAAATGTCCTGAGTGGAAGGGCAGACAGACAGCCGTGACTGACTCCTGGGTGCTGTTCCTGTTGTAGGACTGCTTGCCTGTTGAAATAAGTTAGAGAGTTTGGAATCTTTGTCCATGAAATACATTGCAGATATTTTACTGCTTTGCCACATGATTACAAAATTAAAGTAACTGTTGCTGCTGTTCATAGCGCACTGCTGAACACATGCAAGCTCACAAAATACAGGAAGCCTGACCAAAAGCAAAACCTATTTGTGGAACTAAATATGTCTGAAGTGTTTCGGCTCTCATTCGCTCATGACTACTTTTTGTCACTGTTTGAGGAAGCAGCTTTCAACATTTGAATTTTCATTTTGGTTTTGATCTATTGTAAATGTCTGATGGGAAAGGATGTCGGTTTTACTTCATGCAATCAACCAACCATGATGATTCCGTTCAAAATGGAGTGAAGTGCATTTACATTACACGGAGTGATGAAGAGCACAAAGCTAACCTATGTTGAGTGGACTGACAGAAGAGCGAGAAAATTAAAGTATGCTTTAAAAGGTTTTCAAGGCAATTAGATCTTCTAGAAGAGCTGAAGAATGTTAAACTGATAAGCCTGAGAAGACCAAAGTGCAGGCTGCATCTCTACAGCACTGATCACATTCTCAAACAGCGAGAGAGAGATAAAACACGTTTAGTATGTGACATCTTGCTCATAAGGTTGTTGCTACAAATTGCAGACTCAGTTGCTCAATACTTCCACTGAAAACGTATTTTGATGGTGTTAACAGCAAACCTTTTCAATTTGCCTCACAGCCTACTGGCAGCATAGCTGTATGGAATCCAAACTTAAATCCAAGGCTTTGTGATTCCTCAGGATCACTCATGAGGTACAGTATTGTGGGAAGAGGGTTCAATACAAATCATTCTTAAGGCTATGGCCTTCCTTTAGCTGATAAGGCCATTAGCTTTTAGTATGCAACCCTATCCCATTGTGAGCACCACTACCAAATGGAGACAAAATACTATAAGCCTAAGAGTTCCACAAGATCACACACCAGACGCAAAGGAAGAATGACTATTAAGCAAGACTACAAAGTACAAATAATACAAAGATGTAAAGGCTGTCATCCCAAGCATTTGTACTAGCAAATCAAATTCAGTCACACGTAGACTCCATAATTAAAATTATTTCTAGCTCACCTTTCACAGACATTTTTGTGGTGTCAGTTTGAAAATTAATAGTACAAGCAAAAATAAATAAACACACCAAGTACCTGCTGACATTTCACTTTTATCCAAGGTTCTTAATATCCATCATATTTCATGCATAGATCTTTTGGAAACTTCAGTCACCACGGTGCATTTTTGCTTTTAATGGGATACCAGCTGAGACTTAAGAATGGTGCTTTTGCATGAAAATGATCTAGCTTTCAGAATTCAAGTAACCCTTTTTACCTCCCGATGTGTTAATATCACAACATCAAAAATATTACTAATTCTTTACTACTAGTTCCACGAAATGAAACTCTGAGTTATGAAAACTAAGCCCACATGAGAAATTAAACTGATAAAGCATTTGGGCACAATCCTTATGTTCAAATGTCTTTTCAATGCCTGAGTCCACCAGGCAGAGGAGGAACATTAGTGTGCCTACATGCAGTCTAATGCTGGAAAAAAGGACAAGTATCAGTGAGAGAAGTTGTTTGTATTTCATATCTCTTTTTCTACAAAAGCAACATTTCAATTACACGTACAGTGAAGGAATATGAATTGTTCTTACATACACATTAGAAACAGATGGTATATGTACGGTTGGGTACATAATCTTTTTCCACCTCAGCCTCTGTGATTAGTTTTAAGTGATTAGGCATACCTCAAGCCATTTGTGCAGCTACTTAATAAGGAAAGATGCAGACATCAGCAACAGAGCCACGTTATTGGGCTACATGCTGCTGCTATGTGAAAAAACGTCCCTCCAGACTAAACCCCAGATGAAGGACTGCTGAAGAAATCCAGCCCTAGAGCTGAGTGTGGACTCCTGAATTCATGCCCCGTGAGTAGCTCCCATTTCTTTTTTCCCCTCACAGCTGCAGGACTGTACCATTGGTTCTTTCAGGATCTATGTACTATAGAGGTTTGGCTTGATCTTAAGCAGTGGTCAGGTCGTCCCCATGCCATAAAGGCAAGATTTATGTCACCTTGCCACAAGCATTACCCTGTGAAGGGATAAGGAGAACGGCTAAGCTGGCCCAGTAACAGTACAGTAGGTCTGCACAAGTTCAAGAAACTTTCAGCAGCTATTAAAGCAGGAAGTCAGCTAGACGGTTCTTAAGAGGGCTGGAATCAAGCCAAAAATTAAAACAAATTCCTTGAAAAGCTTTTACACTTATTATTTGGGACTGGAGACAGGTGGAAATCTAATAATTTTAAGATAAAAATTACATTACCAGTTTGATTGCTTAAATCTTACATTTTACTCTCAGCTGTAAAGAGGTCTGGACTGTTTCAGCCCTGTTCAGTCAAATTTACTTTCTAGTTCCCCTGCACTGCCATAACGTTATGTTTAGTTTCACATAACTCAGAGGAAGGTTTATTTCCTTCTAAAATAATTTATATCAGATTCTTAAAAAAAAAAAAAAAAAGAACACTTTTTGCTTGTTTGTCTAATCCCTATTGGAGCAAACCTGACAACTGGGCAGGCAAAAAGCCTATGTACCAATTAAGTCCTCAAGAACAAAGCAAGAAAACTTGAACATGCTGAGTTATGCACAAGATAATTCAGATTCTTATCTGTGAGCAAGTTTCATTCAATAGGTTTCTACAACGTTTAAATATAAATTTTTATTTTTATCTACCTTAAAATAGCTTTTAATGGTAAAATGAACTGATGGAGTGATTTCTAAAACCAAGAAAGTTAGTGCTTCTGATATTCATTATCGGATGTTTACTCGTGGACCTCACAGGTACTGGAGGGCCTTATTTTGTAAATAATTCCAGTTTTATCTCTGCAAATTAAATAGGAGTGGAAGGATCTGTTAATGTCAGGCCTGTCCCTGCCACCACATGTCATACGAATATAATCATTCACAGCTAGTCAAGCTGTTTTTAAAAACTTGTAAATTCCTACTCAGCTGGAAGCCTATTCCAGACCTTTACCCCCAAATCCCTTTTTGCTTTTTCACCCTACCCACGTTCTGACAGCATAAACTGCATCTGCTTTCTGCTGCCCACACTGCCTCTGGGCTTACCTCATTCCTTTCAGCAATATTGCCTCTTAGCCATCTCCTCTACAAGCTATATATCCCAAACTAATTTTTTTTTAGAAATGTATGTTCTCTGAAGTCCAGCCTCACAGTGAAGATACCTGAAGTAACATTTAGTCAGTTGGTGTATTTACAGAGCACGGCATACAGCCAAACGGAAGTTCCAGGTTAGATCCTAGAAGGGATATAGCTGTATCAGTACCATGTTTTGCCTCCTCTGAGCAGCAGAGTGTGCTGATGAACCCAGCTAAGCACTGCCCTGCACAAGTTCCGTGTTCGTTCAGTCCCTGCTACCTCAGAGTGTCTGCAATACTGTGCTGCCACAAGACACAGCATTGAACAAGTCCATCATCCCTGCTCATAATATAAGCTTTCTTTTATTTTTAATCATCTTTACTGCCAGTTTTAGCAACAAAATACAAAATCTATTAAGTGGCATCAAGTTTATTTTAAAGGCATATCTGACAAACCAAAACACGATCATTTGAATACATTCTGCTCACATCATACCAGTCCAGCTCTTATGGGAATGTATATGCAACAGACGTTGGAAACAGTCTCAAGTACACAGCTCTTATTGCTATAATTGCTATCCCATTGCTATACTGCTATTTAGCACACTGAATATTTTGACATACTGTACTTATTGAATAGGGGGATCAGATTGATGCTGTGAACTCCAGTTCCACTTGGCAGGCAGAATAATGCATTTTTTTTAAAATAGTATTCCTTGAATGCATGTCTACTTCAGACAGCTGTATTCTACAGCGCATTGGAATGGGAAAACTAAACAAGCACTGTACTAATTTTATCATAGCAAATTATATCAGCAGCATAATTAAATGTGGTAATTCAAAATAAAGTTGTCTGACAATTCATTTATAAGCAAAGCAGCTCATTGCTCTATGGCATCAACACAAGGAAGATGTTTGAGGGATACTGCCAACTCCAGCTGATTAGGTTTGGCGTTTCAAAAACATTGTTAGTAAAGAGAGATTCCCCAGTCACCACCTTCTGCTGTCTTGGCCAGTTTAGATGAACTCTCTTGTCAAGGATATGCAATTCAATTAACAGACATGACAGGGCATTTATCCATAATTATTTTTGATATGTTCAACAGGATTTGGTAGTATGCTTTTCAAACAGAATACTGCTAAATATGTTGTTTTCAGAACAAGCGAGATGACAATCATTTATCTGACACAAGGGGACTTTAATATCAGACACACGTGCCCATGTAAAAAGACTGCAGCAAAGACAGGAATGAAGTTCTACTGATGAAAACAAGAAGAATTTCAAATCAAGATTGCCTTTACTTTGGTGTTCAGGATCTGATAAAATTTTCCAGATAGTAACAACAAATGAAAGTCCTCACTGACCATCTATTGCTTAACACTGCTTGTTGAAACTAGTGCAAGAGCATGAGTCAAGTTGTGGTCTTCTTCAGAAAAGCGAAGGGCTCCACTTTGACCTAATAGAAAAGCTGAGTAAAAACATGTTCCACAAGTGCACAGCATTCATATTTGAATGGGGTTAAGCTTTAAAACAATAAACCAGATGTAACGGACAGCTGCTATAAAATGACCTCACTGATACCACCAGAAAGGTTAATGAATCCTCTAATACCTCTGTTCTGAATAAGGCAGGCATTTCCAAAAGCTGCTCAGCTTACAACACTGCTTAAGTAGAAAGTCGCAGAAAATGGAGAGAAGGTAGGGCAGACCGGGAATATGACTAATGCTTTTATTCTCGTACTAAGTATGCTTTACAGCAGTGATGCATCACAGAATCCTCCAGATCCCACCAGCCAATATAGTTAAAAAGCTGAAACTCTATCCTATTAAAATAATGGCACACCAAGGAATGGATACCTTAGAACATTATGGCAGTTTGCATGGCAATAAGCTCAGCAGGAGATCCAGTCTGTGTATTTTCATCTGAAAATTTCTGCTTTGTAAACAATGCAACTTTTTATAGAAGACATTCATCTTCATAAACTTTTATTTGGATAATTCCTCAGGTCTAAAAAGATCAAAAACATGGTGGAAATGACCCAAGCCGGGTGTATCTTACACAGTGTGTCTTGACGACAACTGAAACTTATGCACATGGGTTTGGGAGAGGGGGTTTTCTTGGGTTTGGCTTTTTTTTTTTTCCATTTATTTTTTTGGTCCTTTATGATGGAGTTCCTGCTTTGTGCTCAAAGTTATTATAGTCTGACTGATGGCTTTACAGCAACCGTTACATTAATTGGTAATTCAATTTCTGTTACATTTTCTTTCACAGAATTTTTTTTTAAACTATTCCTTGTACATTTCTTCCCCAACTTTTTTCTTTCTCTCCTCTCCTCCTTTCCCTCCTTCCACCTGCTTCTGAAGAGAAGGAATAAAGAGAAAAGTAACACAGAAGGAAGGAGAGGAAATATCCTTACGATTCTGCTGAACAATACCATTCAGCACCTTTGAAAACCAGTACGATCCTGTTATAATATGGTTTGAAATCTAAATCACTAAAGCAGGTTTACTTTCCATCAAAGTAAAATCAAAACTGCAAGTGCCAAATCTATCCTACTGTTTAAAAAATGAAACCAACAAAAGCAATTACAACTTTGCCTTGTAGATTCAATAAGCTTTTTAATTTCTTTTCTCCTGTCTTACTGATCTATGTTACTCTTTATTTTAAAGGTAGAGGGTCTACTCCAAAATCCACTCTTTCTATGGACGTAGAAGCACTGCTAGCTAAGCTTTGAATTATCAGATGGATTATAGTTCGCAGTACTGCAGCAACGCAATATTTTTGATTCATGACTTGCTTCAAGGATGCCTCTTTCTAGTCACTATCACTTCCTTCATAAAAATATTTTGTAGTTATTAGGAAAAAAATACATAGATGTAGGCAATTGAAACAAAGAATGTGCTGGTCTTTACACAAAAGGTGCGGAGCCCTGAGACCAGCAGCTTTCGACTGCCTGGAAGGAGCGAAATGCAAATTTAGCCTGCAGGAAAGGTGAAGCACAAAACATGCATCATCTTTGTTACTGGATTTTGTAGTACTTTAGTTCTAAAGGTAGTCAGTATCAGTATTCAGAGAACATCATTTACACTTTCTCTTCCAAAGAGGGCATCTGTTTCCACATATCCCTCTATCTGCAAGACTTAAAGCCTCAAAATGTTTCTGTATACTGAACAGCTTTCAATCATATGACATTCCTGCCATTCTCCCATAAGTGCATATGTATGTGAGTGCACACACTCACCCTATTCTTCGTTTGGTCTGATGGACGACAAAGGACACAGACTGGATAAATTCCCATCTGTGAGGATATCATTACTATATTTGAACAACTCTACTCTGATGTGTATTTGATATCTATTTATTCCAGCCCTAAGGAGGAGAGAAACCTAAATGCACCAGAGCAAAAGAGCTGTAGAAAGAATATTGAAATGACTAAGCCAAAAGACAGTGAAACCCTGACGATGCATCATTACGAAAAGCAGGAGACACCACATTTTTATGAAGTGCGAGGAACCTCAGAGTGCAGCAAAAAAAAATTTTGTATCACTGTAGAAATAAAGTTTGCTTAATTGAATTATTTTTAGGATGAAGACCCGAAATATGCTTCTGAGTGCCATGGTGGAAAAAATAAATGCCATATAAAAATTTCCAGGAGTACATATGGAGTAGGTATGTCACAGATCATAATTCTTGTTGGAAGCTAAATAACTTGCACACCATGTTTACTGAAAACAAATCAAAGCTACTTTGCCTGTATGGTATTGCATATCATAGGATAGGACTGAAATCAGTGATAACACAATGTCTTTACAGAAGCGGAAATTATATACAGGCATTACACACAAAGTAAGCTTGTATAAACACATAAAGGTTGTGGTACTTAACACAATTCAAACATATATGCAATTTTGTCTGGCTATGCGGATGTGGCACATTTAGGTATACCTAGAATACGCTGTTGGTAAGAATTGTGATTTAATAAAACAGAATCTGTATAATTGTATGTATTACCGTATATATACAATCGTATTTTTGTATGTATTCCCTCTCATTAGAACACGAGTTTAAAACAGGTCAAGCGTATCTAAGAATAAATTGAAAATATATTATTTTCTACCGGTTGTCCCCTGGAACTGAGATGTATTTAATGCAATTTTATTCAGAAGTCCAAAGTTCAGGCAGTTGTAGGTAAATTCTGCAGTCATGCCTTTTGTTAAGCGTATTGTAAATAAAGAATAAATTGTATGGACAAGCCACAAAGTATTCTTTAGGCAAAGAAATCAAACATTTACATCTAAAAGGAAAAAAAGTGCAGCAATAGTTATTATGTCATTGTATCTAGTTCTAGTTTTTTGCCTTTCTCTGCTTTATGTTTTTACGAACAAAATACTTTCCGCTAACTTGTTTACTTTGTGCTGTTGTTTTCTACAGTAACAGAATCATAATGAGAGTTAAGTGCCAGGTTAGTCTTCACCTTTAATATTAATGATTCTGTTTATGAGCAAGAAGAATCATTTAGATGACTAACATAACATTTACACTCATATTTTAATGCCAGTTTTGTATACATGATATTATTCACTGTAACAGCACTTTTGAAGGCTGACATTTTACACTTTACAAGAGCAAGGATTTGTTTTTTTCTTGGTTTATTTTCTTTTTTGAAAGCTCCAAGTTTTCTCTCAGTTGCTCATTACAGTAATCTAGAAGCTACGGTTGGAAAGGATGGAACTACATGGTTCCTTGAAAAACAACCCCACCAATCTGGANGGATCAACTTGTAGCAGTGCAGTCCCCCTGTAGCAAAATGCAAGGGGTCACACAACTGATTCAGTCATGCAACAGGTATCTTAGAGATGCTGCAATCCTCTCTCAGGCTATCAAAGTCCATGATATGAACTTCTTTAAAAAGAACATTTAAGTTCCATTATGCTTTTTCCACCATAAAACCTATCATTTGTGCTTACAATAATTCACAGAAGATATTATGTTAGTATCACTGCCAAAGACATGGTGGTATGTTTACCCATTTAAAAAAAATGCATAGTGTGCAACAGTGAGTTCTGCTTCAAGTTGTGCAAATCGCCCAAACTGTGATACAGGACTCTTCATACATTCACCTCGTACTGAGAGAGTATGAAAAATTAAAGAATATCAAAACCCATGTGAAAGAACATTCCATTTTAATGGAAGAGATGAAACGCAAATTTATAATTCAAAAGGGTGAAACATTATATTACATATTATACAAATTGATACTCAGTTTGTAAAATATATTTCAAAATCACAAACCGAGTAGCTCAAATCAACAATCAATAAATTGGCAACAATACATTTTTCATCTAAAACTTTAGTGGGTGCTACTTTGACATGCTGATGCCTTTTGGTTTTCACTTGCATCTTACTGACCTGACATAAGAAATCAGTATAGAAACTGCATAAACATATAGTAAAATCAATTCATTCCATCTGTCCTTTCTCTGTTGTTTTTCATATTCTAAATTAGACCAATGAATGTTATCACACTGAATATTCCAAAACGATCACTTCACTTCTTCCTGATGTAACTCGATGGAGCTTTAGTAGATGGATGCTTCAGAGACTTGTAAATAAGAAGTGTTCTAACACCTGCTCCAGGCTTTTGAGAAGCAATTGAGCCAAAAGAAAAATCAGGCAATTTGCTCCCAGCCTGAGTTTCTCTGCACTGAAAAATAAGTCCAAAGTTCCCATCAGAGAATTTCAAATCTTAGTGCTGAGAGAACATCCTTCTCTAAGGAGCTCTTGAATCATAATTAACATGCAGAAAGATAATTACAATGTGTTAGAAACATTTCTTCCAGAAAGCATTTTAACATAACCAGGCAGCCTCAGGAACACATACAAGCATAGTCTCTATGGACTGTAATTCAAACACAAGATTTGTTCCACTGGTTAACCACAACCGAAAGAAATGAATCCACCAGATCCTTCTCAGACTAGCGTTCCTCTTAAATTATACACATATTTAGGAAGACATAAAAAGTTTACTGAAAAAAATCTACCGTGCACAGAACTAAGCAGTGGCAACTAGCTAATGAACGAGGTCAAGTTTTTAACTTACTTAGATTTTAAACACACCCAGATAAGATAATTCTAATTCTGAAATCCAGAACAAGACTATTTGTTACAAAGAGTAACAGTTTAAGGGTTAAAAAAAAAAATTTAAAAATAGCAAGCCTGGTTCATAACTCATATTTCCAATATTTCTATGGTTTTATTTATACGTATTGCAGTAGATAGGTTTTGAAAGCCATAGTTAGTAACCAGGACTCCACTTTGTCGCTATGAGATAATACAAAATACAGATCAGTCCCAAATATAATCTATTACTCCCAGTGCTAGCAGGGTAGAAGGCAAGAAGACCTGTTTATTGATTTATTGATTCTACAGGAAAAATCTAGGTTATTACCAGAAGCGCCGCAGAAATCAGACACTGATACATTTTCCTAATTGTCTCTGCTTGGAGAACCAACTGAAGCAGTTGCTCTTGGAATCCCAGGGCAGTTTTACTGAGGTATAGGCTGAAGTGAATGAATGAATGTCCCAGGTGGATATTCACTGAAGACAGCCACAGCTGACTGTCAGTCAGGAGGACAAGGAAACAGGCAGATAGAATTGGGCAGAGCATGGGAGACAGAGTACAAAATGATGCGAGATTACTTTCAAAAACCTGCAATTAACTCAGTGGTTACCCCACAGATGGGATATTTAAGGTCACAGTAATGAGCTGGAAAAGAACACAGAGATGGATCGGCAAAAATGCTCCGTCTCCCTCCTATCCGCCAGGCAAAATGGTGCTGGCATGGCACAGGAGTGCCAAGGGCAGGAGGGGTAAAGCGCAGCGTCTTATGGGGACAAGTGGCAGTGGGAGCTATAGCCCTACTACACTCAGTTTTTACTGCTCATGTACTCTTGCCCACAAATAAAGTGGTAATTGATTCAGCTCTGAGTCAGGTTAATAGAAAGTGCAGGATTTTGCCTTACTCCTGCCGTATTGATAAAATACTCCATTACACACATCAAGAAAAAATTTTACTTTCACAGCTAGAGCTACATAATTTTATAGTTACATGAAAATCATTTGTAAATATTCCAGTTGGCTTAATTTTATAATAGTGTATGCACAGAAACATATTGGCCAGCCACCGTTTTTGCTGAGTAACATGTATTACAATAGTCTTTACAGATAATTTCATACTAAAGTCATATCTAAATATTTTAAGTTTTGTCCTTTCATTTGCCTGAAATAGTTTATTACTGAAATTCTTACCAGAAACTTATATGCAAGATAAGGAAAGTCTCTGCAACATGCTAAATTTCTGCGCTCTCAATGGACAGCAAAAGTGAATGGTAAAACTGAAGTGTTGATTTCCCCCCCACCCCTCTAGGGAATGGTTGACTTTAAAATCTATAGATTGAATAGGTATATACAAACTAGTATCTGGTAAATAACAAACAAACCAAAGCCATTCCTTCTCATTATGTCTAGATAAGACATATTCAACGTTCAACAATTCAGTTTAATCTGTAATACCACGTAGTTCAGAGTTAATGCACCTAGTATGCAAAATTGCCCAAGCATACACTGCAAACCTCAGGTGTCCTCTCTGAATAAACAACTTAAGAGCATTATGAAATATGAATCTGTATTTGCAGAATCTTTAGAATCATAGAATGATAGAATCATTAAGGTTGG
>WAAD01037643.1:1586-15180 GCA_013389945.1 Fregata magnificens
GATGGGGCCAGACTCTTCTCAGTGGTGCCCAATGACAGGACAAGGGGCAATGGGCACAAATTGGAACACAAGAAGTTCCATCTGAACATACGAAAAAACTTCTTTACTGTGAGGGTGACAGAGCAGTGCAACAGGCTGCCCAGAGAGGTTGTGGAGTCTCCTTCTCTGGAAATATTCAAAACCTGCCTGGACACAGTCCTGTGTACCCTGCTCTAGGTGAACCTGCTCAAGCAGGGGGGTTGGACAAGATGATCTCCAGAGGTCCCTTCCAACCCCAACCATTCTGTGATTCTGCTGCTCACGCTCAAATCCCAGTATACCTTATGCCAGATGTTCTACCCGCTCTTTTCAGCCATGATAAAATTTGAGGAACTCTACTTCTCAATGAAATAGGGCTAAGTTACTTCGTTTACAGCACACACACATTACTGGGGGTTTTTAATAGCAACTGATATATCATATAAGTACAGCTATTTACAAAGCTAGTATGTCCTTCCTCCACCCTGTTTATAATCCTTGATGATCGTTCTCTCACCACTGCTACACACATAGTGTAAGTGGCTAAGTATCTATAGTGAATTGGACTCTGGTCAGCAGCATACACATTTATGGTATCTTACTGCAGGATTTACTTGTACTTGACTTGTACTTGGCATTGCGTTTTAAAAGCCTGTGTTAAAAGCACTCCTAGTGTGGGCACAGGTAAATAGGCAAACCACATGCGTACAACTTTGATACTACTACTATCCCAGCATGCAAAATAAACTAAAGTGTAAGTAGTATTAAGGAGAACCTCCATATCTGCAACACACTTCATACTAAGCGTTTCTGCAGTTTATTAAAGAACAATCTAATCTTCTCTTCAAAGATCTATTTAACTTCATCTATAAAATGCACTGATTCATTTATAAGGTCAGAGTTACTTACCAGGCTGGAAGTCTTGATTATTTTATTTCCAGAATAAAGTTATTTTGCTTCAGAAAAAGTAGCTTTGCATACAAAACCAACTGCACACCCAATAAAGACAAGGAAATTATCTGGAGTTGTTAATGACTACTTCTGTGCTCACACTGCGCAAGGTATGAGTTTCTTCACCTGTAACATTATTTTGCTCCCACAAAAGTGGAAGCAAAATTGAAAACTCTGCAATTTAGAGTAAGGGAGCACAATTCTGAGCAGAAACAGAGAGTGGCTACTTAAGACTAAACTGAGTGAACAGCAGCCTCCAACACATACTTTATGGCCAAGCTGAAAGCACAGGGTTGGAATAAAGGAAAGACGTCTAGGCCTGAACATTCTTCCTCTATAAACCTTCTGGCATGTTCAATTTTAAATTTGGTGGTTTTAAAATTCGAAAACTGCAGAGCAAAAGTTTCTGGAGTGGGGATTAAAAAGCCAGAGAAATCAATATATTTGCTAGATTCATCACCTTTGTAATCAGGGAACTGAAGAAACTCAGGCTCAGCAAGCCTTTTAACTTAAGTTTTCTGGAGATTAATTTTAAACTGATCTGAACTCAGTCAGTGATACATAATACAGTTATCCAATACCTATAACACTTCTCTGCATAACATGACAAATGCTATGTTGGAGACTGACTTCTTAGAAAAAAAATGCAGAATAATCATCTAGGAAGCATTGGTTACTAATGCTCAATTTGGATTTTTGACAGTTGCATCCAATCATCCTCACCTTCCTCATTTGCAAAGGATCTATAAAGCAACTATATTCTACACCTCTTGTTCTTTCAGGATATTTTCTCATTTTCTTTTCCATAATCATGAAAAGTGATAAATAAGGAGGGAGAAAATGAGCAATAGACAGTGGACAACATATTAGTCCAGGCTGTATCCCCTTAAATACAGAGGATTATATTGAAAAATCTAACATTGAAGGGGATGACTCAACAGTTTCTGAAACTCTCATAAGGAAAATTACATTCTACATAAGCCAAAGGTAGCTAAAGAGATGTGCTCTTATGCAGTCGATCTTCCCTTTTGTACCACAGTTATCTCTAACTTTAAAGGCCTAAGCAGCGTAACTGAGAGCCAGTAAGAGGTGTACAACACAGTGATCAACATTTAATTGGCTCTTAAAAGTGTACAGCTTTGCTTTCACACTTAATAAGGCAGAATAACATCAGTCAACTTCTGAGCATTATTAGACAGAGGGCCAAGAGGGCTTTTGAGAAACTGGACAGCTGCAATAACATCAGGAGCATGCTTATATTATATAATGTAATTGTGCAGAAGTTTTTAATTTAGCTGTTAAAAAAAAAAAAGCAGCACACTGATGAGGGTAATACACTTTGGTGCTGCATTAGGTTCATACTATTCTGCTACCACAAAATGAACTTATATATAACATCTACTGCTTCTTACAGACACATCAGCTTATTCAGAGCTGGCTTTGATACCTACACATGGCTTTAAGTGCCTTATTTAATCATAGCTCAAGTTACAAAGATGCAGTGTGCTGGAACATTACAGCATTGGAAGATATTACTACAGTATAGTAACAGTTGGAAGTGGAGGTTTTTGTTCCTTCACTACAGTTACTCCTATAACGAGCAACATAAGGCCATTCACTATCGCCTCGGGGTCTACTGAGGTTTTCATATGGACAGAAAGAATATTAAGCACACAGGTAACCATGAGATGCAACAACACTCAAGCAGTCTTCACCTTCCCCTACTAGGTTCTTCCAATCTTTCCACAAGACTGGAAGACCTCCAATTCTATTGCAGGACAAAACAAATGAACAAAGCAAAGCAAAGAAACACTTCTAAGCTGAATCCTTTCAAGCAGAATTCCTGAGCAGCTTTCAACAAGACCAGAGAACATTTCTGAAAGAAATGAAGTATGACCACAGGAAAAGAAAATCCTGGGAGAAACCAAATATGCCTAACGTACCAAAAAGTCTTAAAAACAACTGGTAGCATGGCCGTGAAACTGCTTACCTCTGTCTGTGCGTTTGATAAATGTATTATGACTCTCCATGGGCTGTCCCAGCATTTTCCAATGAATGTTATCCTTTTTCTTTAAAATAATCTCTACTTTCCCAACTTTTTCAACAATATTCACTAGAAGATAAAAGGTTTCACACTGTTACTTTTAGTTACATTTTGTACAAAAAAAATATTTTACTCTTCCATTATAATGAAATTTTAGAAGGATTAGTCATTTCTCAAGACACACGGAATTAATCTGTTAAATTAAAATATCAAATTAAATGTACTTCCAGCTATCTCTTTATAATGTTTTACAATGCATTTAAAACAACAAGCACTAACTTAATATGCATAATTAATATATCCTATTTACTAAATACATTGTGAAAAGCTTTACAGCCCATCTGGTCAAAAAGAATGTTCATGAATTCAGAGTCCTCATTTACTGGAAATTGGTAAGCACCACTATTTACTTCTTCCTTTCATTTCAAGAGCATTTGAATGAATAATTAAATCCAAGAAAATCCCAGTCTAAGCAAAGAACAGTTTACAAATACACAACAGAACTAACTTCTAATTATTTTAATATTTAGTCATACTCAGAGGGATCAGAGCACCATCAACTGATTACTTTCACAGGCCCAAATGCCACAATTTAAAAAAAAAAATTGTCAGTGTTATGGTTTGATTTGATTGATTGCGTCAGAACCTTGTGGTAAGCAAAACTAAAGTATCTGATGAGTCAGAAAAGTAAACTGAAGTTCCACATTCTGATATTAGAAGAGATACAGAAGTGCTGCAAGAGATGGAACTTACCAGCCAAGTCTTCTTGAACCGCATGATCCAAGTCTGAAATAAAGAGAAACAAACTCTATTTTAAGCAAAAACAAAATTACATTCTAGTTGTCATATATACATACAGTTTAAGGCTAGAAATACTGAGTGAACTAATGAGCCTACAACCCTATGCATCTTTATCTGCCCCTGAAATTTCACTCATGCATCATATCAGTCCCAGTGACTTCTGCAGTCCTAATACATAACATTAAGAAAGGCACCATTTTCCCCATTACTTTTAACAATGACTCACATAAAGTTACCAATCTACATTTATTGAAATCATTCCACTTGTCCTTTTTGAATAAGGGCATTTTAATAAATCGAAAACACACGTGAAGAAAAACTTTACATGACTTTTACATCAATTTCTTACTACACCTTATTCTATGTGTAACAAATTAAGTACATACTAAACAAATGAAGATGTGAGTTGATAAACAATGTAATTCCTCTACATCAAGGTCCTTTAAAGTACTCATCTCTAATGAAAGAGGAATAAAATATTAATTGGTATATGTAAAACACATATGATCTGATGAGAGGGTTTTAATAAAGTAGAATGAAAATTCAGTGTTTTCAACTGCAAAAGTACAGTACCTACCAACTTCTACAAGATATGAGTGGTCATCCACGATGGTCTCTACCCTTAATCGTTTGTCTTGACAGTCAACTATCACCAACTCTGCATTCATATCCTTTCATAGGCAAGGGAAAAAAAAAACCCAAAAAACATTTTAATAAAGTCCTCCCAGAATTCAAGCTGGATCACAACTGGATCTTGTAATTCTCCCTTTCATAAAATACACATACCTTCTGCTTAGTATATATGACAATGGTGATCAAACTATCTGTTTGGAACCAGTCATAACTGTAAAACAAAAAATACAGTGAAAAAAAAAAAAAAACTTTCTTTGGGCATACCAAAATATATTTAATTAGCAGTTTTCAAGCAGAGCTTCTTTCATGAATTTACAAGCCAAATACATTATTTACTATTTTCTTAAGAAATAAGTCCAGAGCCAATAATTCTGAAAAGACTATTAAAATAGGAACAGTCTAATTATGCATCCTGATAGTCAGCACATTGTAGCTAAAATTATATGGCCTTGGTTTTACTTAAAAAGCACAGGCATCCTCTTTGCAGCATATGAACTAACATTCCTAACAATATGATTAAAGTCCTTGACAGTTCCCTTCATCTCCCCAAATCAAGATTTTACATTCCTATGTTCCCAAGCTGCCCCAACCTTGTAATAAATCCAGGGTAAGGTAAGAAATAGAAAGCCTTCAAATGCTAATTGTTTGTATGGCCTTACACTTGCCAAGAAGTAACTTACCCACCCAACCTCAGAAAAGCTATTCTCTTCTCTACCCATTTTCATGGGGACCATACATCTGACAATCTCATGCCTGGCTCTCCGTGATAAACATCTATAGTTCTCACTTAACTTCCAGCTGGGTTGCAATCCCCGCCAGTGAAACTCAACTCTGTCCCCACAACAAAGTTAACCCCTTGCATCTACGTTACTACAGTCTTCTCCCTTTCCCAATGTCCTAACCACTTCTGTCTACTGTTTAGACTCCTGGACCAGAAAAGAAGGCAGAGAGGGAGGCTGCCCCCTCCAGCAGACACTCCCGACAGCCAACACGTCTTAGGCTGCTGCACACGTTCCAGTCACACACCAGAACATGCCAGACACACATGGGAGGAAAGGCGGCAAGGTTTGGAGAGCACTCCAGAAGATAAGCCACGTTCCAGTTGTTCACAAGCCACAGTATTTTATATGACCGCATGTAACTAGCCCAGAGATTACACATTCACAGGAGATTTTGATGCAAAGTGAGAAACTGAACCTTGGTGACTCAAGGCATCATGGAGTAAAATGATACCTCAGTGACAACAGCAGGCATATCACAGTGGGGTTTTAGGGCCTGCTTTGTGTATTGTAGAAACTTGAATATCGCTATCACATCTTAATATATTCCAGTTTGAAATTAAGTACTTTTCCAAGGCATGCCAACTCATACGTTTATGGACAAATTAACTAAAGTCAAAAAAGTAATCAGCCCAGCTGGAATCACTCTCCAGGAGTTTTCTCAAGAAGCAAGGCTGAGGAGCCTGCAAATATAAGCCATACATTTGTATACGACGCAAGGCAGTGCAAGTGTTAGAAACCAACAGAGCAAGCCAAGAATCTTGCATCATTGTCTGCCTATGCGGTCAATACGAACTTCGGCAAGTTGTTTAAACCTGAACCTCAACTTTCCTACTTACAAGAGGATGGTAATGACATATACTCATTTAGCTGAAACATCAGGAACTAACCATGGAAGAAGTTGCCTGCATTTACCAAGAACTGCACAGAACTATTAAACAGAATGTTCAACAGACAATGAAAGACAAAGGTTTACCTTGGAGTTAAACTTTTAGCAGAAGCACCCACTACTTTCTTCTCAGGAAGCATACCTACAAAGAACAGAGAGTCATTAAAATATCTGCCGTGATGCTCGCTTAATAGAAATCATAATCAGAGACAGTTTGGGTTTTTTTTAAATTGATTGTTCTAAATACCCCTCCACAGTATTTAGTGGCTTTATTTCCACAGGCAGCCAGAAGTGTCCATGTACTTTTTAAATTTTGTTTTTATTCAGGACTTTGCCTTGGAGAGCAGGCTCCTAGAACACAAAGTTCTACTTCAGAAATTAAGAGTTCCATATACCACAGAACCTGTGCATGCAGCCCTTCTGGTACATGTAGCATGGTCTCACTTTCGTCAGTTATTAGCTTGTGCTTTCACACTTTGTGATAGTGAAGCACGGAAAAAAGGTTATCTGAATGAATTTCCTTTAACAGAACTATTTGTTTATACAATTCAGATGAACAAATTCAATTTGGGATGTCTGGTCTAACCTAATTCACAAGTAAAATTTCACATCAGTCGGTTAAGCAAAGATACCAGCCTTAATCTCTCTACTGTGCACTTTGCTAGGAATTTTCACAGAATTCAGCTACTCACTTTAATTATTCAACAACATGAAACAGTCTGAAAAAGCCTTTGCTGGGAGGCAACACTTGGTCAGTCTTTGAAAACATCAACTGTACTAATCTCTGGCCTAATAGAAACTGAACATATTTGGCAAAAACTTGAGCAGAGATGACAGATAAAAGCAACTGCAACCCTTCATCAATTTTAACACAAAGAAGGTATATAAAATCACGATGGAGGAAGCTGCACAGACCAAAGTATAGTATGATTTGTAACACCACATGAACAGCAGAAGTTTTGCTGTACAATGGTTAGGCAGAGGTCTAAGATAACAGTTGGTAAGTGCTGGTTTCAAGCTCATTCAAAGGCAAACCTTGCAAACCTGAAATGGCTATGCATAAAATAATTAACATATGAATTCTCAGTTACCTAGATGATTATCTTCTAAATGCCATTAAGTTTTGTAGTTTGACTACAAGCTTAAACACAGTACTTGAGTGCCTCCACCATGTGGGAAGTAGATAAAAACAAAGAGGGCCACTCTCGTCTAACCCAATCTGTCAAAACTATTTGATCATCCAGATGGAGGAATTAACCCAAAGCAATTAAAACTCACTGGAATTACTTATTCTTTGATCCTTAATTACTCTAAGTACACACCATCTGCAGCTGCCAAGGAAGCTAAATGGCAGAGCAGTCAGATCACTGCAAAAGAAAACCAATCACCTAATGATAAAAGCCTTCTCAAAGGCTAAGCCTTTCTTGAGGACATGTATCATATGCTTAGGTTGGCCTCCAAGGAAAGAGGAATTCACGGGCATACAATCTCCTGTTTGCTTTTGCAGGTCAAGAGAAATACATGAACAGCCACAATAAAACAGAACATTCTGGCAAACCAAGTTTTTTATTAATTATTCTGAAATACCATTAAGATGCTATGTGAAAACAAGAAGGCACATTGCAATAAAAAGACAATGATTCAGGTGATCAATGAACCAATTAAGGAAAGTGCTTTACTGATCATGGTGGTCATAAATAAAGAAAAGCTGGCAGTGAAACCAAAAGCTGATGGCAGGCATGAAATGAAAGAGTTTAGGGTGACCAGGATGAACAGCAGAATTACAACTCTGCATCTCACGAGAGCAAACTTCAGCTTGTTCTGGGAACAGCTTTGCAAAATCCCATGGGATAGCGAGGCTAGTGAGAGAGTTTCTCACGTTATCCTCATAGCCACACTGGGGACAGCTGGGTTTGATAGGTAGATTACAATCTGGTTAAAAAATTAGTAGGACTGCGAGTCACAAAAGGTGTGATCAACAGTACAAAGTCCAGCTGGTGGCTAGTTACAGCTGGTATTCCCTAGGCAACAGGGAATGCCGATACTGTTAAATACTGTCATTCTCACTGTCAGGAAGTATGTGAGTAATAACAAATCACAGGAAGCAGTCGAAACACAAAAGGTTATGGCCACCATTCAAAGGGACCCAGACAGACTGAAGAAATGGTCTGACAAAAGCTCCGTGAAGCTCAAAGAGCAAATGCAAAATTTTGTGCGTAGGAAAAAAAAAAAAAATCTGATGCAAGAAAACAAGTGGGGGGCCTGACTGGACAGAAAGGAGCTTTGCAGAAAACCTTCCAGGGACTTAACAGACAAGCCAAACTTGGGTAGATAGTGCATCCTTGTGGTGATGAAGGCCAACTTGATCCTGGGCAAGAGCACAGCAAGCAGTTCAAGCGAAGTGATTCTCCCTCTCTGTTCAGCATTTGTGAGACCACATCTGGAGTACTGTGTCCAGTTTTGGCTCCCCAGTGCAGGACAGACATTGATATACCAGATCTAGTCCAGGGAAAGGCCACCAAGATGGTCAGCAGCTGGAGCACAGGACATATGAAAGGAGGCTGAGGGAACTGTGTTTGTTCAGCCTGCAGAAGAAAAGGCTAAGAGGGAAATCCAACTGCAGTCTTCCAACTACCTAAAGAGAAGGGGGTGGGAGAGAAGGAAGTATAGAGAAGATAGCCAGACTCTTCTCAGAGGGGCACAGCAGAAGGACAAGTGGCAATAGACAAGTAGCAGTGAAAATTCTGGTTATGTCTATGGGGAAAAAAAACCCCAAACAAAACAACAAAAGAAAAACCAAAATACCACAGCTCTTCCCTTCCCATGAGGGTGGGGCTGCTCAGGACCCATCTGATGTAGTATCGAAGTTCACCCCGCTTTGAGCAGGAGACTGAACCGAACAAGCTCCAGATGTTCCTTCCAACCTAAACTATTTTAGGATACTCTGAAAGCTTTCTGTACCTATTGTTTTCTTTGTTCTTAGAAGGCCCAGAACAAGCTTGACCCATATTTGTAAATTCCAAATATTACTAAGAAAAATAGGAACACGTATATTACTTACACTAAAGAATTCCAGCTGATTGAACCTCAAGACTTAGTTTTCTATACTTGAAACTCTAGCTCAAACTCTCTTCCCATCACCCTTTTCCACACCGTAAGTTTTTTCAAGGTCTGATATGCATATACTCAAACACCAGCTTGTTTTCAGATGGCAGAACTGCCCAAGTCATTTATTTTACTATTAATATTACAAAAATCATCATCATAATAGTTTGGGTGAAAGAGAAATTCAGTTTAGCTCAAAAGTGCAAGGCTGAAAAGATCATTTTTAAAACATGTCTTTGATACTTACTTGTTCTCAAACAAATACGAAGTTTTCAGGCATGCTTTGGTAATGGCAGCGTTTTGAAATTTTGCTGTCTTTTGTTTGAAACTCAAGTATGAACAGATGTTGAAGAGCACATTAGGCTACACCCACGCTGATTGTTATCACTAGCGATATATTCTGAAAACTTCAGCTTTAATTGCCCCTAACATTACATACAATTGATGTGCACAAAAACCAAGGATACATTAAAGTTGATTGATCTGAGCACACTCCAAATACAATTGTTATTTATACATTTTAGATTAATAAGATAAAAATGTCTTCACTAGTGCCAACAACTTCCAAAACATCAGAGCCCATGCCATAGGTTCTCTTGCCCACTTTCAGACAGCGATGCTTATTTCTAGACTCATTTTGACTTAAATTTACAAGAGCTAAGCACCAAGACGCAACAACTGAATATGAAAAACCTCATGGAAGGTAACCTCAGGAACGACCTCTCCTATTTTGGAAAAAGTCTTGCCGAACAGGTAAAATGAATACAAGCAAGGAAACATCAGTATTTTGGCAATTTCATTGGAAACTATCGTTGGAATAATTTTCGATGTGTCCTGACAAGTCACATAATCTGGACAAGAAAAGTTATTGCTAGGAGCAGGAAGGGAAGCAAGAAGGAAGAGAGAGAGAATATCACTTACTCCTCTTTACCTGGATCCACTGTGAATATGAAAGATGCATAGGAAAGCTCTGGACAGCTAGACAAGCACAAGAAGTAAGGAATTCGTGAACCAAAATAACCAAGAGGAAGAGAACATTGAAATAGATGGTAGAATTAGTCTTCTACTTGAATACAAAATATTTATGGTGGATTTAATGACTACTAGCTGCTAGTGATATCATTCTGATAGAGTAAAGCAGAGTTTGTTTTCTAATACTCCCTGTCCTTCAAAGCAAGATTAACAGGTTCCAGAAACTTGTTCATTGCTGAAGAAAAACAAAAAGTGAAAGTCACACAGCAGACCCTGTCAAAGTTTAGCGTAATACCTTATAAGGCTATAGAGCAAAACAGGAACAAATAATATCAGTCTTGCTTACTTTTATATGACATATGTTTAACTTTTTGTGTAGCTCAATGCTTGTACATACTAAAAGGTAAACTGCCTTTTAGAAGTCAAATATAACATTCACAGACCACAAAGGGTGGGCAAGGAAGACAGCATGAGAAAGAAGAAAACAAATGGGAACTCAAATTCACCAGAGAAAGCATAAACAAGTTATGTTCTCCTCACTGTGCCTGGACTTGCTGGGACATCACCCTGAGCACTTCTCTGGCTTCATCTTAAGACACACCTAGGTTTCTGCTCCTCCTGCCACTCCAAAATTTTTATTGCTCTAGACTCCTTTTCCAAAGTTTCGGCCTAGACTTTTCCATGACCGATTTGCACCTGCCCCCTTTCATGCCAATAGGTCAGCCTTGAGTTCAAATTGTATTATTTCCCTTCACAAGCATTCATCTTATTTGCTCCACCAACACACCCCCATCACACCTCATTTGATGGGACTTCAAAAGCCACATTCTTTTAGGAAGCCTCTTATACTAATACAACTAACCAGTCTGTAACATTTCCCTAAAAGCATCAAAATCAAATGCATAGCTCTTGATCACTAGCAACCAAAGCTACACTCAAGGGCGGGCTCAGTGAAGGCTTGAATGCTTCCCCACCCCTACACAAGGACTACCATAAAACTCCCGATACATTCACAGGCCTATACTTGCTTCTCTTGGAGCTATAGTCATTCACACAGTTACATCTCAAGTAGTTCCGTCATGCTGTGATCAGCTAGTTCACCTCCATTTCAACTTGCTTCTCAGTGATAACCTTCCAGCTTTTAGTAGAGACCTATTAATTTTAGGTGTTCCCCAAGATCTTGTTTTCTCTCTGCTACTCCAGCCCCATAGCCACCTAGCTTTTCTGATACAGAGAAGGATCAAAAATCCTGGGAATTTTGTAGTGGCAGATTTCACAGCACACAGTAATTTGTGAACCATCTTGACCGACTCGAGCAGAAAGCTTGTCCATCTCATACAGCCCTTATCTATACTACTCTACTGCAGTCTTAGAATACTTTTAAACACTGAATTCACAACACCTGATGAGGATTTTGCCTCCTGTAATTTCCACAGGTCACTAGAGCCTCAGCATCAGATTCTAATACAAAGACAGACAGAAGTCTGGATAAACACTGCTCATTCAATAATATTCAAATAAGTTTAAGATTTACTCCCCACCTCACTCCAGGTGAATACTTACCATTTAGCTGTTTCTTCTCTTCAGATAGAGTAGAAGAAATCTCTACAAGCATTAAGAAAAAACAACGAGCACGACAGTAAGAAGTTACGGCACAGTACTTGCACATATCACGCTAAAGAATTAAGCCAAAGTAAGGATCTCCAAATAAACCTTCCAAAGCATTACCAGGACGCTTCAGATATCAAGAAGTCACAAAGAAATGCAGCACTGATTACCATTTCAAAAGATTATGTACAATTAAAAAAATACTATGTTAAAAATGCCAGAAGTTGCACAGCACTAAAGGGTAGTAAACAAAGAATTCTGGCACTTCAAAATAAACATCACAGATTATCTTGTGCAATTATAAACTTCACAGCTAAGAAGCTCACTAAATCTGTCAGACTTTTGATGACACTTGTCTCATGACAGCACAGAGTAGACGCTGAATCTGACTGACCCAATCCTTGGCAGAAACCCAGGAAAAAGAAAATCTTCCTATAAGCTCCTTCTGTCAAATGGGTTTATTTGACAAGTTATTATCTGAGTTTTTCACTAAATCTACAGTATGCTGCAACTACTCCAAACAAACAAACAAATACTAGCAGAAAAAAAAAGAAGCTAAAGACCAAGCAGGTGAACTACAGAGTGTCAATTAATATATAAGGTGCTCAACTCGAGGGGAAAGGCCCTGCCCTCTCAGCCACACATCCTTCTGCTCATAGCAAATCTGTGGGGAAACTAGTCCTCTGGATGTACCCAAGCCCCTTTCTGCCTTCTCTACATTGCACATCTCAGAATGTCCCAATATGAAGGCCCATTTTATATTGTCTTTTATGGGAGCCAGGTTTGGGGAGATGGGAGAAACCAATGTGTTCTGCCTGCTCCCTTTTATGAGAGCCAAAATGTGAATGTTTCTCCCCTGTTCTTCTGAATCCCTCCCAGCGCTCTGCATCACAGCAACCAGTGTTAGAAGAAAAATGCCACTGTGAGAGAAGTGAAGGAAAGGCTCCTGCAACAAAGCACCAAGCATACAGTATTGCACAATGACTTCAGAGCTGACCGAGAATTGCCTTCATCAGAGGCTTTCATGTTGTGCCACTACAAGGTAAAAACAAAACACAAGATGAATGGGACAGGTCATCCAAAATTTTTGGTTGAGGCTGTATTTGTCTGTATATTCTGCTATACACCACCTTAAGGTTCCCGCCAGGATAGGCAAGTCATTCACAAAAACTCATTTCTGATTAAAGGTAATCTTTTGTGTACAAAAGTATACTCTCATTTCACTACATTTTAACACACTGGACCAAAATTGGCACTGCAACTTTAAGGACAGTTTGAGGCATTTCCAAGACACAGCCCTACCTCTCTTCCTTGGATGACACCATACCTCTCAGCCTAATCTCACTGAATTAACAATAATACAGCATGCATTTTGACTCCCAAGTTATGTTACTACTGAAGTAACACAGGGACATATACTAAGATTTGTCTATGACAAATATTAGCAGTATTAAAAGATACCAGACAACAAACTAATGTCCATGCTAATGTTTACAGCTGAGTACGCTGAAGGGAAGGCAAGCAGTTTAATGCTGTACAGATTTGCTGAGGGAGATGCTGAAACAATTTCTTACATGCCTGGGTACTGCTGTAGTTGCTGCACTGGCATTCTCAGCAAGTACAAACATTACACATTTCAGTGCACAGTTCCACTGCTCTGTAACATCACAGAAGGGACACATCAGAAATTCCTATTAGTCACTACCATACCATCAAGCAGCGTTCCGAAAAGACAAGTTGACAAAACATTAACTATCACCAGATGAAGTGTTCTACAAGCGGCTGGCAGAAGTC
>WAAD01037656.1:324-26015 GCA_013389945.1 Fregata magnificens
AGTTACCCAACTCACAAAACAAATTATTTACAGGGATTGTTCCTCAACAGGAAATGGGGCAAGTCCTGCTCTGAATTTAAGTCTAACTTAAAAAACCTTAGAGCAAGCAGCCAGAATGTTGTGGACAGAAAAACACTTACACAGCTTACTGAGAAAAACTTACCGAGAAAAACTAATCAAGAGTTATTCAATATGAGGAACCATTGTTAGTTTAGGAAGTTCCCTCAGCTGCACGTCCCTGAAAGCTGGGAAGATACTGGGGATGAACACTTATGTTTCCCTTCTTCCTATGTTTCCCAGGCTACTGTTTGTGTCAGGGTACCAGGCTAGTCATATAGGTTTTCAGAAGAGGCACGATAGGTAGATGTAAAATCTCTATTCAAAATGTTGTCTGACTTATATTGCCTAGCTTTACCTCAACCTATGCAAACTTGTGTCTTTCCCTTGTTGTTAGAAGATGCCAGTATGTTTTATGAGTTGGGTAACTTCTTGTCTGGGTGGATAGGGGGTTTTTTTCAGCTCTTTCAGAATCTGTAAAAGATAGACAAAGGAAACTTCAGATCTTGCTGTCTGCCCCAGGAAGGTCTACTGTTATGTCAGTTAGAAATGAAACTAATTGAAATCTATGTCAATTTAATTCTTAATGAGATACCCTGTGTGACTGATTATTTTTAATAGTTGCTTTATGATCCTCTGGGAAAATTTAATTTCTTAACTACATTTAGAGGAAAAGGTTTTCATGTAAGCACCAAGAATTTGTAGAATTTGAGTCTTAGATCTGAAAATTAATTTTTTTAAGCTAAAGTAATTTTATTATGATGGTGATCTCATAGTTAATCTTAGAGGTTGCTTTCTGAAGCCACAACAGTGTTTTTCTAAGATTCTGAGGTGGGTCTTGCTAAACGCTAATCGTTACACAGCCTCTTTCCTTTTTATTAGTGCCAAACAAAACCTAACTCTAAGCTGTAGAGACTTACAGAATCATCAGTGCCTGGGCAGAGAGGCAGTAGGTTTTATCTTCTGCTCTATATATTTCTTAATGTCTGTACAAACTTTGGCAAGCTAATTTGCCATGCGAGTTTTCATCTGAATTTACCTGAGGATCTAGCTGAAGCAGAACCAAAGTAGTGGGAACCAGATGTATATCCAGGGGAGAAGTGCTAGAAAATACACAGCACCTCAGTTCAGCAAACTGCCTGGGTCAACCAATGCTACTAGAAAACAATTTTCCCCTCACCCATGAGATTATGCACGTACCCCATATGAAAATGGTATCAGAGGCTGCCATGGCAATCTTAATATAAAATCAGATTGGATGTAGAACAACATCCAACTTTTTTCCACTCAGTTAAGAAGGATTATGGACTAGGTTTGGATATTTTCCAGATCCCTTGAACTCTACCTTACTTTGTCAAGAGTCTCATTGATTTGAAGGCAGAGATTATTCCACTTAATCCCTATGCAATGTGTTCTTTCACCCAAACAGCACATTCCTAGAGAAAGTTCAAGGGGGTCCTTTTCAGGCTAGGTTGCATGACACACAGGAACTGAATAAAATCTGCATAGGTGTTTTTAATGAATCTCTTTTTTTTTTTTTTTTGGATATCAGCAGTAAAATAACGGATAATTCACATAATCTTTGCACATCATCAGAATCTCAGTGTCAAGATGGTTGTCAGGACTCTAGGATGCCAATCCATGATTTCTTCCTGCCTACCATGGTAGTATGGTAGTAATTTACACACTCTTGCATAATTGATTTAGAAGCACAGGAAATTTACCTTCTCTATCCATCTCTTCCACCCAGCCTTGCAGCTTGAGCCAGTGTGAAACCCTCCCTGACACATGGATGTGGTGTGAGTGCACCCTGTCTGTTACGCTAGGGGTAGTGGCTGTATGTTTTGCAGGGCTCCTCTCTGCACATGCTGTTTTGTAAGATCTGTCCTCAATTCCAAGGCTTAAGACAGGCTTTAGTGCTTAGAAAAGACATAAAAGAAAATGCTTGATTGGCAAATGTGCAAGGATTGGGATCAGCTTCCAATGGAAACTTTGTTATATGGAGAAAACCTATGCCTGCCTGTTTTTTTTCATGCAAGTTAGCCAAAAATATTTGCATCTACAGCAAATGTCTGTGCACTCAAGACACATGGCTAAGGCAGATTTTTTTTTTTTTTTGCTGTTAGCGTGCATGTGGGTAGATCTTGATCTAGATTCCACTTTACCTCATCAACAGAAAATTAATTTTCTCAATAAAGAAGCATATCTATATGAAACTATTCTTTGCACACTCCTATCTTTCTGCAGATATGGCTTTTTTTATTGTTGTTTTGCCTAATTAGTCATCTCTGAGGTTTTTAAATTAAAAAAAAATAATCTAAATTAGGTGCAAAACTTAAGTGATTAGCTGTTCAGTAACTGGTCCCTATTTGTAAGTTGTGCTGACATAGCATCTATTGATCCATTGTGCTTGGACACATGATGTTTATGTTCCTGATTACATTAAGCATGTGAATGACTGAAGGATGACTTCAGCTCTTCTGTAACAAAGAAGCCTGCTTTTGAGTTTATATTTGTTAGTGCACTGGCATCCCATAAAATATATACTTTGTGTGGCAGATTTCAGGGAAAAAGAAAATACGGGGGTTTTTTCCTGCAGTCCATTGCTATCCAGGACCATGAGATCCATGTGAAGTTTCAAACATGATGTGTCTTGGAAGTTTATTTCCCTTTCACAGTTAGAGCTTAAATGTAGTTGATTTTCTGTACATGTTGTTTTCTGAGATTTTAAGTGGTCACAGGTTGAATGTGGTCGATGTTGCATGTGCAGATTTTGGTTTTTTCGATCATGACCACTGTGGCAACCTTTATCTCTAAGTGATGTATGAGCTCTTTTTTGACAAGATGTTATACAAATTGGAGAAAGGGAAGCACCATCTCAGGGTTGAATACTGTTTGAAGTATTTTTGTAATCTGTCCTTTTCATTAAGTGAAAAGGTATTGAAGGACTGCATTGCCCTTTTTTGAGTGGGAGTTAATCAAATTTCCTGTATGTGTGTATTCTGGCAGGAGAACAATTTAAATGTGAAGGTTTAGGCAAGTGTATTCTGAGCTGGTTCTTGATTTGCTGGCCTCATACAAGCAGGTGGGGAACTGGAGCTTGGTTTTTTTGAGTTGCTTGGATGTACACATCTGTGCTGCTTTTTACTTTCTGATGCAGCACAAGCAGCAGCTTCCCTATCATCCTATTGCTGTCTGTAAGCACCTGATAAGGAGGAGGAAGCATTAGCAGATAAGAAGATGGAAGCTGCCACAGTTCTCAGCCTTGAGCATTTGAAGGGGCAGCCAAGTCTTACACTAAAAATTGAGTGCTATTTTCTTGTAATACCCTTTTGGAGAGGGAGAGCCTTGGGAACATGATGCTTCTCTCTTTACTCTTTAGTACAAAATACTAAAGTTAAAATCTTGAGCCTTATTATATGTTATGCTTAGGCCTCTTATGACCCAGTTTATGGACTGAAAACAATACAGTTTCATATAATTTACTAAGAGATGAGGTTGTTTAAGTATTTAGCTTGTTAAAACTATTTTTTAGAATAAGAGAGTACTTGGCCAAGTGGAGAACAAATGGGCAGTTTCCCAATAAAGTTTTGCCATGTACAGTCAGGAATAGCAGATTTGGACTATGAAGCCCCAGTGTCTGCTTTGCTGTTAGCATTTCCTGACCACCAGAAGGAGCATGTCAGGGTGGTCCCTGGTTAAACAAGGTACAGCGCAATGGGGGACACACGCACACTGTGCTCCTGTGTTTTGAAAGACAAAGAGAAATGGAAAGTCAATAAGCAATCTGTCCTCTCACTCACTGTTTGGCATGTTATGGGTGAAATTAATTGTTTGCTTTCCTTTTAAATTCAGCCTATTAAGGGATATCCAATTAAACTTGGTGGAGGCTACAAGGCCCAAGTTCAGTGTAACAAAATATTAAAATATCAGTGAGGCCTATGAACCTTTTCAGAAATGTCTGCTGATGTTGTTATGTGTAAGCTTCACAAAAATTCTAAGGTCAGCAGACATGGGTTATATAGCCTGTTCTTTTTACTGCCGGCAGTTACTATTAGTCTATCAATATGGATACTATCTGCTCACAGAGGCATGAGAACCTGTACTAGCTCAGGGGTAACTGTTTTCCACGTGCCTGAGACAGACCACCAAACAGCTTGCTATACTGCATAGCACAAATACAAGGATACCAAATATTCGTAGTTCTTCCTTCTCTTTCCTCTGTATTGTCTCCAAACCTCCAGGAGGAAGTAGAAGTGTAGGCATTTCTCAGCCTGGGCCAAGTGCTGCCAGTGTAAGACAAGCATTGCAGATGGCAAAAATAGTCTCAGGCTCCTGGAACTATGCCTGAGCTCTGATAGGGGCGGACAGGCGGTGATGTGTCTGGCTGATACTTCTGGGATAGTCCCTGAGCTGAATAAACTTTCATCAATACACTGATTTCCTTACTCATGTCATGAAGACAACATTTACTTCAGGTTCTGCTGCAGTTTGCTTAAAGCAGAGCAAATGCCTATTTTCTGTTTTTAAATTAAACAAATTAAAAACAAATTGGGGACAGGCCCATCAGAGGATATGACGATGCTATTTGTGTCTAGAAGCTGAGATAGTAGTGTTCCACTGCTTTAAAACATTTAGGTGTGAGAACAGGACTTATTTCCCTGATTTTGGAGAGGAAACACAGTTTCTGCCTCTTTGAAAATATGTTAATCAGTTTATTGGAGAATATGTTGATGAAAACTGCCTCTAAAGTAGCTAAGTGCCATGAAGGAGATTTCATCACCTATTTTGAAACTTTGATATGCATTTCTATTGCATGTTGGGGGAAAAAATCATGGACAAAAAGTGTACTTGAGTACCAATTAAGACATGCCATGAATCATCTTTGCAGAGCAATGAGAATGCTGTGATCACATTACTTTGAAAAGTAAGCCTGCCATTTGGCTTCATGGCCCTGCTCTTTAAGTGCCTTATATTCTCTGAGTATACTTGGGGAAGAAAGTGCAACACTAATGTCACAAGTAAATAGTTATATCTATCAAATGGTATAGAAAGCAATAAAGGAAACAAGTCATCGCTGTTTTGTCCCCAAAGCCAAGAGCAGTTTGGCAAATTCAAGGTCAGGCATGAGTGCTGGCTGGAAGATGAGTGACTGAGTCAGTTGAGAAGAGGATGTTTGCTGCAGTGCCCAAGTTCAGACCATGTAGCTGGAGTCATCTGTCTTTTGGAGGCCTCCTGAACAGCCACAGTGAGGCCAAGGTCACTGAAGACTGCTTGGATAATAGATGTTTTCTCTGTAGTAAAGGGCAGGGAATTGCTGAATAGGACAATTAATGGGCACTATCTGGGAGCAGGAAGATGAGAGGGAAGAGTCAGGTGAGCTTTTCTCAACAGAAAGTTTGGCAAAGTTCTTTCACAGCAAAGGCACCTTCAGTGCTGAATGGTGCAAGGCACAAAAAGGGAAAAAAGTCTTTCGAACTAAACCAGCTGCATCAGACTAGGTGCAACTCTTCTGTTATGCTGGCCATGCATGCCCTATTAACATGCTACATTTTCTTAGCTAGCCAGACTTGGAAACCACAAGTTCCATTGAAGCTGACACATGATGGATGTATCTGATAAATTTTTAAAATCAAGCCAACACCTCCAAAAATAATACAACTACTAACTTAGCTTCTGTACAATGGGAAACAAACAATGAGAGTAGTTTCTGTGCATACTTGTAATTACTGCTATCTTTAACTTTTAATTTATTCTATTTTTAAAATGTGTTATCTTGAACATCTGCTATAAAGAAATTTGCTTTCCAAATAACAGAAACCGATGAGATCAAAGGATGAAAAACTCATTAGAAAAGAATGTTCACTACTGTACTATCATACAAAGTCTTATTTCTAAGAATTACTAATACAGTCAAATGAAACTGAGAATCCCAAATTTTCTGGGCATTGTGGAAAATATTATGGTTACTGTTTTGCCGGAGCCTGATTCTTTGGTCCCAATACACATCTGAAGGTTCATGCAATGAAATCTGTGGAAGTGAAAGAGTGCAAAACACATTCTTGCTCTTCCCTAACATCGATTTTTGTGGCCATTTCACAACTGTTCCCTTAAAAAGTGAAGTTACAGAAGTGGGCATACTTTTATGCCAGGGAAAATTCTTTGTGGCTTAGCTGCTGCAGAATTAACTGTTCTAGCACAGCTATCCTGTTTTCACTCCTTAATCTAAAATTATAAGTGACTTTTATTTTGCAGGAGTATGTCTGGAGCTGCTCTGGATAACTAAACTGCACTGAAAGGAGTGTTGTGAAATAGTTATTCTGTAGCAACTATGTAGCTCAGTTTCCCCTAGGTATAGAAAGGCCTTAGTGCATTCAGCATCCAAGCAGCTCTTTAAATAAATCAACATATTTCATTCTTGAAATTCTGCAAAACTGAATTTGAAAATCCAGCTGGGTTATGTATGCAAGAAGTATTTTCCTGCTTTAAGGAACTTATATTAAATTAGGAAAAAGACATGTTAAAAACATTAAAGTAGGGGAAATTATTTATAAGTGAACTTTAAACAAAAATAAAAAGCCAAAACTGATGAAGCATACAATCTGGAAATATTTTGTATTAGATACCAGAAAATATTCTTTAAGTTTTACAAACCCCTTTGCCATCTTTCCTTCCAGCATATACACACTGATTTCTAATGAAATATGATCCCAGTAAATCCTGGGTTTATGGTATGTTGACAGTGACCCCAAGCATCCCATTTTTGAGGGTTTTATATTAAGCCTTCTGGAAGGTATTTGTTGTCTTTCATTGCTGCCTTTAAAAATAACTTTTCAATCTATTGAGACTGCAGTTCATCTGACCGCTTTTAAGCATGTGCTTCAGTTCATGTGTTCAACAGAGCCTTCAAGCTCATGCTAAGTCCCTTTAATATCAGGAAAACTTTAAGAAGGGGTTAATGGTAAGCGTATGCTTAAACACACTGGTAGATGAGTGCAGATGACTTACTGTCACAGTTTTGAACATCACCTCTCTTAGTTGTATGTACCACTCCTTGGCCAGAAGCTTCTGCTAATCCATTGGAATGGCAGGAGAACCGCTTGTGTGCCGAGGCCTGAGGCATAGCTAGGAACTAAGCAGTTTGTAACACCAGTTCAAGCTAAGATGCTAAGTGGTGATGTGCAGCTGCTCTGGAGCCAGCAGAGGGGTAATACACCTGGCAAAGCTCCAGGGAGGACAGCAGAGACAGTCACATCTTCCCTGGCCTTGGGCTGAGGGGCAGTGCTCACCTTCCAAAGCTCTTTGCGCTTCTCGGCTTGTGCCTCTGGTGCCTCCTTTCAATTGCCTGCAAGAGAGCGTGTGATTAAGTTTGATGCCTGTGTTTTTGGTTTTGCTAGTTTTGGGGAAGCTCATCCTACATGGAAAAAACCCTACTTGTTTAAAAGGGTCTGTAATGAAAGATGACTGCAATAATTGCACGCTGTTAAATTTGCACATTTGAAGGTTAATTCATGTACTGCACCCAGACACAGCCAAATACCCAGGACAGATGATTCTGTTTTTAAAAATAGACTTGTTATTACAAAACAAACAAGTGAATAGAGATGAAACAGCAAAAGTCCACCTGATTCCAGTACTATAAAAATGTCAATGACATACAGTAGGGAACCTCATGCCAATTTAACTATTGCTGCTCTTCTAGAAAGTGGCAGAAAGAAGTCTGCGCAGCATAAGGCTTAGACACTAACAGCGTGCTGACACTAAAACAGGGGTCCAAATTAGCTCCCTGTTTCTGAGGCCCCTTTTTTTTTTTTTTTTGGATGTGAAACTTGTATGTCAAAGTTTGATAAAATAGAATACAGACAAGTCAAACAATTATATCCATGGCCAGGATGGTTGTTCCAATAGTACTTCCTCAAGGCTTGCAATCAGAAAACAGAGGGCTGCATGTACAAAACAACATGTAGCACACCAGGGGGAGGGAATAAGTTTCTTGCAAATGTATACACACATGTCTATATGCAGAACATATCTGTGAAATGCTGACCTTTTCATTCCCCCTACAAAGTACTGGCAGTACTAGCTTCTTCATTTCCTTTTTTGCTGTTGGCTGTGTGAGCTGCAGCGGTGTGGCCTGGCTGCTACTTTGTAGTTTATGCTCTGAGAGCCAAATATTGGTCCCAGTGAAATTAAGTGAGTTCTGCCCTGCAAGGGAGGGGGTAACCTCTCTGAGGAAGATTACAACTTGGCCTTGATAGTACCCAGTAGATTTAGCCAGCAACATAAATACCATGCCAGAGCTCTGTATTTCCTTCTAAACGCAGCTCTTGTGAGGATTAGTCGGTGGGACATGCATTTGTTTTTACATTTGTTAGATTACATAATCTTGACAAGAGGGGGTTTTAAAACCAGATACTGCATTTACACAGATCTTGTGTACATCACTTATAAAGATAAAATTACTTTTTGCAGCCAGCTGAAGTTGAATGCAGAGATAGGGACATGACCTGGCTGGCTGTTTACTGAGCAGAGTATTCCCCTGTGAACATTGGCTGTGGTCAACATTGGTTTTCTGTTGATAGGAGTATGTGTGGGGGTATATGCTTTCTGCAGCAAGGAAAAGGAAGGGTATTTGGTCTTCAGCTTTCCAATTAACTGTGTTTCTTTGTGTAGGGGTATTTGGGTTTTTTGTGTGTGTTATCCCCATGGTCTTTTCAACAGTAGAGTTCACTCCTTTTGTCTTGATCTAGATTATTGCCCTTCAGTGTTTGATGAAAGGAGTCTCAGGCCCCAGGCAAATGGGAGGAGAGGCAAGATTGGAAGCAATGGGATGAGTGATTAGTAAATGGTCCTGGATTTTTTGGGCTCCAATCCTGCCTTATCTTTCTGTGGACTGCTTGCAAGTATTCAGCAGCTCCTGCTGGGCTTGGAGAAAACTGCAGTGACACTCTGCAGGCAAATGCGGTCATCTGTCTTGGATGATAGATGTTTATGCATAACTTTTAATACCAAAAAGACACCAAACCTGTGGTTTTTAGTCTTACCAAAGTCCTCCAATGCTGCTAGCATCTATTAGAACAAGGCTGAGTGTTTGCCTTGCATAGCATCTCTGCTGACCCTTCTATGTCTCTACTCAGATCTTTCCAAAATGGATCCACTTCATGGAGTGGTATGTTTGGACCCACAGTAGTGATTTGCATTAGTGTTAGTAGAAAAAAACCCTGCATGGTTATGCAGGAAAACACATGTTTTTAATTTTTAACAGTATCTTGTACTATTAGTTTGTTGCAGAAATCACCACAAAGTTGGTTTTGTTTGGGTTTTTTGTTGTTGTTTTTTGCCCAATAAAAATTTTAGGGGGGGGAAGTCTGACCTGCTCCAATTTAAGAGTGGTGTTAGAAACAGTCATTTCTTTTACTGTGGTTGAAGAAATTAAAAATAACTGATTTTCCATTGCTGCTTTATAGAAATTATATTATCTTCAAGGCCTGACCCTAAGAAATGCTAAACTTCTACATTCAATATGAGTAGGCATGTTACATTTTCTAAATAGTGTATTCCTAGTGTGTTTTCTGGGACAAAACATAAGCAGATCATGGAAGCAAATGTATTCCTGCTGTTGTCTGTGGCCTTAGGTGTCTGATCTGTCCATTTCATGCACTCATGCATGCCAGCTTTTCTTCCCTTATCTTTTTACTGAAGAGTAACACAGCAGAATAGAGTATGTATCCTCTTGTCTGTTCTGAGGTATAGAGCTGAAAGAATCCTGTTTGCAAGGTATTCTAGCTGTGGAAGAGAGGAGAAAGATGTCTCTTCAGAGATGAATGAAGGTTATAAACACAAGGTTTGAAAGGTATCCTTAATGATACTTTTTTAATTAAATATATAGGTGAATCTTTTAAATATGTTTAACTCATCATCTGACTGTACAAACTTCTGCTCAACAACCTATATTAATGTCCATCTGCCAAAGTTTTGAAATTTCATAATTGTGTAGTTGTTACCAACATGTTTTTCTTTCCTTTCTCTACTCATCTATTAATGGCATCTGTATTCTGTGAAGATTTTTCAATATTATTTGCTGCTGCATAATGAGAAATGATAAAAGTCAGGAAGCCTGTATTGAGAGAGAGAGTTTAAGCCATGTAGAGAGACTTCTATCCACCTGCTTGGAGAAGGAATATATGAGTGCAGGAGTGAGTAATAAGTTCTGCATTTGGGTTCTGGTTGCAGCATTGTTTCTTGTGGACTTGAAATTTGCAGAGGTGGGGAGGGACGAAACTAAACTGCAATGCTGACACTTGGAGGTTGCAATTAGGTCTGGCTTATTCTCTTGTACAAAATTTGACAATTTTACAATTTTCCAAGTCATTGGCATAAGCATGGAAAATAGACAGTATAATGTATTGTTAAATCAGCTTTAGTGGAAACTTCTTATCATGAAAATGTAATTGAAGCTATTGTTTTCATGGCAGCTTAGTGTTATAATGGCAGCATACTCCACTGATGAGTGGAATCTCAAGATTCAGAATATGCTCCCTGCTCACATCCTTGGGAAGAGAACATAACTTCAGATACAGCCATGCTCTAAAGAATGAATTTAACTCAGCATATATCATCAATAGAGATGCAGAACAGGATAATGTGGAATGGGTAAAGCCGCTTAATGCACTCTTCTTGTCTTCCTTGTTGAAAAGCGTGCAAAAGGATATTGGAGTGACAAGTGAAAATAAAGCAACCTACTTTGTTCTGGCCTGATTTGTCAAGGGCACGGGGATTGCATTGTTCTTTGTCATCTTGAGAGGAACACTTTCTCTAATGCTTCCTCTGAGGTTACCAGAGCGAGTCATGAAGGAGAAGTACCCAGGTGCCTTTGAGCACATACCTGTCTCTAGCACTCTTCAGCACACTTGCACAGTAATTCCAGGCTCATAGATAGTAAAAGGATGTTCCTTCTTGAGAGGTTATTGGGAGGAATTAATCAAGAATTTCTTATTGAAATGTCTGTGTTGTAAAATGATAATTCATTAAAATTAAACATTTGGGGTTTTTTTTCAGGAGAGGGCTTGTTCTGAGACTATCCTATCACATTTTGTGTTTTAAAATAATTTTTACAGGAAAGGTTTTGACATTGTTGAAACATCTGCTTTGAACAATTTCTTTTATAAACTGCACTGTTTGAAACACATATATGGAAGTTGAAATTGAAAAAGATAAGATAAAATGAATAGTTTCAATGCAAAATGAAACTGAATTTTTCATTCTAATTTAAATGAGGAAAATACTTTTAAAATATCACATTCATATTGGCTGGAAGAGTGTTTCTCATGGTATTCTAAAAAATTAGGGAATAGGAAAATATCTAGTTGAAAATAAGTGAACAGAGCAAAATAACAGTTAATTTCTGCTCTTTGCAGAAGGACTTTAACTCCTGGTATGGTAATGTTAGTGTATGATCTTATAGTTTACCATTCCTGGAGTAGTCTGAGGACTACGAGAGTCCCTACTAGCATTTGCCCTCACTGTATTTCTGTTCATGTACGACCTTTAAAAGTGAGTTCTGCACACCTCAGTCAAAACCCCATGGGAATTCCAACCTCATAAAGATTGCAGGTTCAGTACTAAGGATTGCTTGCTGCTACTCTGCAGTAAATCTATATTTCTCATCCAATTTCAGATGCAGCTGTTGCACAAAGTGATAGATTAGCATAGCAGGAACTGGCCCCTAGATTAGTTATGATACCATGAGGGCAAACTGGGTTAATAAGCAAGTCATCTGTAAATCGGCAAAACATGGTACAAGAAAGCATGGAATAACTACAGAAAGACGTCAGTCTTTTCCTTAAATCTCTTATAATTGTTTCCACACATCATACTGGTAGTTAGAGAATAAGCCTGAAAATCAGAGCTGGTGTAAACTAGTGCTGTCCCAGGAAAGTCTAGTGAAGTTGTACTATTTCATACTAGCTTCCAAAAAGGAACTTGCACAAAAATGACCTGGGGTGGGTTGACCCTGTCAGGATGCCAGGTGCCCACCGAAGCTGCTCTATCACTCCCCTCCTCAATTGGACAGGGGAGAGAAAATATAACAAAAGGCTCGTGGGTCAAGATAAGAGCAGGGAGAGATCACTCACAGTTACTGTCACGGGCAAAACAGACTTGACTTGGGGAAAAATAATTTATTACCAATCAAATCAGAGAAGGATAATGAGAATTAAAAACTAAATCTTAAAACACCTTCCCCCCACCCCTCCCTTCTTCCTGGGCTTAACTTCACTCCCAATTTTTTTTATCTCCTCCCCCCCCGAGCGGCGCAAGGGGACAGGGAATGGGGGTTGCAGTCAGTTCATCACACATTGTTTCTGCTGCTCCTTCCTCCTCAGGGGGAGGACTCCTCACACTCTTCCCCTGCTCCAGTGTGGGGTGCCTCCCATGGGAGACAGTCCTCCACGAACTTCTCCAACGTGAGTTGTTNGACCTCCATGGGCTGCAGGGGGACAGCCTGCCTCACCATGGTCTTCACCACAGGCTGCAGGGGAATCTCTGCTCCAGCGCCTGGAGCACCTCCTCCCCCTCCTTCTTCCCTGACCTTGGTGTCTGCAAGAGTTGTTCCTCTCACATATTCTGACTCCTCTCTTCGGCTGCAGGTTATTGTGGATGGGTTTTTTCCCCCCTTCTTAAATATGTTATCCCAGAGGCAGTACTACCATCACTGGTCAGCTTGGCCTTGGCCAGCGGCGGGTCCATCTTGGAGCTGGCTGGCACTGGCTCTATTGGACATAGGGGAACCTTCTAGCACCTTCTCACAGAAGCCATCCCTGGAGCCCTGCCGCTACCAAAACCTTGCCATGCAAACCGAATATATGACCATAATATGGAAGTGACAACAACGTTATCCTGACTGCCTAAATTTGTTCTACCTGCTGTTGGAGCAGATAAAACTGGATGCAATATATGGACTATGCTATACCTGGGGGGCAGCCTGCATTCTGTTTTTTCAATGCTTCAGCAACACCATTCTCTCCAGAAAGACTCCCTTTGGGGGGGGGGATGACACAAATTTGTAATCCTTTCTTATAACTTACAGCAAAGGCACTTGACCAGAAGTTCCTTTTTTTTCTTTTTTGAGTGACAAGTAAAAAGAGGAAAAAAAAAACCCCAAACCAAACACTGTAGCTTTGCAGTAGTGGTCTAAACATGGTATTTCTCCTCATTATCAAGCCATTTGTGTTCAGCGAATTTGAGTCTCTGGCAAGCACGTATTACTAGCAAGGTACCTTTCTGATAAAGAATCTTTGCCTCTGTGTTGGACAGTGGTGTAATAGTAATATTGCCTACCAGATGAAGCTTTCTGTGATCAGCTGTTTGATGCATATCTTCTAATTTGTCATGCATATTTCTGTGTTTTCAAGGAAATGTTTAGACTGAAAGTTGGGAAGAAACAGACTTAAAAGGCTGTAAATATGTGTCAATGATTCTAAATACAGAGATGACAAGTGTGCCAAAATCTGATTTTGAAGTATGATTGAATCAAGCCTTACAGGATTATGTTATGGATCTTTCTCCTACCATTAGTCAAAAAGCTGTAGCCAAGCCATAACTTCCTACAAAGCTTGTAAGTATTTAGACTGGATTATCTAAGCAAGTTGGACAAATATTTTCAGGAAAAAATCTTGTGAAGCAAAAGGAAAAAAAGGTAATAAATCAGTGACTGGCATCAATGAGATATTCAAGATCTGCATTTTGGGAACATAATCTTTTTGTGGTATTTGGGGTGATAGATTTGTTATTCCTTTTCTAGATGTACCCCTTTATGTCCATGATAGTACTAAAGGTGAGTCTGTACAGACTACTAATTGAATCATGGCTGCCTTGTCAGTCAGATGCGGTCATGTGGATGCTGGAAGTCAATATCCTAATAGAAGCTGTGGCATGGGGGCAATCTTTGCATTACTTACTGTTTTGGTCACAGCAGATTTCCATTGACCTGTGCTTTGGCAGATAGCCCCTCCCTCTCACCAACTGGCTCTTGAATTTTCTTGGCCTTTTCTAGCCCTTGAGTTTTACAGCTCAAACATAGCCTGGGACCAAAGTGTCTCTGCTAACCTTTCTTTTGATAGTTGCTTGGGAAGGTTTGATGGAACAGCAGCATGCTTTAACTCTTCTCGACCCTCTGTATATGGCTAATGCATGGGTCATTGTTGCTTTCTCCTCGGGCAGTTCCTTCTGGAGTGGCTTATACATCAGCAAACCCTAAAGTGTGAGGCATTATCACTTGTTGCCACAACAGTGAGTGCATACAGAAAATGAGGGACATAAAAATGTCAGTCGCATAATACTGATCCACAAATAAAGCTTATTTTGGACCAACAAAAGGACTTGAGATAACGCCATGGTTTTTGAAACAGCCTTGGTTCAGCTTTTAATCCTAACTGCAGACTTGTGTCAAGGTGGCTATGGGCTCACAGCTTGTTTGAAGACTGGTCTTCATTGTTGCTTGGAACCTCAATTAGTTTACGCTCAACTGTATTTCAGCAGGCAGTGTCTGCAAGACTTTGTCTTCGTCCTGTTTTCATGGCTTGTGGCTTCCAAAAAAACCCAACCAAAAACATTTTTAAAGGGCATATAAATATATCCAGAAGGTAATTCTTTCATTTGTTTTTGTCCAAGTTTGATAGTGACTTGAAGCTACTTGATGCTGCTGCCTTGGAAACACAGAATCAGGAGGAGGCACAGTTCTCTTTGGGCTCAGGACAACTACAGTGAAACATGCATCACCTGCCTTGAGCAGAGACACCACAGAGCAGCACACCAAGCTCCTCAATCCTGAGCGCGTGCAACAACAGCCCTCGTGCAGCCATCAGCATGGACAAATGCACACCCAGGTTGAGCTAACTAGGAATTTGCCAAGCAGCTGAGCTGTTTAAAAGTCCTTGGCATATATGGGGCCTCAGATGTTTGGGAAGGGAGTTAAACAATGCAGTTGCTTGTGATAGCATAGAATAAGATTCAAGAACCAGAAAGAGCCTTTCTGTTTTCCATCTGGACTAAAAAACCCCAACTTCCTGCAGTTAGATTCTTTCAAACAAAATATTGCTGCAGCCACACCATTTAAACAGAGGATCTGGCATTTTAGAAAGGTGTTTAGGGCTTTTAAACATCATCAGAAAATGCTGTTCCCCTAGTTAGGGGGGTCCAGCTTGCACCTTGTTCCACTGATTTAGTGAAATGGTGCTGGCAACAAGTATGGAAGTGTTCATGCAAGGAGAGTTAGCCTCAGGCTGAAGGGTAGAGAGCAAGGCAGGATTTCTTTCATTTTAAGTCTTACGCTTAATCTTTCTAAAGTAGCGCTACCACACAGAGTTACAAGGTTTTGTTCTTGTTTGTTTAGTTTTCTTCAGCCAAAATAATTATCAAGTCCCTAGTGTGAGTGCAATGATATCATTTGTGTTAAAACTGGAGAGTGGGAAGAGAGTGCTGTTTCATGACAAGTTTAATGCTTTTGTCTTTTTGTTTGTTCTCTTCTTGAAAAAGAAAACCAAAGCGCCTAAGCCTATCTTTTGAAGAAAGATAGCGAGACAGGAACCAGCCCCCTTCCTATGTGGTAGTAGCCCAGTGGGAAAGGCCAGGTTCAAACACCTCTTCTAAATCTGGCCTTCCATGCTGAAGAGGTTGCCCTTTCTGCTTTGTGTTTGTATGTCTGTCTGGTTATCTGTCTGACCCTGCAGTATATGGACAGTGCAGAAGAACCCCAAATGGAATGCTGTATCTGCCTGGTCTTGCCAAGCAATTGCAGTGTGAGCACAAGAATCTCATCCCAGCTAGTATTTCATTGAAGCTGATGTTTTTCCACAGAAAGCTTTGGTTTCAACAAATCAGCACTTTCCAACAGAGAAGTCTTCTTCCAAAGAAATTCCCCAAATATTTAGTTGTGGTTATGGTAGCTCCTCAGTAGGGGGAGTTCTGGTATGCTTAGTTATAGGTTCCTGTCCAAGAATTTGAAGAACAACATTAAGTGCTTCCATGAGTGTGGTTGGTATATGAGGAAGAAATAAAAGCCTCTAGGACTTCTGCTCTTCCTTACTCTTCATTATCTCCTGCTCTTTTTCTTTTTGCACGTTCATAAGTGAAACAGATACTGTGTACCTAATTTACTCCATTGTCATTTCCCCTTGGGACAAATTATTCCAGTGCAGACACCTCTCTGTCATTCAACCTACTGGAGGAAAAACAGTGAAATATTATGGTGAATCTATTGCCTTACCTTCAGCTCATCTATTTGTTCTGCAAATATGCGGACCCATTTAGTGTTATCTCTGCCTCAGAAGTTCATCCCATTTCTAGCTCTGCCCAAGAAGGAGATCACAAAAACACTGCCTACTCACTCCACTTAAAGAGTAAGAAGAGCAGAAACTAATTTGAGTTACATGGGAAGAGAGGTAAGGAAGACTCTAGTTAATGCCAAGAACTGAGAATGCTTAGTTTTCAGGTAACAAGCAGATTAGGAAGCAGGTAACTGTCTGGAGTCTCTCTTCTTGGTGTAACTCCATGTTTTTTTCCTTTTCTGCTTTCTGCTAGTTATGAACCGCAGTGCAAAAAAACTAAGAGCAAATTACTGCAGGGTTCTTTCTCTGGGACTACATTTCCCCCCTTGTGAAAACAGGCCACTACAAAAAAATCAGCTGCCAGTTCAGAAAATGGCTTTCACTGTCCATCCACCTGATTGCCAGATCTTGCTCTCCCCTCTCAGCCAGAGCTGACCTGTTTGTTTGTCAGGCCTCATGTATAGTAAGAAGCATTGGTTTTCTGTGCGCGGTATTTATTGCATCTCCAGTTCTCCCCACCCATCCCCCTCTGCACTCTCTACCCTCCCTCCTTGTTAGACATGATTACATGTTGTTTGGCCTCATTCCATTTAGATTACTTTGCTGTATCATCCTGAATTTGTGTGTAGCACAACAACTCCAAAGATCTCCTAGTTTGAACCGAATGATAGAGTAGGCAGAGTTCATTAAAATAAATAACAGCATAGTGTGAAACACAGCCCTGAAGTAATCAAAACTGAAATTTGAAAAAGTGACTCTGAGTGTAAAGAAGTCTGTTACATGCTGTCTGATACAGGCAGAAATGGAGTCTTGAAAACAGCCAGTTTTATATGCTCTATTTAAACCCGTCAGCTCTCCTGACAAAGACATGGGTGGTTATAGCAAGGGGAGAGAAAGCAGTTGGGAGGGGATATGTGTGACCATATTATAGAACCTGGTGCCTGAATTTCTCCCTTGATCCCCAAAGCTGGAACATTCTTCATGTTGTTGCTGTTGTTTTTTATTGGGGCCAGTGGCAGAGGAAAGCCATGATTTAAGCCTAGGAGTGGAAATGTATTATATAAAGCAAACTTTCTGTGCAGTTAAATGCAGTTGACTCTGCCTCCTTCCACTTGCTCCCGTGTGTCTCGCTGTCCCATTTCTTTAGTCTGCTTGTTTTCAGTGTTTGTAATGTTCCACTTTAAAATATCTCAGTGGTTTTTCCCCTGCTGTCTTAAAGACTCTTTGTTCCTCAATTCAGCTTTAGTTCCTCAGGGCACTCAGATTATTACTACTAAAATTTTGCTCTTAAAATAAAGGCTCAAGGTCTACAGAGTGGTTTAGAAGAATGTGAGGTTTTGTACCTGTTAGACACTAGACAGGGTGCAGCAGAAGAGGCTAGAAAAAATGTCTTATTCTTACATTCTGCCATCAGCATTTGCTACTGTCAGAAACAGGATTCAAGGCAAGATGGTCCAGTTCTGCAGCTCGTTATGTTCATCGCTGAATTCATTTCAGCAAGTCCTCCCTTGCAGCATCTATGAATCTACAAATATGGTGTATAAACCAAGTAGAAAGTATTCCCTGGTCACCATGGTGGAACACACAATCTGAAGATGTGAAAATACATTTCTAGTTCTCTGCAGAGGCATCCTGTTGATAGATATGACATTCCCATGATTTTTGCACTTGCAAATTGGAGCCTGAAGCAATTATACATGACTCTCAAGTGTTACAGAGGCAGGCCTTGTGTATGCAAATCTGTGTCCATTTCCTAATTGTGCAGTTATTTTTATGTCTCTTCAGTACATCGTTCATTTTGGTTTTGCTCTGTCTGTAGCATTAAACTCAGTGGAGTGCATGAGAGTTGTTGTTACGCATGCTGCTATATCCTGTTTTCAAGGGATAACAATGGGTTAAAAATCTTATCCTGGTATGAGAGGCAAGAGGAGAAGAGTATTTTCAAGTATTTGCTGGAATGCGCTGTCTGGAATCAAAAGGCTTGAGATACTTGAAGGAAGACCCCATGTTAGAGACTTTGGGGACAACTGGGCTTTATCTTCTAAACCACTCCAGGAGGGCTCATTTATATCAAAGTAATCATGTAAAAAAAGAGACCCTTCTGAAGAAGACAAACAGGAGGGAATGGATGGTGACAATGTGCTGGAGGAAGTGGAGGCTGTTCAAGAAACCAGGCTGCTTCCCTGTTGGAGCTCCTGCCAAGAGAGACCTGGACATGCCGGCTCAGGCCCTCCACCTCTTACAGACAAATGACCAACAGGCCCTGCTTTGTCTCAGCAAAGCCACCTTGCCTAACTGGGATTCCTGCCAGCTTGCCTCAGCTTCTCTTAAAGGGAGCAGGCATTAGAGTGGATTTAAAATATTCACTGTTTCCTCCTCTTTGCTGAATTTCTGTCACAGGAGCTCCCTGTCGGTCCTGTAGCCAGACAAAAGCTTTGACTAGCACAGCAAATGTGTAGGAATTAGTCCCTTAGGGCAGGCTGCAACTTCTAAAGCCAGCTTCAACAGCAGTAAATGCATTGCCACAGCCAAAAACTCCCTAGCGAGGAAAGAGCATGGCCTTCACAGGCCCACAAAGTCAAAAAAGCCCTGGGATTTATCCAGAGCTTATACTGACCGAGAGATTCAAGGGGTCCTCAAGTGGAAATGGCAAAACCCTGTGAGACCAACTTAGCTACACCAGTTGTAAGAGCAGCTTAGTGTGGTCAGAAGCGTACTGCCTTACGTAGCACATAAGGTTACTCTATAAATACATGGGCGAATAAGGCCTTCTCACCATCAAGATACGGGATGTAATTTATTGAGAATGTGAGAGGCAATGTGCAGGGAATTTTTCCATGTACAGCAAAGGACATTCAACAAGATACTGATCTGTGCTTTCTCATGAAATCTTGTCCCCACCAGCAGGTGCCTTCTTGCAGAAAATGCACTGTCCACTGCCTCCTGCACTGTCAGGAACTGGCCTCTTTTATTGCACTAGGTTTCTATAGAGCAGTGACAGTGTTCGTTTGATTCAGTGCAAAATGGTGAGGTTAAGGGGAAGATGTGGATAAATTTAACACGAGTTTCTAATCCTTGATTTGCGGATCATTAACTTTGCACTGTAACCCTTGGGAGACAAGGTCACCTGCTTCATGGGCTGGGAAGGTGCTTTTGCAAATAAAGGTGTTTGTTCAACATTGCTGATCCCTGCTGATCCGTTATGAAAGCTACATTAGTTATTGTATCCACACGTTATGTACAGTCATGTGATGCTTGAGGCCTGAAATACATTTAGCAAGTCGGAAGAGATAAGGCAGGCTACAATCTGGCTTTCTTCCCTTAGGTTTGCAGAATGTGTTTGCAGATGTGTTGATCTTTAGGAGGCTGGCGGGAGGAGGGGGGATATTTTCTTCAATTGCCTATTTCAGTATCAGAAGTAAATGAGAAGATGAGGTCATCTTTAACACCTCCTAGTAGCTGTGAAGACGTCCTTCCCACATCCTGAGCCATGCTGCCTCAGTTTTGCATCAACAATGATTTTCAGCCTTCACGAAGTGGACGTGACTTCAGTTATTTCACCTGGCTTTGTGTGGAGCTAATGGGCTGAACTGGGTCTGTTTCAATAATGCTTATTGCAACAAACGGGTCACCTGATCAGTAAAGCAGTGTGGTCAGCATCTTGGCTAGGAAACTTTCAGCTTCTATCTCCTGTGCTGTTTTGGTTCAGCAACACATGCACTACTTTTCCTCTTTTTGTTAATAATCATTTTCTCTCCCAGACTTCGAATGTTTCCAGTAAAGTCATAGGTGCAACTTATTAATGCATCTACGTGTTACTGAGAATGAGGGATTCATAGGAGTGGCTCTAGCCATTGAATTTCCAAGGATGGGGACAAGCTTTGCCAACCACTAGCTGAGAGAACAGGGAATTGGAGCAAAATACCAAGACTAAATATTATGCTTGGCTCCTCACAGGCCAAGGTTGAGCAAATTTTGCTCGCCTTAGATGGAGACAGTATTAGCCTGCCACTTTGTGGTGTACTGACTTTTGGTGTGTTACTTGCAGTTGTTTGGTACTGCAGTTGGTAGTTGCTATGTCCAGCTATATATGACAGCTATGTGCTATTTCGTCTTTTCTATCCAGAGGCTCTGTAACATTGATTACAAGTGCTAAAGCTTCCTTTCTCCAGCCCAGCACTGGGAGTCCCATTGTTTTCTGTTCTTCTAGGACAGTAGCTGTTAGGTGTCACCAAAGCATAGAACATAGATGGGGGAACCAAGAGGTGAGGTTTTGTCCTTCCTGACTAAGGTATTTAGTTGCACAATTGCCATTTGCAAGCTGGCTTGTGAATGTTTAATTGGAGCTTTTTGCTGCTGTTCAGGTTAGGGGTAACATGGCTTGTACCCAGAGTGGGAGCTGCCTCTGCACATCCTTTTACTGGTTTGGCCTCCCCCAGCTCTCCTGCAGGACATCTGGGCCTCTCTGAGAAGCTGATGCAACAGCAGAGTCTCATCCGCACCTCTGCTGCCCTGGGAGCATGAAATGTCTGACCTGCTCAGCCCACTTTGTACTTCAACAGTAAATTAAAGGTCTTCATTAGCTTATTTGATAGTTGAATAAAATGCTTTGAAACAGTGGCACATTAGCTGCAATCAAGTTTTGAAAGGTCTCTGGTTGCTAGAAGGAAATTAGCCTGATAAATCGCTCTTTTCAATTAAACAAATGGGTAATTTTTCACAAGCAAGCCCAGAAGCTATAATTTGGGAAGGTTTTTTCTTCCTTTTTTTTTTTTAGTTTACACATGATTATTCTTAAAGAACTGATTTTTTTTAGAAGAGACTTATTGTCACTGAAGTGTTAAGATAGCAGCTTGTAAACCCATCCTGTCTGTCTGCCTGCCTCAGACAACCTCATAGAGGTCTCATGATCAAGCAGTGGCCTGTGAATTGTACTTCCAAAAACGGTAATAACTAATGATGTGACCTTGGTTCATTGCCTGCCTTTCTGTGCCTTTGTTTACCTGTTTGTCTAAAGAAGCATTACCCTCCCTGGGTCAAAAAGGCCTGTTTAACTTAAGCAAGGAGTTCCAGGATAATTATAGTTACTTAGTAACTTTCATCTCAGAATAAACTGGTTAAGGCTGTTAAGAAATGTGATGGCTTCCCTTTTGGTCAATACCAGCAACTGACCTGAAGATACCTCCAGTCCTCAATGCTTTAAACACAGTCTGCATTCAAAAAGTACTCTCTGAGCTTAGAAGCTGAAACAGATTGTTGTGTCCCTTATGTACTGAGTCTGAAAGGGACCCCCGAAATGCACACTGACCCTGATTTCACACCAGAGCTATAGACGTGCTAAGAACTTCATCTGCTCTGTCTACGGCAGAAAAGCAAATGCTAGTATAAACAACTGCGACACTGGATTAATCTTGCCTTGGGCATATTTATCCAGGGTATTGCCATTACATCATTCGCACTAGGACTTGTATTATCTGCTATTTTAGATCTTAGCAGCTGTTGCAAGCCCTAGTCAGAGGTCAAGATGCTGTTGAACTTCAGATGTTTCTGAAAGAAGAGCATAATTCTGCCAACAGCAGAGCAATGTTAGATTTGCAGCAGTGCAATGTCATGCAAATCACGTGAGAGAATTTAATTTAAATTATATTTATTTTTTTGAAAATGAGGTTTTATTGCCAAAAATTTAGATACTGCATGTTAAAATCCATCTGTAAAAGGCTACCATAGCTTCATCTTTGAGAACTAAGTAGGGTAATTTGGGGCCTTTTTATGGTATCAGAAGAGACCACAAATGATTTAAGAACTTCCTTCCACCATCTAAATAAAATAATACTGAAATATTCTGCTGTAATTTGGAGTAACTGCATAAAACATGATGACTCACGTGATTAGAAATTCTCCTTTATTTTTCCTCTGTGTGATCTTCATGAACTGTTCGTCACAGTGTGTAATTACATTCCTTTCACCTAAACTGTTTCTACATTTTTTTAAATTTCTTTTTCCTGAAACACTGATTGTTGTTGAGTGTTTCAGTTTGGTTTGGAAGCAACCTGCATGCAGAGTCTTGGGTGTTGGACTGCAGTGTGCTTTATGAGAAATTTCACGTTCAGAAAAAATTCAGGCTCACAAGAGCTAGTCTCCCAACGGACTGTTGGTGACCTGTACCTTGGTTGCTGCTGAGATAAATGTTCAAGGCAAAAATACAGATCATCTTCCTGAATTCAGGTTTTTCATAAAACACTGCGTTCCTCCTGAGGACCTCACTTGTAGACAAACAGTGCCCTAGGAGATGGCTCTTGCCCTGCTTGCCAGTGAGAAGGTCCTTGTGATCATGAGCAGAAGCTGAGATATCTGAAAACTGCCCATCAGTCCAAGTACAGTCTGCATTCTTCTGTTGGGGAAACCCCCCCACCTCTAGCCTTAAGGCTTCAAAACCCAAGTTTTGCTTAGCATTATGGGTGGTATCTGACCTAGAGCACTTAGAAATCTCATCTACTTTTGATGGCTCGTAAGTGCTCTGCTCTCCATCCAGGCAGGAGATGACTCATGGTGCCTGGTCCTCATACTGAGATTTGTTTTGCTGCTCTCATCTTCCTGTTTTCTTGTCCGTTCTCCCTGTTTCTTTGTTCTGTCTGCCCAGAATGTGCTGTGGTAACTGACATTGGAAGCTGTGTGGGCAGGGAATGGGTTTTGGTTTTAATAAAGAAGTGTGGTTACATCATCTTGCACAACAGGTCCCTGCTCTGTGGCTGGGCCAAGTGAATCCTTTCGAGCTGCAAAAATATGGAAAACTTGGAATTGCAATAATCAAAAGATATTATAGCATGTTATATATAATAACAACACATTCTAGGCTGCTCCCTGCATGGAATCTCCCAGGTATACCTGGCAACAAGGGAGGGAGAGATCTGAATACTAATGTCAGCTGGAGGAGGGGACACTTAATAGCATTTCGGCTAATTGCCAGGTTGCCTGCTCTTGAAAAATTTGCCTGTGAAGAGCAGGGCATATTTTTCATGTGTAGAAAATTGGGTTGGGTGTTGGTAGGGCTTTATATTTTCCTAATGCTTCCTACAGTGAACTATGAAGGTTCACATAGCTATGAGGTCTGTGTTTCCATGTCAGAGAGGCCTTCAGGCCTTCTTTGAAAGACTTAGAAAACCGTAACAGCTGATCAGACCCAGGAAAGAAATTGCAATTTTGGAGAGCACCAGATGTAAACTTACAAAATGAAGTATTTTTGTGTTTTGTGGGTTTAGGGGGATTTTTTTTGCTTGTTTGCTTGATTCTTCTTTTTTTAGTAAATCCAGATGACTAACTCAGGGCCTCTTTTCTCCTTCCCTGCAGGCAGAACAAAGTCTCTGATGATTTGCTTGCTTCAAAAGGTCCCCACTGATTTTACCTTTGGGTTTGTTCTACCATCTCTCATTGTTTCATGTAAGCATTTTCTGTGGTAATTAGACTGGTAATAGCATAATCCCTGGTGGCCTTCCTGGAGTGTCTGGCCTCTCTGGGTTGAGAAAGCTCTGCTTGGGGGCAACATATTTTTTCTTTAAGTGGGAAGGGGAAGAGTTGGTGTTGTGAATGTTGCCCTGATTATGATGGAAAAATCTTGCAGAAGAGGAAAGTTTTGCAGCATTTCCTAGAACTGATTCAGGCTACATTTGTCTGATTTCCTCTGGAAGCTCACAGCAACCTTGACGGTGCATGATTTGTCCCTGGCTGCTTCCTTCTGGAGTCTGTGGTCTGCATTGTCCCAGAGGAACACAGATATGTCTGTGATTTGTAGATGCAGGTGCAGGCACTTTTTGTAGCTGGGCGCAGATACATTCAGAGCTCGGAAGACCAAGACCTTGAACTGGCAGTGGAAGCAGATTAAAATCCCTCTTCAGCTTCCTAAAATGCAACGCCTACAGTCATCTGAACTTCTGTGTGAGGCAACAAAGGAAAACAACTCCTCGTTTTTTAAAGGCTTTTAAAAAATGAAGCAGAGATTTCATATTTTATCTTTGTTGCCTTTCCTCTGATGATTTCAACTAACTATTGATACAAATGCCTCTAATTTCAATTTTTTTCTTTTGGGATATAACAAAATGAAGACAGCCTTTCAGAAGTATGGCCACAGGCAGAGGAAGAACAGGCATGTCCAGGGGAGAAATACAGCCATCCAGTGGGAACTAACAGAATAGGAAGGGTTTGGAAATCCTAGTTTCAGAAGCTTGTCTCCAGAGCTCGAGTCAAGGGATTTCTGCCACAAGAACACAGGCCCTAAAAGCTTAATTTGCAACTGCAGAAGATCTTACTTCTGTATAGGGAAGAAGAACTGCCTGGAGTGGGGCTTGGCTAACAGAACTCTGATCTTGTGCCCTTGGACACATCCTGCGCCTCAGTTTCCCCATGTGTAGAACAGAAGGGTTGTTGTTGATGGTCTTTATAAAGCCTCTTTGAGATCTACTAATGAAAAAAGCCATAGTGATCTAGATGGTGTTATTATTGTTGTTGTTTTTCATGGCAGAATCAGTGTGATCTGAAGTCAGAGGGAGCCCTGCACAGAAGCTAAAATCAGGTTTATGGCCCAAATCCTGTTTTAAGAACACCCCAAGCCTGAATGTAATTCCTGGTCTAGGCTGTGTTGTGTTGGTGGGGCTCTGTGCAGAGGAGCCCGTGCTCACAAATGTGGCTGGGGTCGGTGTCTTGATGCCAGCCCTGTGGCAGTCCCGGTGGCAGAGCAGCCCCCATTTCTAAGGTGCTGGTTTGAAGGTCCATCCATTCTTACCTCCCTTCAACCTCCTTGTTGAGGAGTGGGGCGAGGATTGGGATGAACAGGCCATTCACCCTTCCAACATTACCAACTGTCACACACACAGGGCTGTTCTTAACAACTGCGCTTTTACTTCTGTAATACTTCCATGCAAACTGGGTTTTTTCCCACTTATTTTTGCTGCACAGGGAAACAGACGAGGACTCCCTGTCTGCCACATAGGAGAATAAACAGGGTAAGATTTGAGTTTTTCCCTATTGTTAATGAAACTTCTGAAGTTCTCCTTTCTGCTGGCTTTTGGGTTGTGAAAGATTTTCCAGACGCCCTATGTGCTCCCCTGCCCGAGTCGAACGATAGGTGCAATGAAACTTAAACAAAACAAAAAAATGGGGGGGAGAAGGCTGGTCGCTTACAGGTATTTGTGATAAATTTCCTTGTTATTTTTTTAAGTGACTGGTCAAAATCGCACCTGAGGGCAGAGGCGGTGCGGGGGGGAGGTGCTGGCCGGACCCCTCCCCAGGGCGGGCCGTCCCGTCCCGTCCCGTCCC
>WAAD01037682.1:0-12635 GCA_013389945.1 Fregata magnificens
CTCAGGCACTCCCTGCAGCTGGAGACCTGGACAGCGGCTCTTAAAGTACTCTTGAAGTTATTGTTAGATGCGCCAAAAAATATGTTGGGGACTTGCACTTTTTATAATTGCTGCCTCTACTTCAGATGCTTAAGGCGGAGTTTTATTTTGAAGGGCTAGTCGTTTTGGTGAGAGATGACTGTGAGGTACTCTGTGCATTTCAGGGCGAGCTGTTCATGAGGAACTCACTCTGTCATACTTCTAGTGGGCAGCTTTCTCCAAGAGCCTTGTTACTTTTTTATGTAGAGCAAGGGGGTGGTGAAAGCCATGAGATCTAGATTGTGTTCCCAGGTCTGTAGTTTGTTTATACCATACCAAAGAAGGAATTATTTCCCTCATCTTTGTTTCTGCCTTCTAGTGTGCAAAATGGGATGCTGCCATCTTTGGATGTTACAGTCCTCACTCATGGCTTTGCAGTATTTGGGTGGAAAATACTTATGTTCCAAACCTTTACGTAATTTAACTTTGATCTTATTAAATGTCTCCACAAGGGTAGCTCATGTGTTCAGATTGCCCTCTTGCAATGAAATTTCTCTCCCTTTCTGTAAACTGTTTGTGCTTATTTACTTGATTTTGATCATTCATCCCTTGGGTCTTTCACCTTCCCTTTCCACCAGTGTTTGTTCTGATATCTTTTTGAAGTCTGAGTAAAAACATACACCATGGGGGCTTCCTGGAGGCATAGGGCTTTGTGGTTTGCAAATTGTAGGCTATTTGAAGTATTGACTCGCAACAGTGGCCAGTGCTTAGTGGATATGAGAACTGTTGTGTGACAGTGACATTAACCTTGAGAGGCTGATCCATGTTTTGAGTTTGGGGACAAAAAAATAGTTGTTCTTAATAGTATGCATTGATTTCAAGGAAGTCTGTGTAAAGCAGTCTTTGGTTTGTGTTTTCACAAAGGGATTTCAGTGTTTAATAAAGAATAGGAAATAACTGGAGCTTCAATAGACCTGTTTTGTTAGGGAGGGGGTCTGCTGTAACATGATTTTGATAATATTATACATAAGCAACAAAAGCATTTCCTGCCTGTAACTACAGTATTATTACATTAAAAAAAGCTGCAGAAAATACTTTTAAAGTACTTAATACCTGGAAAAAAAGTTATAGGTGAAGTAGAGAAAACCACCATCCTGCTTAGAAAAGTCTTTCGTCTAATATCTGAGGTTGGAATTCTTGTGACTGAAGTTACATATTGCATACTGTTCTGCTGTGGGTTTTATCCTAACAGTTTTTTAAACCTCTGAGCCCTCAGTTCCTCCCACCCCTTTCCCCCTCATCCCCCCCAACCATTCCAGATTAGGAAATGATAATTTGGCAATTCGGAGAACCTGTTCTTCCCTGTTACAACTGAGCTACTCAGTTTCATTTTTTCTGATGTCTTACCCTAATCTCTCTCTACTCTCCCCTCCCCGCTCAATTCCATCTCTGTTTGGTCATTTACCTTTTCATACTCCTACAGCCCCTTCCTCTGCCAACCATCCTTGCCCACGCAACCCTGAGCAGCCTCAGCTGCTTTTTGTTTTTTATAAAGTAAATACATTAACAACTACAGAACCCTGAACCAAGAAAATGGACCTGTGCCATCCCTTCAATTAGTTTGTTGTTTCATCCTAAACTGTCTCTTTGTATATAAATGAAGAACATTATTTGTATGGTACAGTCTTTTGCTGTGCACCTGAGGATTTTTAATTCTGTACATGGTTTTGTTGCCAGGTGCGTATTTACTTCTGAATGCATTTGTTTACCTTCTCAGTTTTCAGTCTGTGAAAGAAGAGTAACATTGCCTTTTTCTAATTTGACCAGTTAATGTATGGATGTGTTAGGCAAGGGACTGTTTGCCTGCGTGTTCCTGAAGTATCAGCTCATCAGGATTGGTATTATAATATGAATACAACACGAAGAATATGCATTTGTTTTCTTTATGATTGCAATGAATGATCTTTTCAAGCTAGCACAACGGTAACATGGGCTGTGCCAAGCAGTGTGTGCCAGGTAACACTACAGGTATGAGAGAAAGAAGACTTTTTCAAGGACTGAAAATGTGCTAAAGAATGCAAGTTCCTGCTGACAGGAGCAGGCTGTATATCATGAACTGAGGATTTTCTTTTCATGGCTCATTATAATTGACTGTGCTCACAAGTACCTTCTCAGAAGATGTACAAAGATTATAGTCCCTCTGGAGTCATGTGGAAATTGATGCCTGGTTCCCCAATCCCTGGCTTTCTCCCTTAGTTTTTCTTCATATTTTCCTTGTTATGCTCTAAGTAAGTAGTTTGAGGACATAATGTAATTGGTTTTAGTTATGTTTTTTATTTTTCTGTATTGAAATTGTGCACATTCAGAGCAAGATTGACTTAGTAGATTATCAACATTTTTGTATTTTACTTTAAGTGAAACTTAAGCTTGGGTTTAATGACCCAGGCTCTGTCTTGAGTCGCTCTTCCTTTTAAAAGAAGTTGAATATTTTAAGAACCCTTTTCCATTGACTAAGCTATATGAAGGCCAAATAGAAATGAAAGTTTTTGGAGAAAATCATAAAATATGTATATCTTTTAATATTTGCCAATTTATTCATGTGAAAAAGAAATTGATTTATCACACCTGTGAAAATAGAATAACTATACTATTTCTGTCCAGCTGATCATCGTGCATTTCACTAGTGTTTACCCCTAAATATATGATTAGGTTTCAGAGTAAATGTATGCTGGAACAAAAGCAGGAGTGATTCGCATTTAGAACTTGTTTCTTACAAGCACAGGAAAAAAAAATCAATTTTATTTGGCATTTGGAAAAAATTATAGGTAGATTAACAACAGATTTTAAACATCTTTATTAAAGCTCAAAATCTTACTGAAAAAATACTGATACTTGTGAGGAGACTATGCTGTAGAGTTTTGCAAATGAGTTTGGTTGAATAACCTTACTCTCTAATTTTCATAAAGAAAGGATGGATTTGTAATACACACAAATGGTTGCTTTTAGGATAATTAAGGAGAGACAGAAATCCTGTAAACATGGGGAACAGGTCTGTGTTATTCAGAATCTGAAGTTTCCTGGTTTTGCTTGCTGATGGTTGGGAATCTCCTGTTAAAGACCAGTTGATTCTCTCTGTACTTAAAGCTTTTGCTCTTATATTAGATGTGGTTTTGATTTCAGGACATGCATACGTATGGATTACATATATAATAAGTGGAAGCATGTTATGGATTCCCTGCTACTTTCATTGAACCAGGTAGTTAGAATTGGTTTGGGATGGAAAAGGAGGAAAAGACCAGCTGTAAGCAAATTGATGGAGGGTATTTCAGTCCACCCCTGCTGATTATTTCTAATTGAAGCTGTCTGAGCCAGTCTTAATACAATTTAGTTATCGCTAGCCAGAAGGATTTTATTTATGGAACAGGGCCTGTTGGAACTTCCTCCGACCCCGGAGAAGCTGTGAATGGGAGAGAGCTGATCAAGCAGGCATGCCTGGCTAGCGTATGCATTTCTTTAATAAGGCAGGGATTGATGTCTTTTGCAGTTCAGGGGTTAGGTAAACAGCAGTGCCTTGGTTCAAGGCTCTCCATGTTCAGTTGTTTGTTTATACGGATCTCAGAAGGTTAGGTTAGCCTTCTTGACATCCCAGGGGAGCTTTCCTGACCATGGTATAACCTCATCTGCTCCAAAGTTACTCAGGAGGTGTCGCATCCCTTTTTAGGAAAGGTACTGGCTGAGTGAAGTGTCTGCAGCTTGTACCTAGTCTCTAGGAAAGGTGGATGTAATCAGAGTGGTTGGAACACTGGGTCTGTTTTCAGTAACTCTCAAATAATTTGCACATGTAGTATATGTAACTAGTTACTGTGCTTCCATTCTCAGATTTATTATTTGCACACAAAGTTAACTAGTCCATGTAACTTAGGCTCTTATTGAATTGCAGTTTTGAAAAATCAGTGACATGACTAATTTCACTAGAACTTTGAGGTTGTCTTACTAATCTGTGCTTCTATTGAATGGCAGTGGTAGTCCATTAAATTGAATACAATAAACCTTGAACAAATAAGTAGCCATGTTAATAATTTTTATTTAGAAATTAGTGATGGCTACATGTTGAACAATACTGTGAGTTAGAATGTGTCTCATGAGGTTCATTTTCATGGCTATCATACCCAGCCTTCCTCCTCCACAGAGGCTGGTGATGGTCGCATGAGAAAGGAACGGTGCAAATTCATCTGGGTCTTGTTGCAGTGTGGTTCCGATGAGTGGGGTTGTTCTGGAATTTGAGGACGACTTTGCTCAGGGCTAGAAGTGTGCTTTATCACACGTGTGACTGGCTGCTTTTAAAACGTGACATGTCATGAAGTTGGCTTAAATCCCAGAACTTGCTGAATTAGTTTTTGCTGATTTGATGTCTGGCGATTTGTACTTCATTTTTCTGCAGCACCTCTAGTATGTACCTATGCAGACCCAAACAGACATTAATAAAGTAGCCACACACCTACATCACAGCTTGTGAAATATCCTTGCATACAGATGGGGGAAACTGAGGCACAGATGTGGGCTGTGAATTGCCACTGGACATTTGTGAGAGCGCTAAGATGTGTACTGACCATTCCTGTCTTGTAACTCCCAGTGTCATGCTGCTTGACCTGCAATGTCATAGTTTTCTTGGGATAGGTTTGTACCAGTCCTAGAGCTTTTCAGGAAACCTGAACTTTGTCTGGTGGTCTCAAATAGGACAACGCTATTGAAGTATCCTGTCCTGTAAAAATCCATATGGGTGGCATCCCAGCTGAAAGGTGAGGTTTCACAGTGCCAAAATATGAACAACTTGTTGCTTTTAAATAATGTGTGGGGTCTGACTTAAATGTTAGGTTTTGTATTTAATCAGTATTAATATGATAACAGGAATGTGTCAACTGAAGCGAACGCAGAGAGATTATCTTCTTAGCCAAATGCATCCATTAGCTAGGAAATATAGGCTTCTATTAAATGAAGCAGACAGATGGGCTATTGGAGGTGACTGAGAACAGGAGGGGGAGGGGGCTAAGAGGTGAAAGTTGAGGTTTAGAAAATCTCTGTAAAAATAAAAACAAGCCATCCGTCTTGATGGTTGGCGTTTTACCCTCCCGTTGCACTTTAGGGATGGTGCTCCGATTCCTATCGAGAACATTATGCTGAAACTTAATCTAACAGAGCGGTTACTCCTGTCAAACTCTGGCTCAGCAACTGCTCCGCTCCCCCAGAAAGAAGTGGCCAACAAGGCTGCAATACAGGGCAGTGTTGTGCCATCTTCGGGAAGATTGCTGCTTTGAGATCCTGGGGGAAGGCAGATTGGATCTTGTCCCTCTAGTCTTTTTTTCTCCTTTTTGGTAGAGAAGTGTGTTGGGGAAACAAAATCATGTTACAGCATTTCAGAGCAGTCGCAAAGTAAATTATTCGTCTATATGTCCGTATGTGTGTGAGTCCCTATCTAATAGCTGTTGCAACAATGTTTATAACCAGTGTTTGAAACCAAGATTATAATAGTATAAGTAATTTTAGATAATGCAGGTAACAAGAAGAAAATAACATAATTAAAAGAATTTTACAAGACAGACAGTTTGCTAAGATAGATGGAGTAACACAATGCGTTTGAAAAAAAATCTGTAACAACGCAAACATGACACTGGTGACAGGAAACATCTGTCTTGCCAGCCATCCCCTGGACTGGCCACAGCCTCATATCTCCATCGCTGGCCCGGGGGGAATCGCGTGTGCTCCACTGCAGGAGTGAGTGCCAGACCCTCAGCCTTAAGAGTGCGGTTTTTTCCATTTTACTTGGAGAAAAAAAACTTAAAGGAGCCACGTAGGATGGCGTTACCTAGGAAGAGTAGAATGACTGTGAACAAATTGAAGTTCATTTTTCTGAAAGTTGTTCCTAATAGTCAGACGTTATCATTGTGGAAGCAGTTCCGCATGTGAGCAGCACAAGTCTGGTTGGCTGCAAACAGTTTTTGGTTTGTCACTGGCTCTTACCTTCCATCCCATTTTGATTTTGCTGCCTGTGATTATTCACCCCTCCTGGATTTTGAGGAAGGTGCTTCCTTTGGCCACACTTTGTATGGAGTTTTAGATTTGGTCATGGTGGTGAGATAGGAAAGGAAAAAACCTGTGGCAGGAGGGAGAAGCAGCATCTGTCTTCTGTCTGGAATTTCCAGACTTCACACAGTTTCATAAATGAATTTTATGTTCTTTTACTTAAATTCAGTGCCTTTGCATAACTTCAGCATGATTTTCCTCTTAAGCCTTAAGTGTTAACAAAAATGGGATGCATGGAAGTCCAAAGTGGACTTTTCTTGTCCCTTTACACTTGGCCCGCTGTCCATCTCTGTAAGCCAGTGCCAAATTAACAGTGACCAGTTCATTTGAGGAGCATGAACAGTATGTTCTTACGACCTCTGGATCCAAGCTGCTTTCAGAAATACGAACATAAAAACAGATTGGTTTTGTATTTCCCCATGGTGTCCCTTATTTATGTATACTGATTCCCCCCCCCCTTCCCCAACAGGTGATAGCTAACAGGGAGGAGAAAAAGATCTCAGAGAAAACGGGTAGAGGCAGGTGATGGCTTAGAGATGCCCGTGTCCTGTGGTAGCGGAGGGAAGGCTGTGGCAGGGCCCCGTTCCCCGGTGGCGGTGGAAGAGATGGGGAGGTGTGCGTGCTCTGCTGGCTTCGTAAGGGGGTGCAGGAGGCGCGGAGCCATTTTTCAGGCTGCCCTGTCATTCCTGCTTGGGAACTTGACACATGGGGCTGCCTTCTTGCATGTGTTGGTTTTTTTTTTTTTGGAGGAGGGAGGTGACTGAGCACCTAGCCCCTTGACAGGGCAGTTTTAAAACATTCATAAAACTTTTATTGGGCTGCCACCCTTCCAGATAAATATTTTTCTGAGTTTATGGGCTTATTTTAAGGATTGAAGCTTAATAGCAGCTTTGTAGCCCTGTCTGTCCCCAAAATAGCCTTTTGGCAAACCCCATCTCTGGAGGCTGCCATGCCTTTCTAGGTCTTTGGAGTTTCTTCATGGCTAAATTATTACCCTTTTGCCTCCTTCCAGCTTAGTATGACTAAGTGGGACCAACTGTAAAATGAGTCTTTCCCCTTCCCCCAGCCTTGCTGAGAGCTGATCCAGCGTACCGTATTTGGTCATCATGAAAGGAGAAAGATTGCAGTAGCTAAAACTTATTTCCTTTATTAAATTGGATTTGTTAGACCTGTTTTATTTGTGTCTTAATTATCAATCTTTCCTTAATGCTGCATGTGATTTTAAGATGGTACAAGCTGGTGGCATTTCAGACATGTACTGGCACTTTCTCAGTGTGCTTCCACAAATATAAAAGCTTTACAGCGCATCTCAGCATTCAGTGGTGAAACCAGTGGCTTGTAGCCAAGGCTATGCGAAGGAATGCTGTATGTAGTGCTTGGAGGAAGATGAAGCTGCAGTTTGAACATCCATGCCTTTTGATTTCACTGTGTTGTGTCCAAAGAGGTTTCATGAATTTCAGTGCAGGCTTTTGCTCAATACCGACCCAAGACAACATGTGCATTTTGGCTGCTCTTGGGAGTGCCGTGTATGATTATGTGTTCCAAGTCCTAAAAGGTGAACGTTTTTAGCACCTGGAACACTACTGCATGTTACTAGCTCTTTGTATCCCAGTGCAGTTGCTGATCTCCCCTATTTCCTTATCAGACATAGTTGTAATATTTAGAAGGAAAATGTTCTATTTCTTTTTTCATTTGCTCAGCTGTATATTATGACACTACTTTTGATCACTGATTTCCTGAACAGCAAACTTCTGTCATATGGGATTGTATATGGCATCATTTGTCTCATCCCAAGTGTTTCGGGGGGGTGAGGCTTTTTCTGTGCAGTGCACAGAGTGCAGGAACCACTTTGAGTGCTGGTCCCTCAGACACACGCAGAAAAGAGAGCATGGGGTAGGAAACAACTTCAAGGTTGGATTCAGAGGTTCTTGTGAAGGACTAGGCTGTAGAAGTGACTAAGATAAAATAGGAGCTTCCAGACAACAGAAAAGACTAAAATAAACTTTAACTCCCTTAACAGGGTCATGTGGTCCTAACAGATTTTAAAAACGACCAACCACACTTGCTTTATTTTGGGTGAGGTTGATAAATCTTACATAGTCGGGGAACTCCCTTTTCCAGACCAGTCACATTTCAGCAATACATTTGCTGGTTTGTTTTTGGGTTTTTTTTTTCCCTCCCTAAAAATAGAAATATCTATTTTGGTACAAAACAATACCCTGAGACTTTTGTTTCTATATTTCCATGACTTCTGTTTTTTTATGTCAGCACATCTTGGGACTTGTCCTAAAAGTGGAGCTGATATAATAGCCATGGTTTTCTGGACATCTAGATCCTGACTCCTCATAACCATTGAATTTGTTGTTTAGATGAGGAAACTATTTACTTTTGCAGGACTGTTTTTCTGCAAATGTTACACTGATAATTAAAAACATAGGAGTGACAAAAGTAATATATTCAATGTAAGAATGAATTCAAACAGCTTAGACGCTTAAATAACTCACTGCAATCTGTGCCTGTCTTAGTACATGGTAAAGAGATCAAGGCATGTTTTTTTGCAAAAGACTGTTGAGCTCTGGCGATGTACACATTATATGCGGAGTTCTTGTCTGGCATAATTCTAGGCAAAGCTGGACAGTTTGAATTTTTGTACATTCATATGTGAATTTTATTGCTATGTTAATTATGTAAGTATGAGTATAATGGATAGTAACTGTTTCAGGTCCTTTTCGCTGACATTTTGTAGTGATAGTCGTCCTGCCTAGTGACTGACTCTTTCACAGGCAAATGGAGTTTATCCTTTTCTACTCCAGTGAAGGAAGGTATCACCTATGTTCCAAAGACACGGAGCAGAGATCTAGAGAGATTAAATAAGTTGCCAGCACGTTTATGGCAGCACAGTGAAGAGGACTGTAGAGTTTTTGTTTACCACCGGTATAAGACCATCTCCTGGAGCTTTTGCAGTGTGTTTGATTTTAGGTTAGTTATCAGGTCAGCCAGTAGCCTGTTGTTGTTGACTGTTGATAATTTTTTTTAAAATTGCTTGTCATAGTGGTGTGTTTTGATCCATTGTGTTCATTCTCGGATGGGGATTAATCTTCAGAAGAAAGCTCGTGGTTACCTGATTTCTAAGACTTGTAAAACAGTCTGGAAAGGTAACTGAAAACGTACTTTCAGGAAATATCTCATATTAGATTGAGACGTTCCCTGCATGATCTAATAATTCTCCTTAATTTCTAGCATTTTATAGTTGTAAGGACACAAAAAGATCAAGTTTTTAGCAAATACATATTTTCTTTTTTCACTCTCTCCTTCTGGTGCCTTCTGAACATCATGTTGTGACATGACTTTCCCCACTTCAAAGCACTTGATTCACATCAGTGTTCCTGCCACAGCAAGATGATGAACTGGCAAAGTTTCACAAGCCATTCTCCATTGCCCTTAGTGATACTCGATCTTTGGCTGTATTAAGGTGAGGGTACTTTATAGAACTGTACTAAGGAAGATGTTCTGTAGACTATGTCCTTGCTTTCGAAGTTTTAGTGCAATGGAAGTAGCAGCTGTTGGCTTGTGTCACATGCCATTTTATATTAATCCTTTTTTCAGTAAAATTTTAAAGAAAAAAGAAAAGCTAGTGGCAGGATTTTATCCTCCTTGTGAACAATTTTGGAGAAGAATATTGGAATAATGAACGTACATATTCCAGAGGTTCTTATAGCCTCTTTGCCAAAACAACAGACAAAAGGTAGAAAATTTCTCTTTCAATCTAAATTATAGAAGAAATGGATGCACGTAGCTGTTAATTACTTTGTCAAGATACTGTGGGCCAAAATCAGCCATAATGAAGGTACAGGTACAGAAATTGGTAGTAGACATTATTCTTCATTTTCTAGAAAATATAAAGAATTTAGAGAGCTGTTTTTGTTTGTGGGTTTTTTTTTTTTTTTACCAGCCACCTTGGAAGACCCACAGCCTAGGCAAGCTGAGAGATACTTCTGATTGTTATTTGACTTTTGAACTCTGTATCTACGGGGTTTTTTGTTGTGGTTTAAATTTCACATTGATCAAAAGTTAATGCTTCTTAAGGATTTAATTTACCTTCATGATTCTTCTTGGTGATGTATGGATGGATCAAGCACAGTGGTTCTGATGGGAAAACATGAACTGCAGACATGAATTCAGGCTCTGGAAGCAGAAATAGTGAAACAATGAACAAATACAGCTTTAGGGGAAAAAATACACTTCTCAAGTTTTGTTGTAAAATAATTAGTCTTCTGTGGTAGACATGGAGACCACAGAAAAAGGACAGGAGTTGTTCAGTTGCCTGTGATTTGACTTAAAGTTTATGACCTTGAGTAATGTGCCTGCTCAACAGCACTTAACAAAAGCATATTTGATGGAATGTTAAACTTTTGAATTCCATCTCTAAGAAAAGCCTTTTTTTAAATTTATAAAATCAGAAATAAATCAAGATCTTCAGACCTCAGTGGAGTTGTTTAAACATGAAATTAATGGGAACAGGCTGTTTCATCAACAGTGACACTTTGTAAACTTAATAAATAATACGTAGCTTTTCTTCGGGTTAAAAAAGGGCTGTGTGTTTCAAGGTATTGTATAAAGAATTGTAGCATTATTAACCCCATTTTGTAAGTGGGGAGGCTGAGACAGAGATGAAATAATACTGTGAACTGGCAGAAGCCAAACAAGCAAAACTCCCTAGATCTAGGTTTCTTAATTTCCAACCCAAATGTCTATCCGTTAGGGCTATAATAGCTTGAGAGCAAGTTGTATTACAGTTTTGGGGCTTCTGTAAGGCAGTACTTGTTCCTCCGTCTTCCTTGGTATAGGCAACAGTTATTGGTTCAATTGTATTCTCATTTCAACCATTGAATGTCTAGAGTTACTCCCAATTTATACTTAAAAAACAGGTAGAATCCAGTTTACTTAGGAGAGAATAAATGTGCTGTCCCTGCTACATGCGGCATCGAGTGCTGATGTCACTTGCATAGAGCTGTCAGCCCAGGGTCTTGCATGACATTGGAGAGCCTATTCTCTCTTTTATTGCTCAGTGAGTTTTGTTTTATTTTTCTGCTTTAGTAATACATTGGAATTATTTATTATTTTGTTTGGTTTTTTAAAGCAGTTGGATACTACTGTGTTGAAACTAAAATAGGAAGGGTTTCTTTTGACTGTTGCACTAGAAGTTATGATTACTGTATAACAACGAAAATACAATTTTTGTTTTCTTGGAGGGCTTTTACCTTTTTTTTTCTCACCTTTTAGGGCATCAGATCTGATCCTAATGCAATGTATAAAACACTTCCATTGAAAACTGGAAATTTCCCTGGAAGGCTGGATAGGTTTTAAGATTGCAAGAAAGTTTGAAATGCACAATGGCTTTGAACATTAACTTTTCACTTTATGTCTCTGGAACTTTTGAAGAGAGACTTGCATTTTTTGGCATTGGTCAAGTAGTCTGGTCTTCATAGACTTGCCATCTGTAGTGTCTTTGTGCTAAGCGTTCCCCCTGGGGCACCATCTTATGTTTTAATTCACAGTTTCAGTTGCTGATGTATGGGCTCTTCTGTTAAATAACTTTTATTTTCTATGCCATTATGCCAACATACTTTACTTGATTTGTGTTGCCTACGAAGTATTTTCTCCCTGTTGTGTTCGGAACTGGTTTGTAATAGAGTTACTGTTGTGTAATTATGACTGAAAGTTACAACTTTATCAACAAACACAAAGTGCTTGTTTTGTTTGAAAATTTGTGTTTTCCACTCATCATGAATTATTTATCCATTACTTGTGCTGGCTTTTATCGTTTAAATAAAACAAACCACTATTTCATACATGCTGCATGTTAGGAATTATTAAATATACATACCCTGGTATGTAGAGCACTTACTGCTGTGAACACAAGTGAAGAGCTTCTGTAAACAATTGATTCAAAATTTCAAAATAACACAAGTGCTGAGAACTATCGCACTCAACTGTCACATTTCTGTGGATTAATGAGCCGCTGTTTGTTATCTCAGTGATAGTGACTGTCTGAATGCTCAAACCCCATCACAAATGTGCTATAAATTCATAACCTTAGATCTCTCTTTAAATCCCAGTGAAGATGTTCTGTCGCGCGTATGATGTGCCAACGAGTGTATTTGCAGTTATCGAAGCTCAGCTCATAGGCCCTAACTTGCTTCTGTGTCTGAGCTGTAAAATGACAAATGGTTGAAAAATAAATCCTTTGTGCCAAGATCAGGGACTTCTGCCTGCACTTGTAGAGTGCTTTAGAGCAATTCAAGAAAATATTCAGATGTCGGCTGGAGAATATGTTAGTAGTTCTGAGTTCCGACTATTCCACCAGTCTGTGACTGTACTTTTGTCACTGGTACTCAAACTTACTGTGCTCAGAGGTTCCCAGGCTCCTTGTGCTTTCTAGTCTTCCTGCCTCTCTTGCTTCACCCCTGCTTCACTTACATTTTTAGCTCGTGGTGTCTGTGATGAAAACCACTATAAATCTGAAGATAATTCTC